>CM059193.1:11872427-11934425 GCA_030323885.1 Branchipolynoe longqiensis | reverse complement strand
GGATGAGGTGGGTGGTTGGGAGATGGGGGTGGAGAGAGTTGGTGAGGGGAGAGGGTGGAAGTGGGTGGTTAAGGTGGGGCTGGAGGTGGATGATGGAGGTGGGTGGTTGAGGTGGGGGTGGAGGTGAGTGGGTAGTGGGGAGATGGGTGTGTGGAGGGTGATGGAGGTGGGAGTGAAGGTGGATAGATGGTGGAGGTGGGTGCTACAGATAGATTCTAGGGGTCTTGCAGCTTTGGAGATGTGTGGTGGGGGTGATGGAGGTGTGCTTGTTGGGTGGGGATGGCGGTGGGGGAGGTGGGTGATTTCTATTTTGTAGTGTGCGTGGAGTTTATAGTGTGGGAGAAAGGTGCAGGAGGTGTGGGTGGTTTGTGGTGTGGGTGGAGTTGATGGTGTGGGGAGAGAGTGGTGTAGGTGGTGTGGGTGGTTTGTGGTGTGGGTGGAGTTGATGGTGTGGGGAGAGAGTGGTGTAGGTGGTGTGGGTGGTTTGTGGTGTGGGTGGAGTTGATGGTGTGGGGAGAGAGTGGTGTAGGTGGTGTGGGTGGTTTGTGGTGTGGGTGGAGTTGATGGTGTGGGGAGAGAGTGGTGTAGGTGGTGTGGGTGGTTTGTGGTGTGGGTGGAGTTGATGGTGTGGGGAGAGAGTGGTGTAGGTGGTGTGGGTGGTTTGTGGTGTGGGTGGAGTTGATGGTGTGGGGAGAGAGTGGTGTAGGTGGTGTGGGTGGTTTGTGGTGTGGGTGGAGTTGATGGTGTGGGGAGAGAGTGGTGTAGGTGGTGTGGGTGGTTTGTGGTGTGGGTGGAGTTGATGGTGTGGGGAGAGAGTGGTGTAGGTGGTGTGGGTGGTTTGTGGTGTGGGTGGAGTTGATGGTGTGGGGAGAGAGTGGTGTAGGTGGTGTGGGTGGTTTGTGGTGTGGGTGGAGTTGATGGTGTGGGGAGAGAGTGGTGTAGGTGGTGTGGGTGGTTTGTGGTGTGGGTGGAGTTGATGGTGTGGGGAGAGAGTGGTGTAGGTGGTGTGGGTGGTTTGTGGTGTGGGTGGAGTTGATGGTGTGGGGAGAGAGTGGTGTAGGTGGTGTGGGTGGTTTGTGGTGTGGGTGGAGTTGATGGTGTGGGGAGAGAGTGGTGTAGGTGGTGTGGGTGGTTTGTGGTGTGGGTGGAGTTGATGGTGTGGGGAGAGAGTGGTGTAAGTGGTGTGGGTGGTTTGTGGTGTGGGGTGGAGTTGATGGTGTGGGAGGAGTGGTGTAGGTGTGTGGGTGGTTTTGTGTGTGGGTGGAGTTGATGGTGTGGTGGGGAGTGGTGTTGTGTGGTGTGTGTGTTGTTGTGTGGGTGGTGTTGATGGTGTCAGTGGGGGGGAGTGTTGGTGTATGTGGGTGGGGTGTGTGGTTGTGGTTGTGGGTGTGGTTGTGGTGGGGGGGGTGGTTAAGTGGTGTGGGTGGTTTTGGTGTGGGTGTGTGGTTTGGGTTTGGAGTTGATGGTGTGGGGGGGGAGTGGTGTAGGTGGTGTGGGTGGTTTGTGGTGTGAGGTGGAGTTGATGGTGTTGTGTTTTTGTTGGGTGTGTGTGGTGGGGGGGTTGTGGTGGGGGGGGGGGTGGTGTAGGTTGGTTTGTGTGGTTGTGGTGTGGGTGGTTTGTGGTGTGGGGGTGGTGTTGATGGTGCCTGTTGGGGGAGTGGGTTTGTAGGTGGTTGTGGGTGGTTTGTGGTGTGGTGTGGAGTTGGTGGTGAGGGGGGGGGTGGTGTGTGGGTGTGGGTGTTTGTGGTGTGGGTGGTTGTGGTGGGGGGGGGTGGTGTTGGTTGGTGTGGGTGGTTTTGGTGTGGGTGGTTGTGTGGGGTGGGGGAGTGGTGTAAGTGGTGTGGGTGGTTTGTGATGTGGGTGGTTTGTGGTGTGGGTGGATTTGGTGGTGTGGGGTGGGGAGTGGTGTAAGGGGTGTGGGTGGTTAGTAGTGTGGCTGGTTTTGATGGTTTTGGGGGGGGGGAGGTGCAGAAGGTATGACTATGAGTACATTAAAACCTCTGTAACCTACCAATCTCCTCAGATCGACCACTCCCCTTTAACGATCACTTTAACTGTGTCCCAAACGATCGCCCATACAATACCATTGTAATGATACCAAAAAAAATCCCTAATCCGACCACCTCCGTAAATGGACCATTTCAAGTCGGTGTATTTATAGAGGTTTTAGTGTAGTTTGTGGTGTGGGTGGAGTTGGTGGTAGGGGAGGCTGATAGGTCCACTAGGTGTGGATGGTTTGTGGTGTGAGTTCAGTTGGTGGTGGGTGAAGGGGGGCAGACACAGGAGGGGTGGGTGGTACCGGGGGGGGGGGGGGGGTGAGGGTGAGGGGTGCCGTACACCTGGGGCTAACAACGGGCGATAAGACGGCCACTTCCGCCGAGACACGGCGCCCTCAGCCGGGTCGCACAGCCATGCGGAACCACCCCCCACCCCACCCCCCCGTCCCACGACACGGCGAGGATGCACCCCGTCACCCTGTGTAACATTAACAGGCAGATCACTGCTGTATAACAACACCCTCTCCCTCTGTATAACCGGACCCTCTCACCATGTGTAACAAGGCAGATCACTGTTGTATAACAGTATACCTGTATATATTACATCACCCTCTCTCTCTGTATAACCACGCCCTCTCACCCTGTGTAACAGGCAGGTCACCGCTGTATAACAGCACCATCTTCCTCTGTATAACTGCGCCCTGTCAACCTGTATACCAGGCAGATCACTGCTGTATAACATCACTCTCTTGCTATGTATAGCCGGACTCTCTCCCTCCTGTATAAGCGCACCATCTCCCTCTGTATAACCACGCCCTCTCTCCTGTATAATCACACACTCGCCCACGTGTGTAATCACACCCGCTCTCCTGTATAACCACACCATCGGCCACCTGTATAATCCCACTCTTTCCTGTATAACTGTACCCTCTCCCCCCGTATAACGACACCATATCCTCTGTATAACCGTGCCCTCTCCTTCATGTAAAACCACCCCAATATCAGTATCATTCATGCATAACTGCCCTAATCTCTTTACTATATGCTCACACAGGCTTACTCCTGTATAATTACTCCCTGTCCCTCCTAAATAAGTATAACTTCACCCTCTACACCCTGAATAACCGCACCCAATACCTTTTGTATAACTGCATCCTTTACGTCATGTATCACCATCATCTTGTACCCTGGTCGAGTCAAACCAATGACTTAAAAATGTATACTGGTCGCATCCTGGCCAGGCGCTCGGCATTATTAGGATAGGGCAAGGACTGGTTGGCTCAGTGTCAGGATAAGGTAACCGAGTGGGATATCAGGTCACAATGCTGGTGGCCTGGTCTCACAGTGAGGCAGCACTATAAAGCCACCATGAGTGTGCACTGCCACAAGTCGGTACCCATCCTGATATGACCTTAGATGTTGCCAGGATGTAAAGCTCCAACAGCCAACCAATCTTGTGAAACTGCACCCTCTCTGTCCTGTATAACCACTAGAGACTCAGTCACACTTGAGTACACACATAGACACACATAGATACACCAACTGGAGGCGGAAGCGACTTTATCATTGCTGTGTGCTTGTCGTGTTCCAAGTCAAAGTGCGGTTACTCAATCAATCAATAGTTCCATCCTCTAGTCGAGGGTTAGATGCAATGGTTCTCCACTTGTCCCGATGTTGTGCTGTTTTGATAGACTGTGAATAATTCAAGCCTGTCCACTGTGAAATATTTGTAAACCATGATGTTCTTGGTCTCCCTCTCCCTCTGCTGCCATTCACCTTCCCTTCCAACAATGTACGGTATATTGAACTCTGACGAATGATGTGGCCAAAATAAATAAGTTTCTTTGTCTGTATAGTGGCAAACAAGCTTTTCTTATTTTTAATTTTTCTGAGAACTTCTTTGTTGGTGATCTTCTTTGTCCATGATATTTTCATCATCCTTCGATAAGTCCACATCCAATACTGGGCCGATTTTTTAAAAAGTCTTCCGGCCACGATCAGCATTGCACTGTTGTTCCTTGATGGACCGTCGGTAGTTCCGCTTCAGCGAGTTCAGTTAAAGTTGCATAGTCCGGTGGTTTTGAGTTTCGATCACTTTTATGAGATATATATATATTAAACTCATTGTTATTACCTACCTTACTTTAGCTTAAAGTAACTTATATTTAAAATGGCTAACTTTTGAGATATTTGAAGTATTAACATGTAAAATTAGTTTTGGCAAGCACGCCAAAACTCTGACACCATAGGCTTTGGCAGTAATAGGTTCTATTAAATTGATCCCGTATTCCCATTTATGTGGCAATGCATGCTCAGTAAGTACTTTAGTATGTAAGTTAAATATGTAGAATCAAATCTAAATAATTCTTTTGGTTTTGAAAATGTGATGCTTCATCGGACTATGCAGCTTTAAAGCACACAGAGTGAAACCGACCTAGCCAGGTTTTCTAGATTGGTTGGTTTTACGTCCTGACAACATCTAAGGTCATACCAGGACCGGTATTGACTTGTCACAGAATGCACTGATGGTGACTTTATAGTGCTGCCCCACTAGGAGACCAGGCTGCCAACACCATGACCTGATATCCCACTCAGTCACATTATCCTAACACTGAGCCAACCAGTCCTTGCCCTATCCTAATAATGCCGAGCACCAGGCTAGGAAGCAACAAGCATCAATTATTAAGTCATTGGTTTGACATTGGACATCACTCTTAGAGCAGAGAGCTAAATGGAGCGCGGCAGTCAAGTAATGAAAGCAGTCTTTCTCACATCGCGACCGACAGCAGGATGATGATGATGGTTTGACTCGACCAGTATTCGAACCGGTGGGTTTGAATGCCACGATCTACCAAAACGGGAGATGGACACTCAACTCATTCGGCCATCCCGTCTGGTTCTATAGGAAGGTACATTATAACGATCAACCTAATATATTTATCTCAGGAAAATGACAGAAACAAAACAATCGGACTGGGGACCTGTAACAAACCCACGCAGAGTACAGAGGGCGCCACTCACCCTGCTTGACGTCGTGACAGATGTAGTCCATCTTGAGGCTGTAGGTTCGAAGCCGCCCGTCGTAGTCGTACACGAGGCGCGCCCCGCGCTTACATGAGTCGCGGATCGGCCGGGTACACCGTTTGTACGACTTGTATGCCCTGCAAGCACAGCCCAGAGGACATGAGTGCATGATGGGTACATTGTAAGTACAGAGAGGACATGAGTGCATGGTGGGTACGTTGTAAGTACAGAGAGGACATGAGTGCATGGTGGGTACGTTGTAAGTACAGAGAGGACATGAGTGCATGGTGGGTACGTTGTAAGTACAGAGAGGACATGAGTGCATGGTGGGTACATTGTAAGTACAGAGAGGACATGAGTGCATGGAGGGTACATTGTAAGTACAGAGAGGACATGAGTGCATGGTGGGTACTGTTGGGTGGTGTGTGGGTTTGTGGGGTGGTGTGTGTTGTGTGTGGTGTGGGTTGTGGGGTGGTGTGGTGGGTTTGTGTGGGGACATGAGTGCATGGTGGGTACATTGTAAGTACAGAGAGGACATGAGTGCATGGTGGGTACATTGTAAACCCAGAGAGGACATGAGTGCATGGTGGGTACGTTGTAAGTACAGAGAGGACATGAGTGCATGGTGGGTACGTTGTAAGTACAGAGAGGACATGAGTGCATGGTGGGTACGTTGTAAGTACAGAGAGGACATGAGTGCATGGTGGGTACATTGTAAGTACAGAGAGGACATGAGTGCATGGAGGGTACATTGTAAGTACAGAGAGGACATGAGTGCATGGTGGGTACGTTGTAAGTACAGAGAGGACATGAGTGCATGGAGGGTACATTGTCAGCACAGAGAGGGCATGAGTGCATGGTGGGTACATGGGTGTATTGTAGGCCTTGCAAGCACAGCACAGGGAATCTGAGTGCATGGTAGGTACATTGTAAGTACAGAGAGGACATGAGTGCATGGTGGGTACATTGTAAACACAGAGAGGACATGAGTGCATCGTGGGTACATGGGTGTATTGTAGGCCTTGCAAGCACAGCACAGGGGATATGAGTGCATGGTAGGTACATTGTAAGCACAGAGAGGATATGAGTGCATGGTGGGTACATTGTAAGCACAGAGAGGACATGAGTGCATGGTGGGTACATGGGTGTATTGTAGGCCCTGCAAGCACATCACAGGGGATATAAGTGCTTGGTAGGTACATTGTAAGCACAGGGAGGACATGAGTGCATGGTGGATAATGGTTGTATTGTAGTAAGCCTGTAAGCAAATACAGAGGGCAGATGAGTGCATGGTGGGTACATGAGTATATTGTAGGCCCTGCAAACACAGCACCGGGCACATGAGTGCATGGTGGATAATGGTTGTATTGTAGTAAGCCTGCAAGCACAAACAGAGGGCACATGAGTGCATCATATATGTATTGTAGGCGCTCTAAGCACATAGGGGACATGAGTGCATCATGGATACATGGGTGTATTAGCCCTGTAACTTGTAAGCACAAAGGGGGCATGAGTGCATCGTGGGGGTATGTTAGACTCTTAAAGCACATGAGTGCATCATGCGTGCATTGTGAGCACAGAGATGAGATGAGTGCATCATGGGTGTATTGTAGATTCTTGAAGCACACAGAGGATATGAGAGCATCATACGTGCATTGTGAGCACAGAGAGGACATGAGTGCATCATGGGTACATGGCTTTATTGTAGTAAGCATGCAAGCACAGCAGAAAAGGGTCGTGAGTGCATCATGGGTAAGTGGGTGTACTGTAGGTCCTGCAAGCACAGAGAGGGCAAGAGTGCATCATAGATACATTGGAAGCACAGAGAGGGCAAGAATGCATCATATATGCATTGGAAGCACAGAAAGGGAAAGAGTGCATCATGGATGCATTGGAAGCAGAGAGGGCAAGAGTGCATCATAGATGCATTGGAAGCACAGAAAGGACAAGAGTGCATCATAGATGCATTGTGAGCACAGAGAGGGCAAGAGTTCATCATAGATGCATTGGAAGCACAGAGAGGGCAAGAGCGCATCATCGGTACATGGCTTTAGTGTAGGCCCCGCAATCAGAGAAGGGATACGATTACGAGTGGCTTATGGGTACATGTGTGCATTGCAGGCCCCTCAGCCCCAGAGGGGACTCCCGTCAGGCCGCAGCCCGACAACGGCCCGATGGAGGCGGTAGGAAGGCGGCCTGCTGCACAGCGGCCTGCACCCCGGTCTTGGGGTATTAAGTGTGTGTCTGGTGGGGGGTGGGGGGTGGGGTGGAAAGTGGGGTGGTAATGGAGGGGGGGTGAGGGAGCTGGGGGCTGGGGAGGTGGCGGGGGGTGTCGTTCAGGGGATTGGTTAGAGACGATTTACCATTTTGCATTTCACTATTATCACTATCAGTATTAGTGATTCTACAAATGGCCGCAGGGGGGTGCGGGGTGAGAGTTGGGGTGCAGGCCATGTGTATCCTCAACCAGCCTCGCTTTCAAACCACCAACACCCTATGTACACACACAAATAAACCCCTCATACCTCACCCTCCACCGCCCCCGCCCCCCCCCCTCACCTCCTCCCCTTAACCACACCAGCCGTCTCCCGCCTAGTCACCATACACCCGCCCCCAGGCGATTTCCGGTTTCCATTGAAGTCTAAGTTATGAGCATGTTCGTGGTGCGCATGCGGCCCGAGGCGATCTGCGCATGGCCGGCCTGCCGATGCCAGACCCGATAGTGCTAAACTGTCACTAGTAAGTGAGTGTCGGAGTGCCCTGTGAGTGCCACTCCTGTTTAACGGGTCGGTGACAGTGACACGTGATGCGGTTGCTAGGCAACCGAAGCAGTAAACAAATATACAAACAATCCAAAAAGAGCCTCCTCGAACCACGTGATCATCGTGTTGACGCCCTATGACAAGGCGTCCGACGCGTGCAGGCTTCAGGTAGGGGTAGTTAGGGTGGGTTCGAGTCCCCAAGGAGGAGCATGGTGCCGGTGCTTGGTTGGTTGGTTTGTTGTTGGGGTTTTACGCCATGGCAACATCTAAGGTCATATGTGGACAGGTTCCAACTTGTGACGGTGCGCACTCATGGCGACTTTATAGTACTGCCCCACTGGGAGTGAGAGACCATGCCGTCTGCCAGAACCATGACCTGATATCCCACTCAGTCACATTATTCTGACACTGAGCCAACCAGTCCTTTCCCCATCCTAATATTAATGCCAAACGCTTGGCTAGGAAGCAACAAGTATCAATTTTTAAGTCATTAGTTTGACTCAACCAAGGTTCGAACCTGTGGTTTCGAATCCCACTATCTACCAAAACGGGAGATGGCCAGTGCAGGCACAGTGCGCATGCATAGTACAGAATGCGCACCAGACGCATCATTATCTAAGTAAAATATGTCAAATAAAATCTATAACAATAGACGGGATCACGGTTCCGACTGCGCATGCGCTGAAAACGGACTTGGCAGTAAAGCAAATGCGAATGGCCATTGAGTTTGTCGGTACGCATATGGAAAACCTTCGATTTTATTCAAAATGAATAGAAATACATAACAATTTGGCAAAAACTTGTATGCACACGTGCAATATAATTAATTATCTGATGAATATAGCTAAGACAAAACTAGCCATAGTTAAACATTTTGAGCTAAGAAACATACAATTCCACACAAAACAATCAGTTATATCCACATCACCATTCTTAATTCTTGTTCTAAATATTAAAATGCCAAATGTGTCAACATACACATGTTTCAGGGAAATACATAACCAATATCTGATTAACCCTACTCATTTTCTAGTTCTACATATGTCATTAACCATAGGATATAAATAAAAACATTAATAAAATAAGTAAAACTTACTCTGGCTATGGCTCTAACACTAGTCTGAGTGCCCAGATTTGTATCAATCTAAATGCACATGGCATATGATGTGCTGATTATATTGATGTAAATGCAATGCTGGATATAAGATTAATATCTTAATTTATTAGATATATATTTTTAGTTGGTATTCTATGTTTCAAACAAGAGCTGAGATGAGCTGAAACTAGCACGTTTCATAGCTGCACCCAGTGTACTAGCATGTGCCATGTGCTTCTCGCGGGTTTGTTTTGCTCTGACGCATCCCACAATGCACCGCTCTGCTGGAACGGCGATGTAGTCTATTGCTTTAGTTTGGACAATTTGGAGGCTTTCATATGATGCAAGTTTAACTTTTGCAAGCCTTCCTTATTTTCTTCTATGGCTGAGGGCGCTAACCCGCATCAGTCACGTGACCGCGCGGTGGCGGCCGGGAACTCACCTGCATGCCCGCTTGATGTCGCGCTTCTTGCCGATGGCGACCAGCTCGTTGTCGTCGTGGAAGTTGAGCAGCGTCTGTGTCAGGTAGGTGGCGCGACACTCCTCGATGCGCTTCGGGAAGTCGTCAGGGCAGTTGGCGTTGTACTCGAAGCCTGCGAAACAGAAGGGTTGGTTGGTTGGTTGTTGGAGTTTTGCGTTCTGGCAACATCTAAGGTAATATCAGGATAGGTACATATTTGTGACAGTGCGCTCTCATTGCGACTTTATTTATAGTGCAGTTGTACTGGGAGAGAGACCAGGCCCGCCAGTACCATTACCTGACATTTAGCTGACCAGTCCTTTCCCTATCCTAATAATGCCGAGAGCCTGGCTAGGAATTGACAAGTATACATTTTTAAGTAATTGGTTTGATTCGACCAGGATTCGAATCCCAGGCACTAACCTATGTACTGCTAATAGTGATGATACATGGCATAGGATATACAGGTATAGGGCAGGTACCAGGCACTGATCTGTGTACTGCGAATAGGCTGCTATAGGGCATAGGGAATATTATACGGATGGTAGATACCCGGCACTCACCTGTATATAGGGTACAGGGTATATTTTAGGGTTTGTAGGTACCAGCCACTTAATGGTGTTGTTTTTTTCCATGTTTTTTCTTTTGAAGTTTTATACTTCCTATCATGGATAAGTCTGAATAGTCTTGTTGATAGAAAGCCCGAGCGTCCACTTTTAACGACCCAATGGATTTTTAACCTCTCACACCAGATAGACATGTAATAGAGCAACTGGCCTTTGATGACGCTGTAAAGTGACGCTGTCTAAGTTATACTTGGAAATCCAAATTGGCAGAGGTGACAGCATGGGGAATCGAACCACCAACCTTAAGATTAGTAGTGTGACGTAGAAAAAAGTCAGACGCTCTAACCACTCTGCCATAGAGAACTGTGTACTGCTCCTAGTACTGATATAGGGTACAGGGTATATCATAGGGCATGTAGGTACCAACCACTCACCTGTGTACTAACAACAGGGTTGCTGTAGGGCATAGGGTATATAATAGGGTTTGAGTGGTCACCTGTGAACTGCTTGTCTGGCTGGTATAGGCCTAGGGTACAGGGTATAGGGTATATACTAGGGCTTGCAGGTACCAGCCACTCACCTGTGTACTAACAACAGGTATATAATGGGGTTTGTGAACGACTCACCTGTGTCCTGCTCATACAGTGGTATAGGTCTAGGATACAGGGTACAGGGCATAGGGTATATAATAGGGCTTGCAGGTACCAGCCACTCATCTGTGTACTAATAACAGGGCTGCTGTAGGGTATAGAGTATATAATGGGGTTTGTGAGCCGATCATCTGTGTACTGCTCATAGTGCTGGTATAGGTATAGGGCATAGATTATAGGGCATATGTATAGGGTATAAGGTATAGGGTATAGGGTATATAATGGGGTTTTTGAGCCACTCACCTATGTACTGCTCATATTGCTGGAATAGGGTATTGGATGTATTGTATAGGGTATATAGTATAGGGTATATAATTGGGGTTGTGAGCCACTCACCTGTGTACTGCTCATATTGCTGGTATAGGGTATAGGGTATATGTCATAGGGTATAGTGTATAGGGTATATGATATACTGTATAGGGCATATGGTACAGGGTATAGGGTATAAGGCATAGGGTATAGGGCATAGTGTATATAATGGGGTTTGTGAGCCACTCACATGTGTACTGCTCATAGTGCTGGTATAGGGTATATGGCATAGGGTATAGAGTATAGGGTATATAATGGGTTTGTAAGCTCTCACCTGTGTACTGCTCATAGTGCTGGTATAGGGTATAGTGTATAGGGTATGCAATGGGGTTTATGAGCCACTCACCTGTGTACTGCTCGTAGAGTTGGTAGAGTATAGGGTATATAATGGGGTTTATGGGCCACTCACCTGTGTACTGCTCGTAGAGTTGGTAGAGTATAGGGTATATAATGGGGTTTGTGGGCCACTCACCTGTGTACTGCTCGTCCGGCTGGTGCGGGATGACGCAACGTCGTTTGCGCACGCGCGTCTGCGCGGACAGCTTGAAGAGGTGGAAAGCCAGTTCGCCGGCAGAGGCGCCACAGGCGGACCGGACCAGCGCTTCCTTGCACCGCACCGTCTCGGCCGTGAAGCTGGAAGGGGCGGGCACGTGATGGTACAGTGTGGCATAAGGAGACATGGATATAGGTACAGGTGGGCACATGATGGTACAGTGTGGTACAGGGAGACATGGATATAGGTACAGGTGGGCACGTGATGGTACAGTGTGGTATAGGGAGACATGGATATAGGTACAGGTGGGCACGTGATGGTACAGTGTGGTATAAGGAGACATGGATATAGGTACAGGTGGGCAGGTGATGGTCCAGTGTGGTACAGGGAGACATGGATATAGGTACAGGTGGGCACGTGATGGTGTTGTGGTGGGGTGGTTGGTGGGGTGTGGTGTGTGGTGGGGTGGTGGTGGGTGTGGTTGTGGTGGGGTGGTTGGTGGGCGTGATGGTACAGTGTGGTACAGGGAGACATGGATATAGGTACACACGGGCACGTGATGGTACAGTGTGGTACAGGGAGACATGGATATAGGTACACCTGGGCACGTGATGGTAAAGTGTGGTCACATGGATATATAGCTACAGGCCGGTACATGTATGTAGGTACAGGCCGGTACATATATATAGGTACAGGCAGGTACATGTATGTAGGTACAGGCATGTACATATATATAGGTACAGGCAGGTACATGTCTGTAGGTACAGGCCGGTACATATATATAGGTACAGGCAGGTACATGTATGTAGGTACAGGCAGGTACATATATATATAGGTACAGGTAGGTACATGTATATAGGTACAGGCAGGTACATGTATACAGGTACAGGTAGGTACATGTATATAGGTACAGGCAGGTACATGTATATAGGTACAGGCCGGTACATATATATAGGTACAAGCAGGTACATGTACATAGGTACAGGCAGGTACATGTATACAGGTACAGGTAGGTACATGTATATAGGTACAGGCAGGTACATGTATATAGGTACAGGCAGGTACATGTATGTAGGTACAGGCCGGTACATATATATAGGTACAGGCAGGTACATGTATGTAGGTACAGGCAGGTACATGTATATAGGTACAGGCAGGTACATGTATGTAGGTACAGGCAGGTACATGTATATAGGTACAGGCAGGTACATGTATATAGGTACAGGCAGGTACATATATATAGGTACAGGCAGGTTTTTGGTGGGGTTTTTGGGTTTTTGGTGCAGGTAATGTAATAGGTACAGGCAGGTACATGTATATAGGTACAGGCAGGTATATGTATGTAGGTACAGGCAGGTATATGTATATAGGTACAGGCAGGTACATGTATGTAGGTACAGGCAGGTACATGTATGTAGGTACAGGCAGGTACATGTATGTAGGTACAGGCAGGTACATGTATGTAGGTACAGGCAGGTACATATATATAGGTACAGGCAGGTACATGTATATAGGTACAGGTAGGTACATGTATATAGGTACAGGCAGGTACATATATATAGGTACAGGCAGGTACATGTATATAGGTACAGGCAGGTATATGTATATAGGTACAGGCAGGTACATATATATATAGGTACAGGCAGGTACATGTATATAGGTACAGGCAGGTACATGTATATAGGTACAGGCAGGTACATGTATGTAGGTACAGGCAGGTATATGTATGTAGGTACAGGCAGGTATATGTATATAGGTACAGTCAGGTACATATATGTAGGTACAGGCAGGTATATGTATGTAGGTACAGGCAGGTACATATATATAGGTACAGGCACGTACATGTATGTAGGTACAGGCAGGTACATGTATGTAGGTACAGGTAGGTACATGTATATAGGTACAGGCAGGTACATGTATATAGGTACAGGTAGGTACATGTATATAGGTACAGGCAGGTACATGTATGTAGGTACAGGCAGGTACATGTATGTAGGTACAGGCAGGTACATGTATATAGGTACAGGCAGGTACATGTATATAGGTACAGGTAGGTACATATATATAGGTACAGGCAGGTACATGTATGTAGGTACAGGCAGGTATATGTATGTAGGTACAGGCAGGTACATGTATGTAGGTACAGGCAAGTACATGTATGTAGGTACAGGCAGGTATATGTACATAGGTACAGGCAGGTACATGTATATAGGTACAGGCAGGTATATGTATATAGGTACACACAGGTAAATGTATCTAGGTACAGACAGGTACGTGTACATAGTAACAATACTAATAGTAATAGTATAGGTACAGGAAGAAGTATATATATATATGACTGCTCTATGACACCAGGAGCTAACTTGCGGCCTGTTAAATATGAATGTTAAAAGACGCCGGGAGGCGACATGCGGCCTGTTATAATTATGCTAAATATGACTGCCTTATTACACCAGGAGCTGAATTTCGGCCTGTTAAATATTACTGTATTAAGGGACCAAGAAACGACTGTAGTTCGACAGTAGGAGCTGACGTGCAGCCTGATAAATATGACTGTTACTGTTAGAAGACGCCAGGAGCCGAGATGCGGTCTGCTATAACTATGCTAAATATGACTGTAGGATGACACCAGGATCTGACATGCAGCTTGCTAAATGTGACTGTATATATGACTGTAGCACGATTCCAAGAGCCGACATGCAGCCTGCTAAATATGAATGTTATTGTTAGAAGACAGCAGGGGCCAACATGCGGCCTGCTACATATGAATGTTAGAAGACACCAGGAGCCGATACGTGGCCTGCTAAATATGACTGTTGTATGACACCAGGATCTGATGTCCTTCCGGCTTGTTCAATATGACTAGTGCGACACCAGGAACCGACATGCAACCTGTTGAATATGATGGTAGTACGCCACAAGAAACCGACGTGTGGCCTGTTAAATATGACTATAGTACGACAGCAGGAGCCAACATCAATCAATCAATAGTTCCATCCTCTAGTTGAGGGTTGGATGCAATGGTTCTCCACTTGTCCCGATGGTGTGCTGTTCTGATAGACTGTGCATAATTCAAGCCTGTCCACTGTGAAATATTTGTAAACCATGATGTTCTTGGTCTCCCTCTCCCTCTGCTGCCATTCACCTTCCCTTCCAACAATGTACGGTATATTGAACTCTGACGAATGATGTGGCCAAAATAAATAAGTTTCTTTGTCTGTATAGTGGCAAACAAGCGTTTCTTATTTTTAATTTTTCTGAGAACTTCTTTGTTGGTGATCTTCTTTGTCCATGATATTTTCATCATCCTTCGATAAGTCCACATCTCAAATGCTGCTAAACGTTTGTACATTTTCTTAGAGATTGTCCATGTCTCAGCCCCATACATTAGAGTAGACCACACATAACACTGAAGAATACGCTTCCTTGTTTGTATTAATATCTTACTTGATGTTAACACTCTATACATTTTGGAGAATGTTGTTCGGGCTATTGTTATCCTTCTTTTAATTTCTTCCTCACATCTCCCATCATTTGTAATCTTTTGTCCGAGATATATGAATTCGGATACTTGTTCTATGTTTGTGCCATCTATGGTTATATTGATATTTGGTTTATCTGTCTTTTTACTTATAACCATTGTTTTGGTCTTCCTGGCATTCATCTTCATGTTGAATAGTATTCCAGCTTTATTGATTCTATTCACTATATCTTGTAGGTTTTTCTCACTGTCTGCTAGTATTACACTGTCATCGGCATATCTAAGATTGTTGACGTTCATGCCACCTATTGTCACTCCCTTGCAATCTTCAATGTGTCTGAAAATCATCTCTGTGTACAGGTTAAATAAAGACATGGTGACAATACACACCCCTGTTGAACTCCTCGTTTAATCATAACTTCATCCGATAGGCCCTGCTCCATTTTTATAAATGCACGTTGTGTCCAGTATAAGTTCACAATTAGTTTAATGTCTTTGCCATTGACACCAATATCTTGTAAACATTTGATTAACATTTCATGATTGACTCGGTCGAAGGCCTTCTCATAGTCAATAAAGCAGGCATAAACATCCTGGTTCATTTCACAATAATGTTCACAAATCATTCTCATATTGAAAATCCCTTCATGTGTACCTCTTCCAGACATAAACCCACTTTGTACATTACTGATTTGTTCTTCTATTTTCTGTCTGTTTCTCAGTAAAATTATTTTCAGGATCATCTTCAACATATGACTCATCAGGCTTAGTGCTCTGTACTCAGTACACAATGTTGGTTTTGGCTTCTTTGGGAGTCGTACAAATATGGATTCATTCATATCCAATGGTATAAATCCAGTCTCATAGATATCATTTACTAGCTTATGTATGATTTGAATCCCCACTTCCGCCTGCTAAAAATGAACGTTAGAAGACACCAGGAGCCGACATGCGGCCTGCTGTTAGTGTTAGCCTGCAAGAGGCGAGGACTGGTGCCGAAATTAGTAAATGCCTACACATGATTTGCTTTGTTGTTGCTGCTGACCTGCGGCCGTCAAGGGGCCGACGTATCGCTAAACCGGTAATAGGCTCTAACACCAAACCCCGCTAACACTGACTCCTGCATACGGGCCCAGTGTAGATAAAAGATTCACCCGGTACTTGTAATACTGCGAGTACGGGGTGAATCCTTTATCTGATACCAGTGTAGTTCTTAAGCTAGCCCCAATGGGCCGGGGCACTGACCCGCACAGACGGAGAGGGGCCGGGTGGGGGCCGGGTGGGGGCCGGGGCGGGAGGCCGAGGGGTGCACCTGGCCACCCCGCGCACCCTGACACACACAGGTCAACCCCTGGCTGACCCCTCGCGTGTTGCGATGTGTTGTCACGTGTTATCACGTGCCACTGCACGGCCAGCCCGCCAGCTGCTGTATCAACGGGCCGGGCAGCGGGGCGGGCCGGGGACGGGGTTGGGCGGGCCGGAACAGGGCGGGCCGGGGAACCGAGTGGGGTGGACCGGGAATCGGGGCAGAGAGCGGGCGGGCCGGGGAGTGGGCGGAGCCTTCGAGCGGTGTACGTGGGAGGGGGGGGGGGCGATGTGGGGGGCGCCGTTTTGTGGGAGGGGGCTGCCATGTCGTGATTTGGTGGGGCGGTGTTGGGCGATCTAGTGGAGGTGTGGGGGTGTGAAGGTGTGAAGGTGTTGAGGTGTGGTGGTGTTGAGGTGTAGTGGTTGTGTTGAGGTGTGGAATTGTTGATTTGTTGTGGTGGTGATGGCTATATGTGCGTCAGTGTAGTAGTGTGAAGGTGTTGCGGTGTTCTTATGTTGAGGTGTTGTGGTGATAGTGTGGTGGTGTTGTGGTGATATTGAGGTGTTGTGGTGGTGTTGCAGTGTTGTGATTTGTGTTGAGGTACTATACTATGATGGTGTTGAGATATGGTGGTCTTGACATGTTGAGATGCTGATGTATTTTGGTGGTGTTGCAGTGTTGAGGTGTTGAGATGTTGTGATGTTGTGATGTTGTGATGGTGTTGCGGTGTGCAGTTTCCATGTAAGCCTTTCACCCCGCTCCGTCCGGCCCCAGACGCTGGCTACCCGGCAGGTGGCGCGTCACGCCGAGGCAGCCGGAAGTGTGCGTGAAATGCAGCGTGAAGTGTCCGAATTAGCACCGACATTAACACATTCCGGGCAGCGTGGGTCGTCAGGGGCCGCACCCGTCACACAGCACCCACACCCACACACATACAGAATACAGACCCCACCCAGCATCCACATCGCAATACAGCGCCCACACTCTCACACTCACAGCACCCCCACACCCACACACAGCACCCACACACCCACCCCGCCCCCAACCCCACCCCCACCCAGCACCCTCACCCCTCCACACAGCACCGACACCCCTCCACACAACACCACACTCCATACAGCACCCACACACAGCGCCCACACCCACACACTCACAGCACCCCCACACACAACACCCACACACCCACCCCGCCCCCACCCCCCACCCAGCACCCTCACCCCTCCACACAGCACCGACACCCCTCCACACAACACCACACTCCATACAGCACCCACTCACAGCGCCCACACACACACACTCACAGCACCCCACACACAACACCCACACTACACACCCCGCCCCCCCCCCCCCACCCAGCACCCTCACCCCTCCTAACAGCACGACACCCCTCCACACAACCCACACTCCATACATCACCCACACACAGCACCAACACCTAACAGCACCCTACACCCAACACAAACCCACACCCACCCCACCCCAACCCCACCCCCACCAGCTCCCTCACCCCTCCACACAGCACCGACACCCCTCCACACAGCACAACACTCTATACATCACCCACACACAGCACGAACACCCTCACAGCACCCTCAGACCAACACACAACATCCACACCTTACAGCACCCCCACACAGCACGAACACCCACACACTCACATCACCCTACCCCATACAGCACCCCCTTCCCCCATCACCAACACCCACACACTCGCAGTACCCACACCCCTCCACACAGCACCGTACACCGTACCGCACCCCCCCCCCACCACACCCACACAACACCAACACCCACACACTCACAACACCCACACCCCTTCACCCAGCACCAACACCCACACACTGACAGCACCCACACACAAAACCACCACATCACGCACATACCCACGCAACACCCCGCACCCACACAACGCCCACACCCACAGAGCACCCAACCACCCACACAGCACCCACACATCAACCATATCCACACTCCTACAGCACCCCATGCACCCTCTTGTGGCTCTTCAATACCTTTTCTAGTGGGTGTTTTTTTTTGTCCATCTAAACTGCTAGCGATTTGTGACATCACACATTGTTCTCAGCTTTATAGTACTCCCTCACCGATATACCATGCTGATGGCATCTTGGTGCCATATCAGAGTCAGTCACCTTATCATTATTAAATGGCCATGTTCCATGTCCATGTCCAATCTTGATAATGGTCATTAAGAGACAATGTAGTGGTAATCAAATTCCTATGTTATAAATATTCGCTTTGACTGCTCGTAATCAAACCCACGATCTTCCGCATAGGTAGCGGACGCTGTTCCCACTAGTCCATCTTGCCCGGGATGCTCTACCTAATAGTAATATCCCAATCACTCCAAACTAGTTCTCACTACGTTCTTGAAAATCTTGCCGAACGGGCTCAAACTGTGTGCGAACGGAATGGACACAGTAGCAACTTTTTATGGTATTTTTACGAATGGAATGAATGGGCTAGGACGGAATGGTGTTCCAGAACTTTGAGCATGCTCAAAAGTTTCTTGTGACCATCCCGTTCATCAATTAGATGGTGTGAGAATGTACTTAAAATGAGATGGACGGACTACAAATGGAATTGCCGTATTTCGATCATACTAGGAACGTGTTAGGACGTGGTACAATCGAGGAGCAAATTGCATGAACGAAGTAGCATCAAGGCCAAAGTTACATGTTCTACCGCGATGACAGCCCGTTTTAGAAACTGGTCGGATGTTTTGAGAACTAGTTTGGTGTGATGGGGGTATTACATCTTCTACCCCGACTACAGCCCATTTTAGAGCGGCGTCGGACATTTTAAGAACTAGTTTGGTGTGATGGGGGTATTACAGGTTCTACCTCGACCACAGCCCGCCTTAGAGCGGGGTCGGACGTTTTGAGAACTAGCTTGGTGTGATGGGGCTATTACAGGTTCTACCCCGACCACAGCCCGTTTTAGAACAGGGTCGGATGTTTTGAGAACTAGTTTGGTGTGATGGTGGTATTAAATGTTCTACCGTGATCACAGCCCATTTTAGAAAGTGGTCGGATGTTTTGAGAACTAGTTTGGTGTGATGGTGGTATTACATGTTCTACCGCGATCACAGCCCGTTTTAGAAAGTGGTCGGATGTTTTGAGAACTAGTTTGGTGTGATGGGGGTATTACATCTTCTACCCCGACCACAGACCATTTTAGAGCGGGGTCGGATGTTTTAAGAACTAGTTTGGTGTGATGGGGGTATTACAGGTTCTACCCCAACCACCGCCCGTTTTAGAACAGGGTCGGACGTTTTAAGAACTAGTTTGGTGTGATGGGGGTATTACATGTTCTACCCCGACCACAGCCCGTTTTAGAACAGGGTCGGATGTTTTAAGAACTAGTTTGGTGTGATGGGGGTATTACAGGTTCTACCCCGACCACAGCCCGTTTTAGAGCGGAGTCGGACGTTTTGAGAACTACTTTGGTGTGATGGGGGTATTACAGGTTCTACCCCAACCACCGCCCGTTTTAGAACAGGGTCGGATGTTTTAAGAACTAGTTTGGTGTGATGGGGGTATTACAGGTTCTACCCCGATCACAGCCCGTTTTAGAACAGGGTCGGACGTTTTGAGAACTAGTTTGGTGTGATGGGGGTATTACAGGTTCTACCCCAACCACCGCCCGTTTTAGAACAGGGTCGGATGTTGTAAGAACTAGTTTGGTGTGATGGGGGTATTACAGGTTCTACCCCGACCACAGCCCGTTTTAGAGCGGAGTCGGACGTTTTGAGAACTAGTTTGGTGTGATGGGGGTATTACAGGTTCTACCCCAACCACCGCCCGTTTTAGAACAGGGTCAGATGTTTTGATAACTAGTTTGGTGTGATGGGGGTATTACAGGTTCTACCCCAACCACCGCCCGTTTTAGAACAGGGTCGGATGTTTTGAGAACTAGTTTGGTGTGATGGGGGTATTACATGTTCTACCCCGATCACAGCCCGTTTTAGAACAGGGTCGGATGTTTTGAGAACTAGTTTGGTGTGATGGGGGTATTACAGGTTCTACCCCAACCACCGCCCGTTTTAGAACAGGGTCGGACGTTTTAAGAACTAGTTTGGTGTGATGGGGGTATTACATGTTCTACCCCGACCACAGCCTGTTTTAGAACATGGTCGGATGTTTTAAGAACTAGTTTGGTGTGATGGGGGTATTACAGGTTCTACCCCAACCACAGCCCGTTTTAGAGCAGGGTCGGACGTTTTGAGAACTAGTTTGGTGTGATGGGGGTATTACCTGTTCTACCCCGATCACAGCCCGTTTTAGAAAGTGGTCGGACGTTTTGAGAACTAGTTTGGTGTGATGGGGGTATTACACGTTCAACCCCGATCACAGCCCGTTTTAGAAAGTGGTCGGATATTTTGAGAACTAGTTTGGTGTGATGGGGGTATTAGGGAGAATGGTTGTCGGATGGTGATTGAAACACTAAGTTTAACACATTTTCAGACAGTACATATTAAAAGAAAGACAAAAACAACGAATGTATTACAATACATCTTGTGTCTGTCCAAAATGTGTTTTTGTGTGTGTGTTGGGGGAGGGGGGTTCTTCATACTTCCAATCTACTTTCTAAAGCTAGGATTCCTTACATGCGGTATGCGGCATGTGAATGCGAATGCGAATGCAGCATGCAGCATGCAGAATGCGGCATGCAAACGGGTTGGGTCCTTTCACCCACACCCACACCCACACGCACACATCGTGTCAGGTTTCTCTAACACTGTTTTCTATGGCAAATGCAGCAGCATTCGCATTCGCATGCCACACTGATGGCTACATGGACCGATTCAGTTGCCGCATTCGCATTCGCATTCGCATTCGCATTCGTATTCGGACGCATGGAATAACCCCCATTGACTTAGATGCTTTTCGATTTGTTGCCGCATTCGCATTCGCATGCCGCATACCACGTGTAAGGGATGTAGAATTAAGATGTTCGAGAGTGGGATATATTTGTTCATCACAGAGTCTAAATAGATTCTATGACTTATGTACTAACTACTTGACCGGGTTCAGTGGCCGAATCGGTAGAGCGTGGACCTCGTGTGCGGGAGATCAGGAGTTCGGTTCCTGGTCGAGTCAAACCAATGACTTATCAAATTGATGCTTGTCGCTTCCTAGCCTGGCGTTCGCCATTATTAGTAATAATATTAGGATAGTAGAAGGACTGGTTGGCTCAATGTGAGGATAGTGTGACTGAGTGGGATATCGGGTCATGGTGCCAGTGGCCTGATTTCGCAGTGGGACAACACGATAAAGTAACCATGAGTGTGCACTGTCACCCATCCTGATATGACCTTAGATGTTGCCAGGACATAAAACTCCAACAACCAACCAACTTATGTACTAACTAGTAACTACTTGCAAATTACGAAATGTTTATAAACAGAAATCAGGGTTTTTTTCCAAAAGAATTACACATTTTTAAATTTTTAAATTTTTAAAACAACAAAACACATATTGTCCGGACAATTTAGCTGCTGGCTTCTCTTTGGTGTCATGAGGCATGCGCAGAACGCCGAGTGTGGCATACTTCCGGCGCAGGTAGGCGAGGAGGGGGGGACGAGGGGAGGGGAGTGAGAAGGAGGAGGGAAGGAATGGTCAGTATGTGCAGGAAGAGGAGGAGTGGGAGGAGGTAGGAGGAGGTAGGAGGAGGGAAGTGGAGGAAGTTCTTAATGACATAAGGAGGATATGGCTCACAATCAACAATGGCGGCTCACATGGCCACAACAGTCGTCACTCAGTGCAGGAAAGAACAGCCGGCCCGCAAACACTTACAAGTTTCCACGGACGAAAGAAAAAGAAAAGGGAGAGAAAAAACCATAAACAGCGCCTTCAGTTAAAAGTCAAAGGGCTGACTGATAGTGATAGACGGGTTGTGAGAATGAGCACAGTGCTGCCCCCCAGCGGCGGGCTGTCGAACCACCAGGTGGCTGTCGATGCGCGACTGTGACTAGACCGACGGGGCCGAGGATTCACCACGGCCATAGGCGCCCGACTGACCGGCTGGAATCGGGGCAGTGCCTGGAGGCATTCACGTCTGAGTGGTCGGTGATGCGTGTCTGTTCCACCGGCGCCAGCAGTCGGACACCAACAGTGGGACACCAGCAGTGGGACATCAACAGTGGGACATCAACAGTCGGACACCAACAGTTGGGTACCAGCAGTCGAAGGGCAGTAGTCGGACGACAACAGTTGGATACCAACAGTTTGATGTCAACAGTCGGACACCAGCAATCAGATGTCAACAGTCGCACGCCAACAGTCGTACGCCAACAGTGGGACATCAATAGTCTGATACCAACAGTCGCACACCAACAGTCGCACACCAACAGTGGGACATCAACAGTCTGATGCCAACAGTCGCACGCCAACAGTCGGATACCAGCAGTGGGACACCAGCAGTCAGATGCCCACGGTGGGATGACAAAGGTCGGACATCCACAGTCTGATGCCAACAGTTGGACTCCAATAGTCTGGTGGCAACAGTCGTATGCAAACAGTCAACACACCAATAGTCTGGTGTCAACCTGTCAAATGCCAAAAGTCGGACGCCAACAGTGGGATGCCAACAGTCAGACACCAACAGTCAGAGAATATGTTGCAACCAATCAGCATGCCGCCACCAACCAACTCCTTCACATAACTTCAACGAATCAGCACACCACTACCAACCAACACCTACCCATAACTTCAACCAATCAGCACACGACTACCAACCAACTCCTTCCCATAACTTCAACCAATCAGCACACCACTACCAACCAACACCTTCACATCACTTCAACCAATCAGCACACCCGTACCAACCAACTCCTTCACATAACTTCAACCAATCAGCACATGACTACCAACCAACACCTTCACATAACTTCAACCAATGAGCACACAGGTACCAACCAACACCATCACATCACTTCAACCAATCAGCACACCACTACCAACCAACACCTTCACATCACTTCAACCAATCAGCACGCCACTACCAACCAACACCTTCACATAACTTCAACCAATCAGCACACAGGTACCAACCGACAACCTCACATCACTTCAACCAATCAGCACACCACTACCAACCAACACCTTCACATCACTTCAACCAATCAGCACGCCACTACCAACCAACGCCCTCACACATCACCTGGCATGGCAAACTGTAATACGCCAACAGGTTAGAGAGGGGAAAATCCACATGCCTTCCTTAAAAAAACACCAAAGCTTTCGGTGCTTTGTGAAGTGCCTCTTTTTGCCCTCACTATAAACATTGCGAGTAATAGACAGCTCCAGGTGATCACGTGGTACACAAAGTGTATGTGGCGGGAGGGGGGCACATTCCCTACTTCAGGATTCACAAGTCGAGTGAGAGTAGGAAGTCACGAAGCTACGTGTGTTCAGTGGTGTTTGAAACAATCCCCAGGTGTAGTGTGTGAAGCAGGTACCAGGTGTGGTGTGTGAAGCAGGTACCAGGTGTGGTGTGTGATGTAGGTATCAGGTGTGGTGTGTGATGCAGATACCAGGTGTGGTGTGTGAAGCAGGCACCAGGTGTGGTGTGTGAAGCAGGTACCAGGTGTGGTGTTTGAAACAATCCCCAGGTGTGGTGTGTGAAGCAGGTACCAGGTGTGGTGTGTGATGTAGGTACCAAGTGTGGTGTGTGATGTAGGTACCAGGTGTGGTGTGTGATGTAGGTACCAAGTGTGGTGTTTGAAACAATCCCCAGGTGTGGTGTGTGAAGCAGGTACCAGGTGTGGTGTGTGAAGCAGGTACCAGGTGTGGTGTGTGAAGCAGGTACCAGGTGTGGTGTGTGATGCAGGTACCAGGTGTGGTGTGTGAAGCAGGTACCAGGTGTGGTGTGTGAAGCAGGTACCAGGTGTGGTGTGTGAAGCAGGTACCAGGTGTGGTGTGTGAAGGGTGGTGGGTGTGTGGGGTACCAAGTGTGGTGTTTGAAACAATCCCCTGGTGTGGTGTGTGAAGCAGGTATCAGGTGTGGTGTGTGATGTAGGTACCAAGTGTGGTGTTTGAAACAATCGCCAGGTGTGGTGTGTGAAGCAGGTACCAGGTGTGGTGTGTGATGTAGGTACCAAGTGTGGTGTTTGAAACAATCCCCAGGTGTGGTGTGTGAAGCAGGTACCAGGTGTGGTGTGTGAAGCAGGTACCAAGTGTGGTGTGTGAAGCAGGTACCAGGTGTGGTGTGTGAAGCAGGTACCAGGTGTGGTGTGTGATGTAGGTACCAAGTGTGGTGTTTGAAACAATCCCCAGGTGTGGTGTGTGAAGCAGGTACCAGGTGTAGTGTGTGATGTAGGTACCAAGTGTGGTGTGTGATGTAGGTACCAAGTGTGGTGTGTGAAGCCGGTACCAGGTGTGGTGTGTGATGTAGGTACCAAGTGTGGTGTGTGAAGCAGGTACCAGGTGTGGTGTGTGAAGCCGGTACCAGGTGTGGTGTGTGATGTAGGTACCAAGTGTGGTGTGTGATGTAGGTACCAAGTGTGGTGTGTGAAGCCGGTACCAGGTGTGGTGTGTGATGTAGGTACCAAGTGTGGTGTGTGAAGCAGGTACCAGGTGTGGTGTGTGATGTATGTAGCAGGTGTGGTGTGTGAAACATGTACTAGATGTTGGGTGTGAACTGGTACCAGGTGTGGTGTGTGAAGCAGGTACCAGGTGTGGTGTGTGAAGCAGGTACCAGGTGTGGTGTGTGAAGCAGGTACCAGGTGTGGTGTGTGATGTAGGTACCAGGTGTGGTGTGTGAAGCAGGTACCAGGTGTGGTGTGTGAAGCAGGGACCAGTGTGGTGTGTGAAGCAGGTACCAGGTGGGTGTTGAAGCAGGTACCAGGTGTGGTGTGTGAAGAGTACCAGGTGTGGTGTGTGAAGCAGGTACCAGGTGTGGTGTGTGAAGCAGCTACCAGGTGTGGTGTGTGATGTAGGTATCAGGTGTGGTGTGTGATGCAGATACCAGGTGTGGTGTGTGAAGCAGGTAGCAGGTGTGGTGTGTGAATAAGGTACCAGGTGTGGTGTGTGAAGCAGGTACCAGGTGTGGTGTTTGAAACAATCCCCAGGTGTGGCGTGTGAAGCAGGTACCAGGTGTGGTGTGTGAAGCAGGTACCAGGTGTGGTGTGTGAAGCAGGTACCAGGTGTGGTGTGTGAAGCAGCTACCAGGTGTGGTGTGTGATGTAGGTATCAGGTGTGGTGTGTGATGCAGATACCAGGTGTGGTGTGTGAAGCAGGCAAAAGGTGTGGTGTGTGAAGCAGGTACCAGGTGTGGTGTGTGATGCGGGTACCAGGTGTGGTGTGTGAAACAGGTACCAGGTGTGGTGTGTGAAGCAGGTACCAGGTGTTGTGTGTGATGTATGTATCAGGTGTGGTGTGTGAAACAGGTACTATATGTGGTGTGTGAACTGGTACCAGGTGTGGGGTGTGAAGCAGGTACAAGGTGTGGTGTTTGAAGCAGGTACCAGGTGTGGTGTGTGATGCAGGTACCAGGTGTGGTGTGTGAATCAGGTACCAGGTGTGCTCTGTGATGCAGGTACCAGGTGTGGTGTGTGAAGCAGGTACCAGGTGTGGTCTGTGAAGCAGATACCAGGTGTGGTTTGTGATGCAGGTACTAGGGGTGGTGTGTGAAACATGTGCCAGGTGTGGTGTGTGAAGCAGATACCAGGTGTGGTTTGTGAAGCAGGTACCAGGTATGGTGTGTGAAACAGGTGCCAGGGGTGGTGTGTGAAGCAGGTACCAGGTGTGCTGTGTGATGCAGGTACCAGGTGTGGTGTGTGAAGCAGGTACCAGGTGTGGTGTCTGAAGCAGATACCAGGTGTGGTTTGTGAAGCAGGTACCAGGTGTTGTGTGTGATGTATGTATCAGGTGTGGTGTGTGAAACAGGTACTATATGTGGTGTGTGAACTGGTACCAGGTGTGGTGTGTGAAGCAGGTGCCAGGTGTGGTGTGTGATGCAGGTACCAGGTGTGGTGTGTGAAAAAGGTACCATGTGTGGTGTGTGAAACAGGTGCCAGGTGTGATGTGTGAAGCAGACACCAGGTGTGGTGTGTGAAGCAGATACCAGGTGTAGTGTGTGATGCAGGTACCAGGTGTGGTGTGTGAAGCAGGTACCAAGTGTGGTGTGTGACATTAAGCCAGATATACTTGAACATGAAACCATCTGCTCATAGACATGATGCCATCACTATTTAGATGAGAAGCCACGTACACTTAGAGAGGAAGTAACCTACACTTGGACATGAAGTCATATGCACTTAGGCATGAACCAAGTACACTTCGACATAACGCAATGCATCGTTAGTCATGAAACCATTTACACTTAGACAAGAAGCCACATACATTCAGACATAAAGCCATACACGTTTATACTTAATGCCCGGTACACACCTCCCGTATAAAACCTAAAACTGCCCGTTTTGCGACTAAGTTTGAGTTTTCGTGGGTTTCAGTCATTAGGTGTGTGACCCCCTAACACACCTGAGCCTTCCAATTCGCGACTTAAAACTCAGTTTTAGGGCTTAAGACTGGAATCTTATAAGATTTTAAAAATGAATCCGGCAGTTTTAGTCGGGAAACGGGATGGGTCGGGTTGTGACGGTTCCCATCGGGCATTCAGTTTTAGCACGTGAACCGTATACGGGAGGTGCGTACCAGGCTTAAGCGATATACAGTTCGCTACTATGTACATTTGTACTCATGCCATCGACACTTAAACAAAGCCATGCACACTTACACTTCACTTGAGCCACCTATACTTCGACAGTAAGCAATGCACTCTTAGATAGGTCACTTAATTGTAAGCCCCTATTGAGATAACATCTAATTCTCTAGTTTCAGCATGCAGTTCTGACCGTCAAACTGTTTGATAAACAAGGTAGCCGTAGACGATGAGTGGTGGGTGAATACTTACTAACACCGGTCCCGCGTCTGCTGCCGGACGTTGAACCTGTACATGACGTCACAGCGTCTCGCCAGCGTCCCCCCGTACTGCTCCTCAAAGCACTGCAGGTCCTGCTGGCAGTCTGCAACACAAGGTGCAGGTTGGTACCACACGGTGCGCACTGAGACAACAAGGTGCAGGCCGAGACAATAAGATCCATATTAAGACCACACAGTACATATTCATACAACAAGGTACAGGCCAAGACAACAAGATGCATATTGATACAACAAAGTACATATTCATACAGCAAGGTACAGGCCAAGACAACAAGATGCATATTGATACAACAAAGTACATATTGATAAAACATGGTGCAGGCTGAGACAACAAGATGCATGTTGATACAACAAAGTACATACTGATACAACATGGTGCAGAGCCATACAAGTCCCACACCCACACCCACATACAACAAAGTGCACTTTGATACAACAAGGTGCACATTGATGCAACACGGTGCATATTGATACAACACGGTGTACATTGGTACAACAAGGTGTACCTTGGTACAAAAAGATGTACCTTGGTATAACAAGGTGTACCTTGGTACAACAAGGTGTACCTTGGTACAGCAAGGTGTACCTTGGTACAACAAGGTGCACATTGATACAAGGTGCACATTGATAGAATAAGGTGCAGAGCATACAAGATGTACATTGATACAACAAGGCGCACATTGATCGAACAAGCTGCAGAGCGATACACGATGCACATCGATACAACAAGGTGCATTTTGATACAAGGTGCACATTGATACACAACAAGGTACACTTCGATATAACAAGATGCAGAGCGATACAATATACATATTGATACAAGGTGCACATTGGTACAACAAAGCCCACATTGATAGATACATTGACACAACAAGGTGCATATTGATAGAAGGTGCACATTGATACAACAATGTATACATTGATACAACAAGGTACATATTCATGCAACAATGTGCACACTGAAAGCAGGGACAGACCGATACATGATGATGCATATTGATACGACAAGATGCAAATTGATAAAAGAAATGACAACAAAGTGCACATCGATTGAAAAAATAAGTTCACATTGATGATCGATACAACGAAGTGCATATTGATGCAAGGTGCACACAAGTTACGCACTGATAGGGCCTGATAGGGACTGATAGGGACTGATAGGGACTGACAACAAGGCACGCGCCGATAAAACAAAACACACACCGATAAAACAAGTCACACACCGATAAAACAAGACACACTCCGATAAATAATGTACACACTGATACAACACGCCTCACACCATCTTCTCCCTGGATATCGCTGCAAACTGCTTGTGTCGTTGCGGGGCGGGCCACCTCCCGAACTCCGCCCCAACAAGGCGCACCTCGTGACGTCACGCTGTGCCCACTTCCGGTTGCCCGTCCTCGTTAAGAGAGTCCCGAGCTGTGAGCAAATCTGGACTTAAATCGCGCTAACCACTCTCTCAGTGTTTACACACACGGGAAGAGGTGCCGCCCCCACACCCTCCCACCCACTCACCCACCCACACGCACCTACACCCCGTCATAATCCGCCCCACACCCACCCACACCCACCACCCACCACCCACACCCACACCCACACCCATACCGACCACCCACACCCACACCCACACACACACACACTCACACCCACACCCAGTCATGATCCGCCAGCCGCACCCACACCCACACCCACACCCACACCCACACCCACGTCCCGTCATAATCCGCCCCTCACCTACCCACACCCACACCTACACACCCACCCACACCTACGCCCCCTCATAATCCGCCCCACACTGACACCCACACCCACACCCACACCCCGTCATAATCCGACCCCACACCCACCACCCCACACACAAACACTCACATCCACACCACACCCCGTATAAATCCGCCCGCCAGACCACCTACCCCCGCACACACACTCACCATCCACACCACACCCCGTCTAATCGCCCCCCCCCCCCCCCACACAACACAATCCACACCCACCACCTCCGTCATAATCCGCCCACACCACACCCACAGTCCCGTCATAATCCGCCCCACACCCACACCCACAGCCCGTCATAATCCGCCCCACACCCACCACCAGTCATAATCCGCCCCACACCACCACGGCCCCCCACAACCACCCACACTCACATCCACACCCAACACCCCGTCATAATCCGGCCCCACACCCACCTCATCCCCCCCCGCACACACACTCACATCCACACCCACACCCCGTCATCAATCCGCCCCACACCATAAACCCAACCTCAGTCAGTAATCCGCCCCACACCCTCACCCACACCAGTCATAATCCGCCCCAGTAAGCCCACCACCTCCCGCACACAACTCACATCCACACCACACCCCGTCATAGATCCGCCCCACACCCACACCCACACCCAGTCATAATACGCCCCCACACCCACACCCAACCAGTCATAATCCGCCCTCACACCCACCCCCCCACACTCACACTCACTTCCAACACCTCAGCCCGTCATTATCCGCTCCACACCCACCAACCCCCCCACACCAACTCACTCACATCCAAGCCCACACCCCGTCATGATCGCCCACTCACCACGACCCACAGCCGTCAGTGTTGAGCCGCCCACACCATCCACCCCCCCCACAACACACTCACATCCACACCCACACCCCGTCATAATCCGCCCCACACCCACCACCCACGCACACACACTCACCATCCACACCCACACCCACAGCCCATCATAATCCGCCCCACACCCACCACGCACATCACACACACCCACAACTACTAGTATTTCGCGCCCTAAGGCGCCACCAAATGCCGACTCAGCCGATTGACGTCCCCCCACCTGCCTGCCCCACCCAATGCCTCCATCTCGCTCCCTCCCCCCTCGTATTCACACCGCCCATAATGCAGCTACAAAGTGTCCGTGCCGCGACAGGAGGCTGAGGGTGAGGGTCCGGGTGAGGGTGGGGGTGGGAGTGAGGGTAGGGGGGGGTGTAGGGTGAGGGCGAGGGTGAGGGTAAGGGTTGGGGTGTAGGTAGGGGGTGTGGGTGGTGGGGTGAAGGTGGAGGTGGTAGGACGTGAGGATTGGGGGTGGAGGGTTGGGTGGTTGAGGGTGAGGGCGAGGGTGAGGGGTTAGGTTGGGGCAGTGTAGGTGGAGGGTGGGTTGCGTTGGGGGTGAAGGTTGGGGGTTGGTGGGAATGGTGGGGTGGGGTGAGGGGTGAGGGTGAGGGTGAGGGGTGAGGGTGAGGGTGAGGGTGGAGGAGATGAGGGTGAGGGTGAGGATGAGGTGAGGGTGGAGGGTGAGGGGCGAGCGGTAGGGTGGGGTGGGGGGGTGGAGTGCTGGTGCGGTAAGTGTGAGTGTGAGGGCTGGGGGTAATGGTGTAGATAAGGATGGGGGTGATGATTTGGGTAGGGTTGGGGAGTGTGGGTGGGGTAAGTCATGGTGACGGTGATGGGTGAGGGTAGGGGTGGGGCTTCGCCTCGTGAGGGTGATGAGTGATGAGGAGTGGGGGTAAGGGTGGGGTTAAGGATGGGTGATGGTGAGGGGAGGGAGGTGGGCATCCTCTCGTTGTGGTGAGTGTGGAGTGTGAGGGTGGGGGTAAGGGTGGAGTAAGGATGGGGTGATGGTGAGGGTAGGGGTGGGGCATCCTCCTTCGTGAGGGTGAGTGTGAGGGTGGGGGTAAGGGTGGAGTAAGGATGGGGTGATGGTGAGGGTAGGGGTGTGGCATCCTCCTCCGTGAGGGTGAGTGTGAGGGTGGGGGTAAGGGTGGAGTAAGGATGGGGTGATGGTGAGGGTAGGGGTGGGGTGTGGGATGGAGTAAGGATGGGGTGATGGTGAGAGTAGGGGTGGGGCATCCTCCTCCTTTAGCTGCAGGTGAGCGTACCGGACTGGTGCTGCTCTGTAGCCGCTATGCACCCCCCCCCCCCCCCCATCCCCCGGGCTCTCCTTCCCCCGGGCAGGCCGAGGTAAGTACGGGGTTAGTTCGGGCGGGGATGTGCAAAGTAGGGGATTATCCGGCATGGAGGGGAGAGGGGTCTGGGTTCTGCACCCAACCACCCATCACACACCCACACTGCCTGCCACACACACACACCTCTCCACACTACACACCACCACCAACTATACCTCACAGCACACATCAAACACTCCATACCACACACCACAGACACTGTACACACCACGCACACCACACACACACCTCTCCACACTACACACCACCAACTATACCTCACAGCACACATCAAACACTCCACACCACATACCACACACACTACACACACTGTACACACCACGCACACCACACACACCGAGAGGTGCCAAATCTCCCGATTTGGTTGGTAATCTCAAAAGAAATATGGCAAAAAAACCTTTTAATTTAGGGTCTGTTCAGTTGGAGTTAGGCAACCTTGCTTTTTATTTTCAGCCATGATATTTTTCCCTTTTTCCAAATTGTGTATTATTACGGAGACCTCTCTATTCACACTCTCACCTACTTGGCACCTCTGCATGGCACACACCACACACTCCACACACCACATGCACCACAGACACCACACACCACACACCACACACCGCAAACACTACACACCACATACCACACTCAACATACACCACATATAATCACAAACCAACACAACACAACACATGCACCACACACTACACACGACACACACCACATATATACACACATCACAAACACCACATACACAACCCACCACACACCATTCACCACATACATCAGATACTCCACACACCACACACACCACACATCACACACCACATACACCCCACACCACACACCACACACACCACACACCATTCACCATATACATCTGATACTCCACACACCACACACACCACACACCCCACATCCACTACACACACTACACACCACACACACCACACCCACTACACACCACACACACCACACACACCACCCACCACACCCACCATGCAAACCACACACCACACACCACACACACCACACACCACACACACCATACACCACACACCACGCACCACACACACCACCCCCATCACACACCAGACACATCACACACCACACACCACACACATCACACATCCTGCGCACCGCCGTCACTCCACCATCTTGTGCTGCTTCCCCATCCCTTCCCGTCGCCGTGTTGACTTTTGGACTGACGTGTTGATGCTGGTTTTTAATTTACGAACCTGCTGTGAAGTCTTTGTGTTATAGTGTACAAAGAATGTCGCGTTGAGGCAGTCATGTTTGTCACGTAGGGTCTGTGTAAGAAGTGACACCGCGCCAAAGGTTAGAGAACGACGGGGCTGAGGGTTGGGTGTGTGATGTGTGTGGGGTGTGTGGGGTGTGTGGGGTGTGTGGGGTGTGTTGGGTGAGGGGTGTGTTGAGGGTGTGTGGGAAACCCAGGTGACTTTTGTTGCACATCACGTTCCTGATCACTTGAGGTCAATGATAGGTCAACATTCGAGATTCTAAACTGTATTCATGCTTTCATGTTTGAAATTCCTGACCTAGAACTCCACAACGAAAAGGCTGCAGCAATAAGAATTTTTTGGAATTTTTTGGATTTTTTTGCAGTCCTAGCCTCAATCAATCAATCAATCATGGTAAACAATTTATTCGCGAGAAGATGCACCTTTTTCAGCACAAAGGACCTGATCTTCAATTCAAATTGTTATTTCAGACTACACCTCTGGTACAAGTGGAAGTCCACCTTAAAACTATATGATCCGATGAAACCATCAAATTTTCAAAACAAAGACACTATCTACACCAGACGGGATTTCCGAATGAGTTAGAGCATCCGTCTCCCGTGTTGGTAGATTGTGGGGTCGTGGGTCCGAACCCTGGTCGAGTCAAACCAATGACTTGAAAATTTATACTTGTCGTTTCCTAGCCAGGCGCTCGGCATTATTAGGATAGGGCAAGGACTGGTATGCTCAGTGTCAGGATAATGTGACTGAGTGGGATATCAGGTCATTGTGCCGGTGGCCTGGTTTCCCAGTGGGACAGCACTATAAAGTCACCATGAGTGTGCACTGTCACAAGTCGGTACCCGTCCTGATATGACCTTAGATGTCAAGTGTATGTACCACCCCCTAGTTTTGAGCAACCAAAAATGGGTGCTTCCCCCTAATAGTAATATTTCTGAAACTAAGAAATAAAAGGTGCCGTTAAATGCAATTTATTGACTCAACAATTCTAAAGCTGACACCCATTTCCTTTCACTTGAGTGGAGTTGAGTGGAGTATTATTTAACCACAAATATGCAGTAAGGTCACGTTATGGCTTCCCCAAGGGGTGATCTTCCAGCCAAGCAACCAATTTTACATACACACTTGTTGCATACATCAATATATGCTATAAAAAGAGGCTACCTATTTATATTGAACTATGACAAAGACTTGGAAGAAAAAGAAACACCAAAAAAAACACACAACTTTCCAACCTTGCTAAAGAGCCACAATACTAAAATACCATACCGCATATCCTTCTATTCATCGTGTCATGTGTAATTAAAAGTTGCATAGTCCGATAGTTTTTAATTTCTGTATTTTTTTCTGAGATACATATATTAGATCAATCACTAGTATCTACTTTACATTAGTTCAAAGTTACTTCTATTTTAAATGTTAAACTTTTGAGATATTTTGAATGCAAATATGGAAAATTAGTTTTGGCAAGCTTGCCAAAACTCGGACACCATAGACTTCTGTCGTAATAGGTTCTGTTAAAATGACTCAGTATTGCCTTCTAGGCAGAAACAAATGCTTAATAAGTGCATCAGTATCTAAGTTAGATATGTCAAATCAAACCCAGATAATTTGTTTGGTTTTGAAAATTTGATATTTCATTATACTATGCAGCTTTAATTATACTTAAAAAATCATGCATACACAAAAACTGGGTGTAAATAACTGTACCACTCGCGGCCGGACTGATATGACCTTGGATGTTGTCAGGAGGTAAAACTCCAACAACAAACAAAAAGTCACGGCCGGAAGACTAGAGCTATGGCATTGAGAAATGACATGAATCAAATTCATTTACCAACAAAAATGTATTACAATTTTTTTTATCAGTATCAATTGAGGTTTGTCGGGTGTTTTTTTGGTGGGTTTTCTTGTGGGGGGGGGGGGGGTGTTTAGAGGCAAATAATGCCAAACCTATTTCCCCTCTTCTCAACTGGGCCATTAAGCACCGCTAATCCATATCCTGGTAATCCTATCCTGGTAATCTTTATCCTGATAATCCTTATGCTGGTAAGCCTTCTATTGGTAAGCCGTGACACGGGCCGAGCGTCCCCCCCCCCCTCTTCTCCCTGCAAGTGGCGCCCCTGGCGGCGTGGCAGAGAACTTCACTTTGCCCAGGGGTCAACAGGTCAGTTTAGCGGGAACGAGGCCGACGCTAAGAGGAGATGAGGAGAGCCCTGAGGAGACTGCTGGACTCTTAAAGGTTATGAGTCCCGGCCATTGTATAAAGGTAAATACATTAGGGTAAAGGTGCTCGGTCCAATGTCTATGACTAGTATAAGTCCCGGCCATTGTTTAAAGGTAAATAAATTAGGGTTAAGTTGCACGGTCCAATGTCTATGACTAGTATGAGTCCTGGCCATTGTTTAAAGGTAAATAAATTAGGGTAAAGGTGCACGGTCCAATGTCTATGACTAGTATAAGTCCCGGCCATTGTTTAAAGGTAAATAAATTAGGGTTAAGTTGCATGGTCCAATCTCTATGACTGGTATGAGTCCCAGCCATTGTTTAAAGGTAAATAAATTAGGGTAAAGTTGCACGGTCCAATGTCTATGACTAGTATGAGTCCCGGCCATTGTTTAAAGGTAAATACATTAGGGTTAAGTTGCACGGTCCAATGTCTATGACTAGTATGAGTCCCGGCCATTGTTTAAAGGTAAATAAATTAGGGTTAAGTTGCACGGTCCAATGTCTATGACTAGTATGAGTCCCGGCCATTGTTTAAAGGTAAATAAATTAGGGTAAAGTTGCACGGTCCAATGTCTATGACTAGTATGAGTCCCGGCCATTGTTTAAAGGTAAATAAATTAGGGTAAAGTTGCACGGTCCAATGTCTATGACTAGTATGAGTCCCGGCCATTGTTTAAAGGTAAATAAATTAGGGTAAAGGTGCACGGTCCAAGGTCTATGACTAGTATGAGTCCCGGCCATTGTATAAAGGTAAATAAATTAGGGTTAAGTTGCACGGTCCAATGTCTATGACTAGTATGAGTCCCAGCCATTGTTTAAAGGTAAATAAATTAGGGTTAAGTTGCACGGTCCAATGTCTATGACTAGTATGAGTCCCGGCCATTGTTTAAAGGTAAATAAATTAGGGTTAAGTTGCACGGTCCAAGGTCTATGACTAGTATGAGTCCCGGCCATTGTATAAAGGTAAATAAATTAGGGTAAAGTTGCACGGTCCAATGTCTATGACTAGTATGAGTCCCGGCCATTGTTTAAAGGTAAATAAATTAGGGTAAAGTTGCACGGTCCTATGTCTATGACTAGTATGAGTCCCGGCCATTGTTTAAAGGTAAATAAATTAGGGTAAAGTTGCACGGTCCAATGTCTATGACTAGTATGAGTCCCGGCCATTGTTTAAAGGTAAATAAATTAGGGTTAAGTTGCATGGTCTAATGTCTATGACTAGTATGAGTCCCGGCCATTGCTTAAAGGTAAATAAATTAGGGTTAAGTCGGATAGTCCGATGGATATAAGTGTTGGTCATTGTTTAAAGATAAATAACGTAGGTTTAAGTAGCACAGTCCGATGGTTGTGACTCTCTGCCATTGTTTAAACATAAATAAATTAGGTTACAGTTGCACAGTCCAATGTATCTTACTGTACTTTGAAGTAACTTCGGCTCAGTTTTGAGATATTTGAAGTGCAAATATGTCAGATTAGTTTGGGCAAGCATGCCATAGGCTTCTGCAGTAACCATTAAATTGACTCGGTATCCCCTTTTATGTGGCAATCAACGCTCAATAAGTGCATCAGTATCTAAGTTAGATATGTAGAACCAATTCTAGATAATTGTTTTGGTTTTGAAAATTTGATGCTTCAGCGGGCAATGGAAGTTTAATTGTGTACTGTGACATATACTTTATTTCAGCGGAAACAAACTTTTATTACAAATGGCTAACATGAATTGCTCGGTTTGAATATCACCGCTTTGAGAAGCCATACTACAGATTTGTGTGCTTATATAGAACTCAAATCAAATCAAACTTTGGAGCGATTTGACCTTGAAAACATGCTAAATTAATGTTGACATGCACCTACAAATTCCGACAACCTAGGCGTCAGTGGAAACGGGTCAAACTCTTGTTGATTTTACACTATTATATATGTGAATGAATGTAACATAGCATGGCCAGAAGACCAGTGCCTCGGCGCTGAAAAAATACCTTTATTCGCTAAATAAAATGATTATTTACAACAACAACAAAATTGACTTAGTGTTTCCCTTCTATGTAGTAAGAATAACTTAATATCTAAGTTGGATATCTAGAATAAAATGTAGGAAAATGTCGGACTATGCAGCTTTAATATTGACACTAGAATGAGGTGGTGTTCTCTGTGGCGGAGTGGTTAGAGTGTCTGACTTTTTTCTAGGTCGGATGCCTGATCTGAGGGTCGGCGGTTCGATTCCCCATGCCCCCCCCCCATTTCCACCGCTGTGTATAACTTACAGCGTCATTAAAGGCCAGTTGCTCTCATCCCATGTCTATGTGGTGTGTGAGGTTAAAAATCCCTTGGGTCGGTAAAAGTGTAGGCCCGGGCTTTCTATCGACAAACTGGCCACAGCAGGAGCGTCCACATCGTGGCCCTGGGAATCAGCTATCTGATTGCAAATCCTGCTACCACCATCCACCACCGAGAGCATGTCCCACGATCATACCTCTGCTCGAAAATCCCTTGAGATAACTGGTGGAAGGACACGACGAAGAAGACTAGAATGAGGCTGATACTACTCTCAGACAAGCCCAGCGTTGATGTTGATGTTGATGTAATGTTGAACATGCTTGAACCCTGTATCAGTTTTCCTCGATTTTACGCTGAAGCCTTAATAGCGGGTTACTCCATAAATAATGTGATGGACCAAGTCTTGATCCACTTGAGGAACGAAGGAGTCACACTGAGAATACTTCAAACCCCAGGGCGCTCCCTGGTTTATTCCATTCAGGTCGGAATAGGAATGACCTGTCACTACCCAGCTGGGTAGCATGTTATGTCCCTCTGGGGGTGGCCGCTATAAATGGTTGGAACAGTCCATCATAGGGACTGTTCCTGCTAGCATTTTGCTACTTCTTAGCAATGAACAGTCAGCATAGTTGTCACCGCGACCATGTGGTAGTGGGGTCGTTGCAGAGTATTATAATATATACATTATATTGGTATTTAGGTATACTACTAGTAGTACTATTTTATTACATTATTATATGTTCCTATTAAACTAATTAATTGAAATGCACATCCATTTAAGGTTATCTAACTTCCCTAATGGTCTTCATTTCATATATAGCCTGATCTCCCAGTGGGGCATAACTATAAAGTCGCCATGATTGTGCACTGTCACAAGTCGGTACCTGCCCTGATATGACCATAGCTGTTGCCAGCATGTAAAACCCCAACAACAAACAAACAAAACATCTGTGGTATTTGGGTCGACATCCATTTGTCTTCCAACAGGGCCAGTCCATATAGTGTGAAATACAAATTCGATTTGAACGGAAGCTACTGCTGCAGCCAATTGCTTGTGGCTCAGCTTCGTTCTGGCTCAGGAATTTGAAAGTTACTGCAAACAGTTAAAGTTGCATAGTCCGATGATTTCCAATTCCCCTTATTTTCTGAGATAAATATATTAGGTTCATAGTCATAATCTACCTTCCTTCGGCTTTAGTTTGAAGTAACTTTTGATTTAAGTGGCTAACTTTTGAGATCTTTGAAGTGCAAACATGTCAATTTAATTTTGGCAAGCACGCCAAAACTCTGACACAATAGGTTTCTATAGTAAGAGGTTCTGTTAGTGTTAAATTGACTCAGTATTCCTGTTGATATTGATACAACTACAAGTGCTTAAAGTTGCATAGTCCGATTGTTTTGAGTTTCAGAAATTTTCTGAGATAAATACATTAGGTTGATCGTTATAATGTACCTTACTTTAGCTTGAAGTAACTTTTATTTTAAATCGCTAACTTTTTAGATATTTGAAGTGCAACCATGCAAAATTAATTTTGGCATGCTTGCCAAAACTCTGACACTATTGCATTCTGCAGCAACATGATCTATTCAAGTGCCTCACTATTCCCTTCTGGTTGGCGACAAATGCTTACTAAGTGCATCAGTATCTAAGTTAGATATGTAGAATCAATTTGAGATAATTGCTTTGGTTTTGAAAATTTGATGATTTCATCAGACTATGCAGGTTTAATAACAACATCAGTGTCTAAGTTAGATATTGTAGTGGTCTGCACTGACCTCTCAGGCAAGGAACCACATAGACAGGTAGGCATGGGGAGTGTGTTAATATCAGGGAGCCTAGGTGGTGTAATGGTTAGCACACTGGCCTGGAGTGCAAAGAGATGTGGGTTCGAGTCCCGCTCTAGGCACAGTATTTCCCATTTTCATCCCCCCCATGACACTGGTGCCATGACCAAGATCCTGTACAAGCTTTGCGCTGTATGGTTGTTGAACCTACCCTGTGTATGTATGTGTTAGTGCATTGCCTGTATGTATGTAATTGTAAGCATTACAAGACTTACAATTCCAGGGGGACGAGTGTAGTGGTCTGCACTGACCTCTCAGGCAAGTAACCACATAGACAGGTAGGCGTGGGGAGTGTGTTAATATCAGGGAGCCTAGGTGGTGTAATGGTTAGCACACTGGCCCGGAATGCAAAGAGATGTGGGTTCGAGTCCCGCTCTAGGCACAGTATTTCCCATTTTCATCCCCCCCATGACAATATGTAGAATCAAATTGAGATAATTGGTTTGGTTTTGAAAATTTGAAGTTTTAATCGGACTATGCAGCTTTAAAGCCGACAGTCCCCCCCCCCCCCCCCCCCCACCACCACCATCAACGCCACACTCTGTGTCCACGTCAGCGCCAGAGACATGAGTAGACCTGGAACACAGAGCTGCAAACATCTTCCTCTGTGCAGTTGATTAATCACCGATACCAGCCCCGAGGGACCTGTCGGGATTTCTGAATGAATTGAGCGTCCGTCTCCCGTTTTGCTACCTCAAGGATTTCGTACCCATGGTTTGGAGCCCTGGTCCGAATCCAACCAATGACTTAAAAATTGATACTCGTCACTTCCTAGCCAGGCATTCGGCATTATTAGGATAGGGCAAGGACTGGTCGGGTCAGTGTAAGGATAATGTGACTGAGTGGGATATCAGGTCATGGTGCTGACGGCCTGATCTCCCAGTGAGGCAGCACTATAAAGTAGCCATGAATGCGTACTGTCACAAGTCGGTGCCCATCATGATAATATGACCTTAGATGTTGCCAGGACGTAAAACTCCAACAAACCAACCAACCAATCCAGTGGGGCAGCACCATAAAATCGCCATCACTATGCACTGTCACAAGTCGGTACCCGTCCTGATATGATGACCTTAGATGTTGCAAGGACATAACACTCAAACAGCCAAACCACCACTATAAAGTCGCCATGAGTGCGCGCGCACTGCCACAATTCAGTACCCATCCTGATATGACCTTAGATGTTACCAGGACGTAAAGCTCCAACAACCAACCACCCACCCTGCCCCCGGTCCGTCTAATTCGGTCGACGATGTACTCGTGTCGCCCGTTGGCGCATTCCGTCCCCGTCAGGAGGCGCCCGCCGTTTGGCAGCAGAGGTTGTCGAAGGGCCTCCGGAGGTGAACAGCCAATCAGCGGACAGCTTTGTCACACATGGAGGAGGAGGGGGGGGGGGGCATGGGGTTGGTGGGTTGGTTGTTGGAGTTTTATGTCCTGGCAACATCTAATGTCATATTAGGACGGGTACCGACTTGTGACAGTGCGCACACTCATGGCGACTTAATAGTAGTTGGTTGTTGGAGTTTTATGTCCTGGCAACAACTAAAGTCATATCAGGATGGGTACCGACTTGTGACAGTGCGCACACTCATGGCGACTTAATAATAATAGTTGTTGGTTGGTTGTTGCAGTTTTATGTCCTGGCAACATCCAAGGTCCTATCAGGATGGGTACCGACTTGTGACAGTACGCACAGTCATGGCGACTTTATATTTATATTATAGTGTTAGTAACACTGTTACCCTGCTGGGAGACCAGGCCACCAGCACAATGACCTAATATCCCACTCAGCCATATTATCCTGACACTGAGCCAACAAGTCCTTGCCCTGTCCTAATAATGCTGAGCACCAGGCTAGGAAGCGACAAGTATCAATTTTTAAGTAATTGGTTTGACTCGACCAGGGTTTGAACCACTCTGCACTCTGCACTAGTCATTCAAATGAGTCCGGAGAAAGCGAGAAGCAACAACCATACAGAGCCCGCCCGCCCGTCGTGTAGCAGCGGGGCCCAATGATGCACACGTGACCGGAAACAAGCAATCTGTTTCGCGCCTAATGATAGGCTGTCTCACTCCCCCTTCCACCCACCCCCACCGCCCCCTCCCCCGCACCCCTACAGGTTTGGCGCCGGTCTGTACGTAAGCCGGACCCGTCGAACCCGGACCCGGCCCAGGCAGGTTGGGTTGGGGGGGGGGGGTTATTTTTGTTTGTTTGTTTGTTGTTTTATGACCTAGCAACATCTAATGTCATATCAAGATGGGTACTGACTTGTGACAGTGCATACTCATGGCAAACTTCATATTGCTGCCCCACGGGGAGATCAGGCCACTGGGACTATGACCCGATTTCCCACACAGTCACATTACGCTGATACTAGTGATAGATACTGAGCTAACCAGTCCTCACCCTATCCTATTTATGCCGAACGCCAGGCTAGGTAGCGAGAAGCATCAATTTTGAAAGGCATTGTCTTGACTCGGCTGCGATTGAAACTCCCAGATTGTGCTCTTATCGATTCGGCCAACGCGTCCGATTGCTTCGTTTTGCTGATGTTGCTGTGAGTGGGGCGGCCTTTTCTTTCCTGAGACGTCACGTGACTCGTAACGTGGCAGCGATACATTACCGGTGAGTGGTTGATCACCGCGGGACGCGGCCTGGCTTTGATGTATGTGGCGCTACGGGACTGCCTGGGGTGAGTTCGGTGTGTGCGTCTTGTCTGTGCGGTATGTGTGTGGTGTGTGTGTGTGTGGTGTGTGTGGGGGTGAGCTGTGTGTGGTCTGTGACGTCGGTGTGGTATGTAGGAAGGAATGGGGTGTAGGTACTGGTGTGTAGTGTGTGTAGTGTGTGGTGTGTGTGTGAGCTGTGCGTGGTCTGTGACGTAGGTGTGGCCTGTAGGAAGGAATGGGGTGTGGGATATGAGGTGGTGTGTGCGGTGTGTGTGGTGTGTGTGGTGGGTGGTGTGTGTGGTGTGTGTGTTGTGTGTGGTGTTTGTGGGGGTGAGCTGTGTGTGGTCTGTGACGTCGGTGTGGTCTGTAGGAAGGAATGGGGTGTGGGACATGAGGTAGTGGTGTGTATGGTGTGCAATGGAGGAATGGGGACTTTGGGAAGAGAATGGAATGTGCTGCACACAATGCAGCACATTCCACTTCCTCCTCACCCTGTGTGATGTGTGGGGCTGAGCTGTGTGTGGTCTGTGACGTAGGTGTGGTCTGTAGGGAGGAATGGGACGTGAGGTATTGGTGTGTGTAGTGTGTGATGTGGGTAGTGTATGTGGGGTGTAAATGCGGTGTGTGTGGTGTGTGGGGTGAGCTGCATTTGGTCTGTGATGTCTGTGTGGTCTGTAGGGAGTGGGCAGGGTGTGGGACTTGAGGTAGTGGTGTGTGGAGTGGAGTGCATGTGTTGTGGTGTGTGGTGTGTGGTGTGTGGTGGTGTGCAGTGTGTGGTGTGTGGTGTATGCATCGTCTATTAGATAAAAGATTCACCCCATACTTCCAGTACAGCGGTGAAAACCAGCCTTATATAAAAACGGTCGAAAAATCGGGCTAATGAAATGAGTCTTTATGAGAGCCTAATTTCACAATCTAAGAAGCAACATTTATTCTTTGTATTTGTCTTCATGTTTACCCGCTACTGTTGAGTTGGAAAATATAATAAAACATATACTTTAATGCAATTTAAAAGTGAAATCGACGGCGTTCTCTGGCCGCCATCTTGTCTTTTTGCATTCTCTCCCATTTCACCAACTCTGTTCTGATATAAGCAACCATTTGACACTGGTGCCAGGCATTCTACTTCTTGTTCCATACTAACGCTATTTTCGCCCACATTTATATAAGGCTGGTCTTCACCCGTGTACTACAAGTACCGGGTGAATCTTTTATCTAGTCGTCTATATGCTGCATGTGCTGTTGATATGCTGTATGCGCTGTGAGGGGTTGTGGGGTGCAGGGTGTGCTGTCTAGGTAGTGTATGCGCTGTCTATGTGGTATATGTGGTGTAGGCGATGTATGTGTCATCTGTTGGGTGCATGTGCTGTCTATGTGATGTATGTGCTGTGAGGTGTCTGCTGTATTATCGTTTACCTGATCTACGTGCTGTACATGCTGTATGTGCTGTGAGGTGTGTGGTGTATGTGTCGTGTATGTGATCTACATGTGGTATTTCCTGTATGCTGTCTCTGTGCTGTATGTGCTGTCTGTCAGGTTTATAGCCGTGTTCACACGGGCGATTTAATCTGCCTCATATAAAGCGCCTTGCCTAGTTCGCCTCACATTTTGCCGTGTGAATGCGATGTCAAGGCGGATTAGGGCTGAATCGATTCATATGATTCGCTTTATATAAACCACCTAGCGAGGTAGTTTATATGAAGCGAACTATCTTAGGTTGGCCCATCTCGCCCATGTGAACGCAACCGACTTACTTGAGGCGGATTAAGGACGTCACACTATATAATATAATTTGGTTTATGAAACCGCTAGCTGTGCACAGATATTTTTTTCATCATTTATTTTTAGGGTTTCACTGCCCAGCAGAAGTTTTGACCATTCCAAACCAATACGATTCAGTCAATACATATCTAGGTCGAACCCACACTCTCTTGTGCGACGTCGACGAACCCAAAATGGCGCTTGCTCATGCACAGATATCCACTTCCGCCTTAAACCGATTCAAAGCACTGCCCGTGTGAACGCGAAACACTTTCAAACTCGGTCCGTGTGAACGCGCATCTAAATCGATTCATATGATTCGCCTTGTCTAAATTGCTTTAAACTTTTCCGGTGTGAACACGGCTTAAGTGGTGCCTGTAAATCACGGCACCCACCTGCCCCCCCCCCCCCTGGTACCCGTCCTACCCGTCCTAACCGTCCAAGAACGCGCCAATCACTTCTCGCACATGCCTGTTGGCGGCAACTGGCTCTCACAGCCCTGTGTGTGTACGTGGGTGTGTGAGCGTGTGTTTGAAAGCATTTGAGAGTGTGTGTGAGTGTGTGAGAGAGTGAGAGTGTGTGAAAGTGTGTGAGAGTATATGAGAGTGTGTGTGAGAAAGTGTGAGAGTGTGTGTGAGTGTGTGTGAGAGAGTGTAAGAGTTTGAGAAACTGTGGAGAGTATATGAGAGTGTGTGTGAGAAAGTGTGAGTGTAAGAGTATCCAGTATTCCTATTTTTGTGGCTCTGAGTGAATGTGTGAGTGTGTGAGTGAATGTGTGAAAGAGAATACGTGTGTGAGTGTGTTAGTTTTGTTGTTGTTTTACGCTCTAGCAACACCTAAGGTCATATCAGGATGGGTACCGACTTGTGACAGTGCGCACTCATGGCGACTTTATAGTGCTGCCCCACTGGGAGACCAGACTGCCAGCACCATGACCTGATATCCCACTCAGTCACATTATGCTGAGACTGAGCCAACCAGTCCTTGCCCTATCCTAATAATGCCGAGCGCCTGGCTAGAAGCGACAAGTATCAATTTTTAAGTCATTGGTTTGACTCGACCAGGGTTCGAACCCACGATCCCATGGTCTACCAACACGGGAGACGGAGTGTGTTAGACTTAGAGTGTGACTGTGAGAGTGTGTGAGTGTGCGCATGCGTGAGTTTGTGAGTGAGTTTGTGAGTGTGTGTTAGTGTATGTGAATGTGTGTGAGTGTGTGTGTGAGTGTGCACATGCGTGAGTTTGTCAGTCAGTTTGTGAGTGTGTGTTAGTGTATGTGAATGTGTGTGAGTGAGTGTGTGAGTGTGCACATGCGTGAGTTTGTGAGTGAGTTTGTGAGTGTGTGTTAGTGTATGTGAATGTGTGTGAGTGTGTGTGTGAGTGTGCACATGTGTGAGTTTGTGAGTTAGTTTGTGAGTGTGTGTTAGTGTATGTGAATGCGTGTGAGTGTGTGTGTGAGTGTGCACATGCGTGAGCTTGTGATTGAGTTTGTGAGTGTGTGTTAGTGTATGTGAATGTGTGTGAGTGTGTGTGTGAGTGTGTACATGCGTGAGTTTGTGAGTTAGTTTGTGAGTGCATGTTAGTGTATGTGAATGTGTGTGAGTGTGTGTGTGAGTGTGCACATGCGTGAGTTTGTGAGTGAGTTTGTGAGTGTGTGTTAGTGTATGTGAATGTGTGTGAGTGAGTGTGTGAGTGTGCACATGCGTGAGTTTGTGAGTTAGTTTGTGAGTGCGTGTTAGTGTATGTGAATGTGTGAGAGTGTGTGTGTGAGTGTGCACATGCGTGAGTTTGTGAGTGAGTTTGTGAGTGTGTGTTAGTGTATGTGAATGTGTGTGAGTGTGTGTGTGAGTGTGCACATGCATGAGTTTGTGAGTTAGTTTGTGAGTGTGTGTTAGTGTATGTGAATGTGTGTGAGTGTGTGAGGGTGTATGCCCTACTTAAACACTAACCGCTGATGTAAAACACACGGGAACGGCGAGGAACTATGATATTTAGCCCGAGAAGAAGACATTTAATCTGAGCAGACATTTAGTCTTAAGCTGAGATTCCTTCTACGCGGTATGCGGCATGCAGCATGCGGCATGCGGCATGCGGTATGCGAATGGCAATATTCCTTCTACGTGGTATGCGGCATGCGGTATGCGGCACACAACTGGCTATATTTAAAAAATAAAAATAAACAAGTATACTCCATACTGCACTGTATATGGCCTAATATGGCATGTATATCTATGTAACTCTTGGTACATCACCTGGAGGTTCCTACCTTTATAATTACCAAATTATAGGTAAGTATTCATATTTTTGTGGCTCTGGTAGCATTTTTACCAACCCGAACCCCCACCACCACCACTACCATATGTTTCCAATCAGCACCCTTGTGCGTGACCGTTCCGTAATGCTCTGTCGCCTCTCCTGGTCTAAAGCTAATGGACAAGTGGGACTGATGTTTCTGTTCGCACCCCACGTGCCGCATGCCGCATGCCGCAGCGATCGCTACAGGGACCGATCGAGTTGTCGCATTCGCATTCGCATTCGCATACCACGTGTAAGGATTGCAGCCCATTGACTTCAAGGCGTTTCGATTTTTTGCCGCATTTGCATTCGCATACCGCATACCGCATACCGCATACCGCGTGTAAGGAATCTCAGCTTTAGCGTACAACATTTAGTTAGAGTAGACGACAATATGCATGTGGACAGAGCAGACAGCATCTTTAGAACTTATACAAGACGAAACTGCCGCACTAATATGATCTTAGATGTTGCCAGGAGGTAAAACCCCAACAAACAAACAAACAAACAAACAGAAGACGAAACGGAATTTCATCATAGGTGTTTGTTGGAGTTTTACGTCCTGGCAACATCTAAAAGTCATGTCAGGATAGGGCTCTCGTCATACCAGACGACGCGTATTTCAAACAGACATTTTTTTTCTTTTTTTTCTTGAAGATGTATACTGCCTATCATGGATACGCCTGAATAGACTTGTTTTCACCATTTGACAGTTTGTCCATAGAAAGCCCGAGCCTACACTTTTACCGACCCAAGGGATTTTTAACCTCCCACACCACATAGACATGGTATGAGAGCAACTAGCCTTTGATGACACTGTAAGTTATACACAGTGGTGGAAATCCAAATTGGCAGAGGTGGAGGCATGGGTAATCGAACCACTGACCTTCAGATTAGGAGTCCGACCTAGAAAAAAGTCAAACACTCTCACCACTCTGCCACAGAGAACACCAGTCTGACGAATGACATTTAATGTGGTAATACCACAATTATCCTGGATAGACACCATGAATGACATTATATCACTCAGCGCAGACCGGACGCGTGGCCGAATCGGTAGAGCGCAGGCCTCCCGTGCGGAAGTCCAGAGTTCAATTCCTGTTCGAGTCAAACCAATGACTTACAAAATTAATACTTGTTGCTTCCTTGTGAGGCACTCGGCATTATTATGATAGAGCAAGGACTGACTGGCTTGGTATCAGGATAATGTGACCTAGTGGGATATCAGGTAATGGTACTGGTGGCCTGGTCTCCCAGTTGGGCAGCACTATAAAGTCGCCATGCGTGCGCACTGTCACAAGTCGGTATGACCTTAGATGGTGCCAGGACGTAAAACTCCAACAACCAACCAATCTAGTAAATGTCATATCAGGACGGGACTCTCGTCATAGCAGAAGACATTTATTTCAAGCAGACATTTAGTCTGACAAATGACATTTAGCGCGGTATCAGCACCACCACAATTACCGAATTACCCTGAATTAGATGCCATGAATGTAATGATATTACTCAGCGCAGACGACATTTTCGGAACGCTGAGCAAACTATCGCCAGAGCAGACGGACATTTGATAATTGCGGGCGGCTTCCATTCAGTGTGAGCAGACGACATTCGAGTTGCGGCGACGCGGACGCCAGCTTGAAGCTGTCGCTGAATGGGCTAATACCTGCTGAGGGGTAAACACCGTAATTGGGGCTAAGTGGGCAGGACGTGGCGATGGCTGGCAGGTAAACACACCCTCCGGGTGGTCTGGGTGGTCCGGGCCCGCCGCCTGCCGACCACCTACCCACCTACCACCTGCCCGGGAAGTGCCAGGTGCTAGGCGCAGATAGGGTGGGAGGAGGGGAAGGGGGAGAAGGAGGGGTGGGGGGGGGGGGGAAGGGGGAAGGGAGGAAGGGGATGGGGGGAGGGGGAATGGGGAGGAGGGAGGGGAGTGGGAGGGGGGCTGAGGGTGGGAGGGGAAGGGGAAGGGGAAGGGGAAGGGGAAGGAGAGGGGGAAGGGGAGGGGGAGGTGGAGGGGGAGGTGGAGGGAGAGGGTGGAGGGGAAGGGAGGAGGAACGTGAGGGTGTGTGGGGGAGGGGGGAGGGAGGAGGGGGACCCATAATTAGCGCGAGTGTGGAGGTCTGAGAAGGGCAGCCAGCAAGTGGCCTAATGAGTGGGCCACTCGAGACCTCCAGCCGGGGCACAGTGGCCACTGGACACCAGGCGGACCAGCCCTCATGAGGGGGACACTCACTGGGAGCCAGCCGAACGGTTTTCCGATTTTTGAAGTTGCATAGTCCAATAAAAGCATTACATTTTCAAAAGCAACACTCTTATCTAAATTTGAACCTATTAATCGAACTTAGATACTAAATAGTGCACTTAATTATTAAAGTTGCAGTCAATTAGTTTTGAGTTTGTGTCCTTTTCTTAGATAAACATAGTAAGTTGATCATTATAATTTGCCTTACTTTAGTTTGAAGTATTTTTTTAAATGTTAAGTGGCTAACTTTTAATCTATTCGAAGTGCAATGATGGAAAATGAAATTTGACAAGCATGCCAAAACTGACACTATAGGCTTCTGCAATAATATGTTCTATTATTAAATTGCCACAATATTCCTTTCTATGTGATGACAAATTTTTAATGAGTGCACCGGTATCTAAGTTAGATACAAAGAATCAAATATAGATAATTGCTTAGGTTTTGAAAATGTTTTGTGTTCATCGGACTATGCAATTTTAAGTACACAATAAATGCCTATGTATGATGTATCTAAGTTAGATATCTAGGTTCAAATCAAGATAAACCAGATGGAATAGCTGAATGAGTTCGAGCATCCGTCTCCCATGTTGGTAGATCATGGGATCGTGGGTTCTAATCCTGGTCGAGTCAAACCAATGACTTAAAGTTGCATAGTCCGATGGTTTTGAATTTCTGTATTTTTTCTGAGATAAATATATTAGATCGATCACTAGTATCTACTTTACATTAGTTCAAAGTTACTTTTATTTTAAATGGTAAACTTTTGAGATATTTTGAGTGCAAACATGGAAAATTAGTTTTGGCAAACTTGCCAAAACTCTGACACCATAGACTTCTGCATTAACAGGTTCTGTTAAATTGACTCAGTATTGCCTTCTACGCAGACACAAATGCTTAATAAGTGCATCAGTATCTAAGTTGGATATGTAAAATCAAATCTAGATAATCGGTTTGGTTTTGAAAATTTGATATTTCATCGGACTATGCAGCTTTAACAATTGTTACTTGTCTCTTCCTAGCCAGGCGCTCAGCATTATTAGGATAGGGCAAGGAGCAGTCGAATGAGGAAGACCAGTCGTCTGCGACTGAAATATCCCCTGCTTAAAGAACTAATGTACCCAAACAAACAAAAAATGCTTTGCTTTCGAAAAATTTATGCTATTATATAATCGGACTACACAACCTTAAAAGCGCGACTGGAGATGGTGTGGAGGAAGGGGGCTTTGGGAAGAGAATGGAATGTGCTGCACACAATGCAGCACATTCCACTTCCTCATCACCCTGTATAAACCAAATGTGATCGCTTCAATGGCTGGAAGACAAGTGCCTTGGCACTGACAAAATTAGATAAAAGATTCACCCCGTTCTTCCAGTGCAGGGGTGAAAACCAACCCATTAGAAAAGCTGGCGAAGAATTTCAACATGCTGGGGTAATTAACTGAGCTGGTAAATTCTTAATTTAAGAAGCAGAATATATACTTTATGTACGTCTTCATATTGACCCGCTACTTTGGAGTTGGAAAATATAATAAAACATATACTTTAATGCAATTTAAAAGTGAAATTGACGGCGTTCTCTGGCCGCAATCTTGTCTTTTTGCATTCTCTCCCATTTCACCAACTCTGTGTTGACATAAATAACCATTTTTACTTCCCATTCCATACTAAAGCTATTTTCACCAGTATTTAGACTACGTTGTCGTTCACCCCTGTACTGGAAGTACAGGGTTAATCTTTTATCTGACAAAATATGTGTTCATATGAAGAGTTCAGGCGTGAAACCACACCAATGCCAATCCAAAAATGTAGCTTAAATATAACATTCTTACTTGAAAATAATTTTAATTCTCACCAATTCCACTTTTCATATGATCATATGGTTATGGAGCAATGAACAAAAGAGAAGGAATATAAAAAGATAAAGTTTTTGAGGGTTTGATTCCAACGTTTATCTCCATTTTTGGATTGGTGTTTACTTGGTTTTGCGCCTGAACTTTTCATATGAATAAAATATTTACCCCCCACCCTCACGCAAAAAAAGGAAAAAAATATATTTAAAAAATGGGTAGACGCGCCCTGTGAGACTTGAGTCCAAAGCGAGGCTGCAGTGGGTGGGGGTGCGGGGTGGGGATGTGGGGGAGTGGGAGGTGGAGGGGGTCGGGGGAGGTGTCACCTTGGGTGCTGAATCGGACACTTCCTGCCCAATGCATTACACACCTAAAGCTAAGATTCCTTACACGCGGTATGCGGACTGCGGCATGCGGCATGCGGTATGCGGCATGCGAATGGGAAGATTCCTTCTACGCGGTATGCGGCATCCGGCATGCGGCACACGACTGGCTATATTTAAAAAATAAAAATAAACAAGTATACTCCATACTGCACTGTATATGGCCTAATATGGCATCTATATCTATGTAACTCTTGGTACCTCACAAGGAGGTTCTTACCTTTATAATTACCAAATTATAGATAAGTATTCCTATTTTTGTGGCTCTGGTAGCATTTTTACTAACCAGAACCCCCATCACCACCACTACCATATGTTTCCACTCAGAAGCCTTGTGCGTGACCGTTCCGTAATGCTCAGTCGCCTCTCCTAGTGTTAAACTAATGGACACATCAGACTCAGGTTTCTATTCACACCCTGGGTGCCGCATGCCGCATGCCGTACCGATCGCTACAGGGACCGATCGAGTTGTCGCATTCGCATTCGCATTCGCATTCGCATTCGCATACCGCGTGTAAGGGTTGTAGTCCATTGAGTTCAAGGCGTTTCGATTTTTTGCCGCATTCGCATTCGCATTCGCATTCGCAGACCGCATACCGCGTGTAAGGAATCTCAGCTTTACCCGTCGTTAGCTACAACCGGTGTGGTCAGATGGCCCAACCACGGGGTGCACCCGGCACATCCAGCGTAATTACAGCTGTCTGCCGCCTATAGATGGCACCGCGCAGCTCTCTCAGCATGCACGGCCACTCAATCATATCCATATCAAGTGTATGTTTGTATGCTTAGCCCTCAATGGTAGCTGTCCTCGGGGAAACAGCGTGAACCATGTCGCGCAATGAGAGGTCAGCTTGGCAACAATTGTCTGCTTGTTTAATGGGGTTTATGTCCTAGCAACATCTATGGTCATAATCATATCAGGACGAGGATGGCGGAATGAATTGAGCGTATGTCTCCCGTTTTGGTAGATCGTAGGATTCTAACACACAGGTTCGAACCATGGTCGAGTCAAACCAATTACCTAAAAATTGATACTTGTCGCTTCCTAGCAAGGCACTCGTCATTATTAGGATAGGGCAAGGACTGGTTAGCTCTGTGTCAGGATAATGTGACTGAGTGGGATATCAGGTCATGGGTGTGCGCTGTCACAAGTTGGTACTTGTCCTGATATGGCCTTAGGTGTTGCCAGGACGTAAAACTCCAACAACCAACCAACTTCCAGTATCACCCGCCTCTGGTCCGCCTCTGGTCCGCCTCTGGTCCGTCTCTGGTCCGCCTCTGGCCCGCCTCTGGTCCGCCTCTGGTCCGCCTCTGGGCCCGCCTCTGGGTCCGCCTCTGGGCCCGCCTCTGGGTCCGCCTCTGGGCCCGCCTCTGGGTCCGCCTCTGGTCCGCCTCTGGTCCGCATCTGGTCCGCCTCTGGTCCGCCTCTGGTCCGCCTCTGGTCCGCCTCTGGTCCTCCTCTGGTCCACCTCTGGGCCCGCCTCTGGGCCCGCCTCTGGTCCGCCTCTGGTCCGCCTCTGGTCCGCCTCTGGTCCGCCTCTGGTCCGCCTCTGGTCCGCCTCTGGTCCGCCTCTGGTCCGCCTCTGGTCCGCCTCTGGTCCGCCTCTGGTCCGCCTCTGGTCCGCCTCTGGTCCGCCTCTGGTCCGCCTCTGGGCCCGCCTCTGGTCCGCCTCTGGGCCCGCCTCTGGTCCGCCTCTGGTCCGTCTCTGGTCCGCCTCTGGTCCGCCTCTGGGCCCGCCTCTGGGTTCGTCTCTGGGCCCGCCTCTGGTCCGCCTCTGGGCCCGCCTCGGGGCCGCCTCTGGGCCCGCCTCGGGCAGCATGACGCGTCTGTGGTTGGTTCTCGGGGGAGGCAAGTAGCGGGTGTAAGTGGGATGAGGCGGGGGCAGGGTGTGGGGGTGGAAGTTCATTCAGCGTGTGCTTGTCAAGTGTTTGTGGTGGTGTGAAGGTGGGCGTGAGGCGTGTGGAAGTGCCCTCAGTGCATCGTGTAGTTAGCTATCAGACGCAGCTTTCACGCGGCCTCATTGAGATTTCACACAAGAGGGAACAGGCAAGCACAATGCACGGTTGAAGGTACACAGTCTGATGGGTTTTGTGTGTACTTTCTGCCATTTTTGAGATAACTATATTGGAATTGGTTTGATTATTATAATCGACATTACTTCAGTTTGAAGTACAGTAAAACCTCTCCGACCGACCAGCTCCACAGATCGACCACTCCCCCATATCGATCGCTTTATTTGGGTTCCAACAATAGCATTGTAACTATATTTTAACTCCCTGAACCGACCACCTCCCTAAATGGACCACTTACAGTCGGTCCCAAGGTCGGTCGATTTAGAGAGGTTTTATTATCGTTAACTTTTTTTTTTAAACAGTCATTATTGGAGATATTTATAAATATTTACTGTTTGAGCTATTTGAAGTGAAAACATCTCAAATTAATTTCAGTGTGGGTGTCGAAATCCTGAAACAACCTTCAGAAGTGACAATGTTATTGTTAATGTTCTATTTAAGCTACCTAGTCTAGTAGTTTTGAGTTTCTGTCATTTACTGAGATAAGTATATTAGTGTTCTTTGTTTTTTTATTGATGAGGTATTTACTCTGCCCATAACATATAAGCTCCCGTGAGGGTGCTTGTTTTCAACGCTGGACAGCTGTGGTGCTGTCTTGATCTATTCCTTTGCCCAGGAGTGTTTACCTGTTTCTGTTCAGGTCAGCCTTCTGCAATTTTGGTTCTTAGTAACAGCCTATGTTAGTTTTTTTTGTAATTTTCCAGTTTTTTTGGTCTAGTCTGAGTATGATACGTTAGCCTACTATGTACATCTATTTGGGTGGCATGCAGGAGTGGGATATAAGGTCATGGTGCTGGGAGCGTGGTCTCCGAGTGGAATCCAATGATCTACCAAAACGGGAGACGGACGCTCAACTCATTCGGCTGCCCCGTCTAGTCGATACTGGAAGAAGCCCAGGAGAGGAAACACTGAAGACCAGATCACTACAGAAGCGCTGTCCACGTATCACCAGGTGCTTGTTTGTTGGAGTTTTATGTCCTGGCAACATCTAAGGTCATATCAGGATGGGCACCGACTTGTAACAGTGCACACTCATGGCGATGTTATAGTGCTGCCCCACTGGCAGACTGTGCCGCCAACACAGTGACTGATAGCCCTCTCAGTCACATTATCCGCCCCACCCAGCACAACCACCCCAACAGCAGGATTCCTAACAAACTCACGTAGCTAACCATGATATGGTAACACAAGAATATTCCTATCAAACTGGCACTTATGTACTCCTTGTCTCTGTGGTAGCCCACGGTCTTCACACTGCCACGCACTCATGGAAGAATGCTAAGATTGAGTAATGGTACGCTTCAACTGGTTTATTACAAAACCTATCTGCTCTCCGTGGCGTCAACAGTCAACTGACCCGCCCGCTAACTCACTAGGTCCCACATCACTTCTATTGGTAGGTGGGGTGTGTGCTAGCCACATGCAGTAGAGGGCAGCCCAGTTGGGACCCTGCCCGGTGGCTAGTGTGCCACCACCTAGCGCAGATCAGTGTAACTGCGTAGGTGTGCGGCGTAGTGTCTGCCACCACCGGGTGGTAGGTGAGCTCATATCATGTACAGACTACTACATCTCCAACTGACCACATCATACATTAAGCCTTATTACAACTTTACTAAATGAATACAGAATATAAATTGTGCTTACATTGTAAATACCATGAAAATGCTCACATCGATCCGACTAATATTGATATAGTGACATGACACTTCTGTTACCATATTTCTGTAGAACTTGTAGGTAGCGATCAGAAATCGATCGTGCTATACTGCAAATTATATATTCAACATATTTTATACCTTTCTCTAGATACCATTATTGTAAATAATCACTTGTTGTTTGGACGCCGCTTCCTTCACATCTCTTCTATCTCCTCTTGAGCTGCTGGCCTCCTCCTGGTTTCGACTCAGAAAATATTACAGGCAAAGGCCCCGTTGGCTTTTGGCTTATAACCTCGTTCACGTTCATGACTCATACTCACCGACTTGTCACCACAGGGCTAGGAGTTATCACGCTTTGCCTCAACTCTCCTCACTTGCCTTTCCTTCATACCCGTCTTCTTCCCCACCCCTTGCCCCCCCAAGCTTACCTCCTCTCCACCAGACTAGGGGAGAGTGTTCGCTTGGGTGGGGGCCCTTTCTTTCAGTGCTACACATTCTTCTTTGCTGGAAACCCATCTTTCAGTTCCCTCCTCAACTCTCATATGATGTCCGGATGCAAATCAACACAATTACCCATCCACAAAAGTTCCATCTTTCATAGCCTTCAAATTGATTCATCGGTGGTGGAACATAATGCTCCAGCATTTGCAGCCAGCAACCATAAAGGTTACAAACCACCCACTCATTCATTGTGCAAATAATCCCGAATTGAAAATGGCTGGAAGACCAGTGATTCGGTGCTGACAAAGGAACTTACTCAGCAGGATAAACATATTTACCCACCAAAAAAAAGTCTAAGAAGGGGTGCCACTTACTGGTGGTGCCGTTGCAGACGCACCGCATGGCGTCGTAGATGACCTTCCAGTGGTGGTGCGACTTCTGCACCGAGGCGCACCGCTCCATGAGAGGCGAGATGCATGTCGCAAACTCCATGAACTCCCTGCAACAGACCAGAGGCACACTCAGTATGTAGGTCAGTAGAACAGGCGCACTCAGTATGTAGGTCAGTAGAATAGACACACTCAGTATGTAGGTAAGTAGAACAGGCACACTCAGTATGTAGGTCAGTGTAACAAGCACACCGCTCCAGGAGGGGTGAGATGCATGTCGCAAACTGCATGAACTCCCTGCAACACACCACAGGCACACTCAGTATGTAAGTTAGTAGAACAGGCACACTCGGTATGTAGGTCAGTAGAACAGGCACATCCATTATGTAGGTCAGTAGAACAGGTCAGTAGAACAGGCAGTATGTAGGTCAGGTTAAAAGGTGGACTCATAATGTAGGTCTTTGTATGTAATAGATGCACTCAGTATGTAGGTCAGATGTTAAAGGTGCAATCAGTATATAGGTCAGATGAAGCAGTAGCATCTAAGTAAGACTTAGGCGGCACATTAAACATGTAGGCCAGATGAAGAGACCACACTCGACATATAGGTTAGGTAAAGCAGAAAGCTCAACATTATTTATCATTAATTCAAGAAGTCTTCATGACATATCAACAATACCACCTGCCATGAGACCCATCAAATTCCTATAATAAAGGGGACAAGTCGGTGCATTTCGACTGACATGTGTCGCATGTCCAGCTAATATGGCACATGTGTTACTTATTTAGCTTAGTTGACACATCTGGCACCTGCCGGGTATCAGGAAGTACCTTGAAAGCCGGCTTCCTGTCGGTTCTGTGTGTTTGGATCCTCTCTCGAGCCACACTTGGCTCTCAAGGCGTCACTGGCAGTTTTACCGCAGAGAGCGGAAAAAGGCTGTCTCAGAACGCAGGGACCGTGGCGACCCCTGCCTTGTTCTCGTCACTAACCAGAGTGGGCGTCTCCACCTGAACCACGCTTACTTGTCACGTGATGCCATGGCTCATGGCACCAGGTTACAAACCGGAAATGAGACCGAACAGAATGGCCGAATTGGTAAGAGCGTTGGCGGACTTCCCATGTTGGAGGTCAAGGTTTTGAATCCTGGCCGCGTTAAACTATTGACGTAAAAGATTATACTTGTCGCTACATAGCCAGGTGCTAGGCATTAATAGGATAGGGCAAGGACTGGCTTGCTCAGTATCAGGATAATGTGACTGAGTGGGAGATCAGGGTCATGGCCACCTGGTCTTCCAGTGGGGGTAGGCTACCCCATAAAGTTAGCCCGAGTGTGTGTTGAGAGAAGTTGGTATGATCATATATGTTGCTAGAAGGTAAAATCCCAATAAAATAAATTGTTTAAGCTGAAAATGGACATTACCTAATTGTTACATGATCTAATTTTAATTCACCTACCTTTCATGTTTTTCAAGATACTAGCCACATGATTTTGATTGATTAGTGATGACTGGTGATGATTTAATCATGTGTTTCTATCGCTTTTTTCCCACAAAAAGCTGTATTAATCACATTGATATGTTTACATAGAAATTAACAGCAAACTAAGAACAATCAGATTTGTGTCAAATAGCAGCACAAATGATCTCTGATGTAATTTTGAAGTGGTTAAATTTGTGTTTAAATAACAACAAAATTTAACTTACAAATCATAATGAAAATTATAAGAAATGATAACAGTCTAGGAACTCTAAAATATCTTCGGTCTTTACATTGGTAAAGAGGTCTTGTATGTCAGTACTTTTCTTACACCACCATCACACCAAACTAGTTTTCAAAACGTCCGACCACGTTCTAAAACGGGCTGTGGTCAGGGCAGAACATGGCTGCAAGAAAACTTTGGGCATGCTCACAGTTCTGGAGCACCATTCTATTCTAGCCTGCCCATTCTCTTTGTATAAAGACCATAAAACGTTGCTACCATGTCCATTCTGTTCGCACACGATTTGAGTCCGTTCAGCAACATTTTCAAGAACATAGTGAGAACTAATTTGGTGTGATGGGGGTGTTAGTTACATTAAAACATTAGTGGCATAAGGCGTGGACATCTACACATTGAAGTAGATGTGTATGCGTGTCAGCGGACACCGACACCGAATGCATTGAGGGGTACTTCTTCAATGAATGGGGTAACGCTATCCACTTGTCTGATGCTCGTCCCATTCATGTTGCCATTTGGATTTGATGTACTTCAGATAAGGGGCCTCAGATCAGAGTGGGGGATCCAACATGGAACAGCTAAATATATACCATTCAGAGCCATTTTCACAGCACGATCAACTTGCTAATTTCCTTGGATGCTGCCACAGCCAGGCACCCAGCGCAAGTGGATGTTGTTCTCCACCATTGCCACAGAATTAATTTTCGTTATCACCTTCCTCATGATTGGGTCGTCTACTTTAAGTTTAAGATTTGCTGTCATGAGAGAACATCAAATATAGTTGCTGTAGAGAACAAAATTTATTTAGTTAATGGTGCTGTCACATTACGACGCTTTGTGCCAACGTACATCGACGTATGTGATTTTTTGCCGCTACGTTGGGATATGTCAATATGCGTTATGCACGCATTAGGCATGCGTTGGTATACGTCAATGTATGTCGACATTAGTCGAGATACGGCGTCACACATCAGGGGGTCGGCAAAGTTTTGTGCATGCACAAAACTTTTGACGCACAAGGTTCGACAACATGTGGATTTTATGTCCGCTGTACGTTATGTAAGTGCTAGGCGTATGTCAATGTATTTTAGATGTACGTTAGTCAAACGTTGTTCACTACATTGCATTACATTGACCTACTTAAAAGCAATGGGAACGTGCAGTCCACATACTGACAATGTATGGATAATGTATGCCTAATGTATGTCTAACGTATGTTTAGTGTTTCTCCAGCATGTCTTGACATATGTAACGTATGACACATACTTCTGGCGATCGAATAACGTATATAACGTTCACTGGCATTCTGTGAACATACTGTGAGCATAATTCAAGCATTTTTCACCGGGAGGTACGTTAGCCATACGTTGATCATATGTTGGCCATAAGCTGTGTATACGGTATGTATGCATCCAACTTTTCCCCCTGCGCCGAAAGGTTTGACGTATCTCAACGTAAAAAAAGTGATTTTCCGTGTTGGCGGCGCACTGGCAAGATACGTTGTAATCTGACAGAGCCATGAAGTTCTCGATGTAATCCAGTGTGATAGAGAGTGTTTTGGCTTCCGCTCTGGAAATTGTGCTTTGATTGGGGATGCAAGCACCTAGCTTACAACCGTGGGCGACTGCTGCAGCAGCTACTAGGTCCAGTGAAAATGGGGGAAGTGGTTTTTGAGGAGTGGCTGAAGCTTTCACCTGGGACGTTGCCTCACCTGGAATTATAGTGATTGCACCTGGTAACCCTGTCCGTCACTACAGGTCTTATACTCCGAACTCATTTTGAAACCATAAACATTGTTTATGGCAACAATATCTAGTAGAATTATTGTCCCACTTTTTTGTGTGTTCTGAATTGGATGGCGATGTAATGGGGTTAGTAAGTAGTCTACTTAAATTAAGAACCACTTCTTCTATCTGTGGGTAACAGTGCAGAGTGCTTCATTGTGTTTCACACCAACCTGAGGGACCCGACTAGTGGCTGGGTGGGCATCGGTTTTAGTATCTCTGAAGTGACGTGTTGATGTATTACCATGGTGATGGGTTACCGGAGTATGTATGTCTGTGTTTACCTGGCTTGTCCAAGTATTCTACACCCTCTTGTCCCACTGTCAGTCAATCCATCTTGTCACCCAGTGACAGTCCACCCCTGTCATTCACTGTAAATCTGCTCTGTCCCCCTCTGTCAGTTCGCCCTGTTACACACTGTCAGTCCACATTGTCACCCAGTGACAGTCTGCCCTGTCATCCACTGTCAATCTGCTCTGTCAATTCGCCCTGTCACACACTGTCAGTCCACATTGTCACCCAGTGACAACCTGCCCTGTCATCCACTGTCAATCTGCTCTGTCACTCACTGTCAGTTCACCCCTATCACCCACTGTTAGTCCGTCCGCCCTGTCACCCACTATTAGTTATCCCTGTCACTCACTGTCAGTCCTCACTGTCACCTATGGTCAGTCCGTGTTGTCGCCCACCTTCATTCTTCCCGATCAGTCAGTGACAGTTCGCCATGTCATTCACTGTCAATCTACTCTCTGACTCACTGTTAGTCCACCCTGTCACCCACTGTCAGTACACTCTGTCACCCACTGTCAGATCGGCTTGTCACCCACTGTCAGTCCACCCTGTCACCCACTGTCAGTACATCCTGTCACCCAAAGTGGTGAAAAACTGTTGGATTGAGCACACTGGTCTAATAATGAAGTATTGAGTAAACTGGTCTCAAACTTGGGGTGAGTACAGTGGTCTAAGACTGTCGGATTGAGTAAAGTGGTCTGACACTGTTGTATTAAGGACACTAGTCTAAGACTTGAATTGAGCACAGTGGTCTAAAACTTGTTTTGAGTACAGTGGTCTAAGACTGTTGTATTGAGTACAATGGTCGCTTGTCGCCCACTCTTAGTCCACCCTGTCACCCACTGTCAGTACATCCTGTCACCCAAAGTAGTGAACAACTGTTGGATTGAGCACACTGGTCTAAAACTTGGAGTGAGTACAGAGGTCTAAGACTGTTGGCTTGAGTAAAGTGGTCTGAGACTGTTATATTGAGTACTCTGGTCTAAGACGGTTGTATTTTGTACACTGGTCTAAGACTTGAATTGAGCACAGTGATCTAAAACTGTTGTATTGAATACAATGGTTTAAGACTTGTATTGAGGACACTGGTCTAAGACTTGAATTGTGCACAGTGGTCTAAGACTTGGATTGAGTAAAGTGGTCTAAGCCAGTTGCATTGCATACTCTGGTCTAAGACAGGGTTTTTTTGTTTTTGTTTTTTATTGAGGCTGTGTTTATACTGTCCATAGCATATAAGCTCGAGTATTCAGGCTTGTTTTCAATGCAGGCCAGCTGTAGTGGTGGAGTTATCTTATCACACAGTAGTAGCTGATAAGGTGTTTGATTGCGTGCATTACAGTAGCAGGTAGATGGTTGCTTAGTATGGTTGGTAGTCTATCTTTTTTGTTGTTGATTTTCTTGGTATATATATATTTGATTTGTTTCTACTCTTATTACTAGACTAGCCTACTCGTATTTACATATTACAGGGTTGCACGTGGTTGTTAGGTCTATTATCTGGTTAATCTTGGCATGGTTACCTTCCATTGACCGTCCCGCTGGTGGGATAGAGTTTGTCTATTTTAGGCAGATTTTTAGGGCTCTGTTTTACAGTATTTGCAGTTTTTTAGTAGTTCCTTTTTCGCGCCCATGTAGATTACATCCCCATAGTCAAAATAGGGGAGCACCATGACATCGAAGATTTTTATTGACATTTGTTGTGTCATGTTATCTCTTAGCTTTGCAAATAGCCATAGTTTATGGTTTATCTTTCGGATGATTTTTTTAATACATAGGTTGTAGTTCAGTTGGCCGCCCAACTCAAGGCCTAGGTATTTATAATGGTCTACATTTTCTAATATTTGGTTTCCTAGCTTACAGTGTAGGTTTCTTTCTGGTGTTTGTTTATGCGAGAAGAGTACTGTTTTTGATTTGCTTGCATTGATGGTTATTTTATTGAACTCCCGCCATTCATCCAGTTTTAGTAAAAGTTTATTTAGCTTAGTTATTACCTCCTCCTCTGTGGTGCCCTTTGCATATATGACTGTGTCATCTGCATATATTTGCAGGCATTCAGTTTGAAGCAATTGTTTAAGGTTGTATTGGGTACAGTGATCTAAGCCTGTTGCATTCGAGTACAGAGGTCTAAGAGTCAAGACTGCTGTTCTGAGTACAGTGCTCTAAGACTTGAGTTAAGTACACTAGTCTAAGAGTAAGACTGCTGTAGTGAGTATGTTTCTCTAACTCTAAGACTGTGTGATTGAGTACACTGGTCTAAGGCTGCGATTCAGTACACTGGTCTAAGACTGTGTGATTGAGTACACTGGTAAAAGAATAAGATTGAGTACACTGGTCTAAGACTGTGATTGAGTACACTGGTCTAATACTGTGTGATTGAGTACACTGGTCTATGACTGTGACTGAGTACACTGGTCAAAGACTGTGACTGAGTACACTGGCCTAAGACTGTGTGATTGGGTACACTGGTCTAGGACTGATTGTGTACACTGGTCTAAGACTGTGATTGAGTACACTGGTCTAATACTGTGATTGAGTACACTGGTCTAATACTGTGTGATTGAGTACACTGGTCTAAGACTGTGATTGAGTACTTCTAAGAAGGTGCTTCGCTGCTGCCTCCAGGCTGGAATCATTAATCCAGAGCCACCGCTAGGGGACGCCTCCTCCTCCAGGTGAGGCGACGCTGGCAGCAGATCAGAGACGCCGCTCCACCAGCCGCGGGGGGCGGGAGGGGGAGCGGGGGGAGCGGGGGGGAGCGGGGGGGAGCGGGGGGTGGCGGGGGGAGCGGGGGTAGCCGAGTCGGGCGGGCCGTGGGGGCCGGCGGCAGGGAGCAGGGAGCGGCCTGGACACCCGTGGGCAGCCGGGCCAGGGGGCTGGCGGGGGGAGCGGGGGGAAGCGGTGACAGACCGAAGCACCCGCGGGCAGGTGTGCCGAGAAGCCGGCGGGGTCGGACGGGAGGCCGCGGTGAGAGACCGGAGTAGCCGCGGCGTCGGGGCGGGGGCAGCGGGGGCGGGGGGTGTTCAGGTGGGGGTGGGCGTGAGCGGGGAGAGACCGAGGTATCCGCGGCGGGCGGGGAGGGGCGGGGCGGGGACTGGGAAAGAGCGAGCACGGGCTGGGTAGGGGCGAGGACCGGGCAGGGGCGGGGACCAGGACAGGGGCGTGGACCAGGCAGGAGCGGGGACCAGGCGGAGATTGGCGGGCGTTTAAATAGACATGTACACACACATCTGTGTCGCGATCAACTATCCTGTTGAAAACAATGTACAAAAGAGGTACAGAACTGGTGCAACTAAAAACCTTGGCCCGCTATCTGGTACGACATGCCAATTACTAAATAAATTGGTGACGCGCCGAAATACCTGCCTTTATGTGTGAACTGGTTCGAGGCCATCAGACACTGTCATATTGTGTTTGTTTGTTGTTGTTTTACGTCCTAGCAACATCTAAGGTCATATCAGGATGGGTACCGACTTGTGACAGTGCGCACTCATGGCGACATTATAGTGCTGTCCCACTGGGAGACCAGGCCACCAGCACCATGACCTGATATCCCACTCAGTCACATTATCCTGGTACTGAGCCAACCAGTCCTTGCCCTATCTTAATAATGCCGAGCGCCATGGTAGGAAGTGACAAGTATCAATTTGTAAGTCATTGGTTTGACTCTACCAGGTTTCGAACCCACGATCCCATGGTCTACCAACACGGGAGACGGATGGTCTAACTCATTCGGCCATCCCGTCTGGTTATATTGTGTGAGAAATGT
>CM059193.1:11793765-11866927 GCA_030323885.1 Branchipolynoe longqiensis | reverse complement strand
GTGAGGACCCTAGTTACAACTGTGTGTGGGGACCCTGGTTACCACTGTATGTGGGGATCTTATTTACCACTGTGTGTGAGGACCCTAGTTACAACCGCGTGTGGGGACCCTAGTTATCGCCATGTGTGGGGACCCTAGTTACCACTCTGTGTGGGGACCCTAGTTATTACCATGTGTGGGGATCCTAGTTACAACCTCAGGTGGGGGCCCTGGTTACCACTGTATGTAGGGACCTTAGTTCCCGCCATGTGTGAGGACCCTAGTTAATGCCATGTGTGGGGACCCTAGTTATCACCATGTGTGGGGATCCTAGTTACCACCGTGTGTGGGGACCCTGGTTACCACTGTATGTGGGGACCTTAGTTACCACCATGTGTGAGGACCCTAGTTATCACCATGTGTGGGGATGCTAGTTACCACCATGTGTGGGGACCCTAGTTATCACCATGTGTGGGGACCCTAGTTACCACTGTGTGTGTGGACCCTGGTTACCACTGTATGTGGGGACCTTAGTTACCGCCATGTGTGAGGACCCTAGTTATCACCATGTGTGGGGATCCTAGTTACTATCGTGTGGGGGGACCCTAGTTATCACCATGTGTCAGAACCCTAGTTACAACTGTGTGTGGGGACCCTGGTTACCACTCTATGTGGGGACCTTAGTTACCGCCATGTGTGAGGACCCTAGTTAATACCGTGTGTGGGGACCCTAGTTAGCATCGTGTGTGGGGATCCTAATCTACCACTATGCTTGGAGAACCTGGTTGCCGTTGTGCAGGGACCCTACCCAGCTATTAGTATTACTGTGTGTGGGAACCCTAATGACCTCTGTGTTTAATGACCCAAGATAGCTAGCACCATTTTTGTGAAGAATGTAGCTGATTAAATACTACTTGTACACCTAGGTGTGTAGCTGGGAACCAGTCTGAAGTCTCCAGCAGGTTAGATACTACACCTGGCTAGGAACCAGTCTGAAGTCTCCAGCAGGTTACATACTATTACTACACCTAGATGTGTGGCTAGGAACCAGTCTGAAGACTCCAGCAGGTTAGATGTGCGACTGGGAACCAGTCTGAAGATCCCAGCATGTTAGATAATACACCTAGATGTGTGGCTAGGAACCAGTCTGAAGACTTCAGCGGGTTAGATGTGCAACTGGGAACCAGTCTGAAGATCCCAGCATGTTAGATAATACACCTAGATGTGTGGCTATGAACCAGTCTGAAGATCCCAGGATGTTAGATACTACACCTAGATGTGTGGCTTGGAACCTGTCTGAATACCCCCGCAGGTTAGATAACCCTAGATGTCCAGCTGGGAACCAGTCTGAGGACCCCCAACAGGTTAAATACTACACCACACTGTGTGGCTGGGAACCAGTCTGGAGACCCCAGCCGGTTAGATACTGGTTAGATACTGATTACATATCAGTCACATACCTCACGCACAATCACGCACTCACGCACATGTACTAACATAAACGCACGCACACCGACACACCGACACACACGTACACACACACCCACTCACCCACACATGCACACACCCACACACCCACACACACCCACACACACCCACACACCCACACACCCACACTCACCACAACACACACACAACACAACACCCACACATACTCACAACACACTCACAAAACACACTCACAAAACCCAACAACAACCCACACACACCCCACACCATTCCACACACACCCCACCCCTCACACCGCACACACCCACACACCCACAACAACCACGACAACCCCCCACACCCACACCACACACCCACACACCCACACACACTCACACACACCAACACCCGCTCACACACACACACATCCACACATCCACATCCACGCCATTGTGCCGATTGCGGCGAGGACTGGTTGGGAACAAACAAATTAGCATAACCCCGCACAATGCCGGGCGACCCGGCGCGCACCGTCCGGCCGGCGGCGGGCCGGGTCGCCCGGTGCACATGCCGGCCGCGTGTGTGCCGGGGATTACCGGCCGACCGCCAGATCAGCGGCTGACGTAACTACTTCCTCAACGCGCGCCTTCCACTGTCGCCCGGTGCATGTCGGGAGATAAGGGGCGTTGACATAGCGGGAGTGACGCTGTTTGCAGGCCGGTGCCTGAGCTGGTCCTGGTGTTAGTCACGGTGTCAGCCGTGAGTGTGGGTGCGGATGTGTGGGTGGGTGGGTGGATGGGTGGGGGGGGGGGAGGCGGGAGGCGGGGTAATATGTGTCTAGGGGTACTGTTTATTATGCATACTGCTATGTACAGTATAACCTCTCTAACCGACCACCTCTGCAAATTGACCACTCCCCTATATTGACCGTTGTATTTTGGTCCCAACAATATCATTGTAAATGCAACCATTTTCTAACTCCCTAAACCGACCACCTCTCTAAATGGACCACTTAAAGTCGGTCCCAAGGTCGGACGATTTAAAGAGATTTTACTATATATATATATATATATATATATATATAGTAATATATATAATATAATATATATATATATATATATATATATAAATGATATGTTACTGATATGTATATATATATATATATATATATATATAATTATATATATACACACTTTGTATGCAGATGATGCCTAATTACACGTGCACCCACATGCAGATCACTGCGCGTCCTTCACTGTCCTCCCTTTGTCCCCCCAGAGGGGACACGCTCAATACGACGCTCGGCGTTCTCAGTACATTCACAAGCACACCAGGTTAGCAGTCACGTGACCCCAGATCATTCTAATGCAAAGTTACTTCAACCTAAAGGGGCTGTCACATTAGGGTTTTTTGCGGGAGCGTATGGCGGCGTAAGCGCGTTACGTCATATACGTCGGCATACGCCGTATACGCTACTCATACGCTACGCATACGCTACTCATACGCTACTCATACGCCGCCAGATGCCGCCAGATGCCGCGTATGTGAAGCGTATGAGGCATACCCGCCACATACGCTTTCATAAATCCGTCCGTCCAAATTTTTTGTGCATGCTCAAAAAAACCCGACCTATGAGGGCGTATGGCCATACTGTCAAAAAATGTCACAGCAGCATCACCTCCCATACGCTCCCATACGCTCCTCATACGCTCCTCGTAGGTTCCACATACGCTCAAAACCACCCGAAAGGTCACCAAATGTCATCATAGGCCGGCACGCGCAGGACCTACGTAGGTTTTCTGAGATAAACATCTTTGATTGATCATTATTACTGACCTTACTTTAGTGTGAAGTAACTTTTATCATAAATTGTAAACATTTGAGATATTTGAAGTGCAAACATGTAAAGTTAGTTTTGGCATGCATACAAACAACTCTGACAGCATAGACTTCTGCAGTAACAGGTTCTATTAACTTGACTCAGTCCTACACAGAAACAAATGATTAATAAGTGCATCAGTATCTAAGTTAGCTATTTAGAACCAGCTCTAGATAATTGTTTTGGTTTTGAACATGTGATACTTCATCGGACTATGCAACTTTAATCTAAGAAAATGACAGAAACTCAAACCCATCGGACCATGCAACTCTAAACTCATGTAGAATCATAACCTTCTCAGGATAGCGCCTAATCCTCGCTGTTTTCTGGGACATTCCTCAAGTGTTCAATCAAGACACAAACCGCATCTAAGTAAGAGAAATCCTTCCTTAGCCAAACATCTTACTACAAAGTCAATAATCTTAGAACAAACATAAAGACTATAACGACTACTACTAGTACTAAGCCCCATACATAATGTATTATCTCTCATAAAAAAATGTACCCAATGCCAAAATCCTATACTAATTGAAGAAGATTTATACTGCATATCATGGATAAGTCTGAATAGACTTGTTTTCACCATTAGACAGTTTATTGATAGAAAGCCCGAGACTACACTTTTACCGACCCAAGGGATTCTTAACCTCCCACACCACATAGACATGGTATGAGTCAACTAGCCTTTGATGACGCTGTAAATTATACACAGCGGTGGAAATCCAAATTGGCAGAGGTGGGGGCATGGGGAATCGAACTACCGGCCTTCAGATTAGGAGTCCGACCTAGAAAAAAGTCAGACACTCTAACCACTCTGCCACAGAGGACAATCCTTAATGTTCACTATAAGTCAGGTGTATATTTACTGCATGATCAGCTTTATTAATATCAATAGTTGACATATGATCTCCCTCCTGGAGTAAACTAGTCACCGATTTTAATGAGCTAAAACTAAAATTATTTCTACAAATATCAGTGTGAGGTCATTAAAGCACACTCGCAAAGGAACCAAACAGTCGATAGTTGCATGGAAATCATTGTAGCCTTTTGAAACACTGCCGAAGGTATTTAAAGGGTTCGGGCACATACACTGACAAACAGCCTCCAGGCTGAATCGAAACCATGACTACCACATCTGAGGGACCAGACGGGATGGCCAAATGAGTCAGAGCGTCCGTCTCCCGTGTTGGTAGATCGTGGGGCCATGGGTTCGAACCTTGGTCGAGTCAAACCAATCACTTAAAAATTGATACTTGTCGCTTCCTAGCCAGGTGCTCAGCATTATTAGGATAGGGCAATGACTGATTGGTTCAGTGTCAGGATACTGGGACTGAGTGGGATATCAGGTCATGGTGCTGGTGGCCTGGTCTTCCAGTGGGGCAGCACTATAAAGTCGCCATGAGTGAGCACTGTCACAAGTCGGTACCCGTCCTGATATAACCTTAGATGTTGCTAGGATGTAAAACAACAACGAAAAACACATCTGAGCTGAAGCTGCCATCATTCCGATAATCCAATTTATTTTTGTTTGCAGAAGCTGCCACGTCCCCTATATAATGCCCTACTCAATATGAAATTGATAGATGTAGTTTAAATAACAGATTTTTACATAAAAATAATTTTAATTTTCACTAATTCCACTTTTGCTATGATCACACTCTTATGGGGCAATGAACAAAAGCGAAGGAAGATAAACAAGTAAAGTTCTTGAGGGTTTGATTCCAATGTTTATCTCCATTTTTTGCATTGGCGTTTACGTGCTTTTGTGCCTGAACTCTTCAAATTATATTTCACAGAAAACAAATAAAATGGATCTGTCAGGTTTTGCACCTGAACTCTTCATTTATACACATGCATGGTTTATTTACTGTCATTACTAGGTCATCTTCAACTTCATTTGCTAATCTTCTCCTCATTGCAGGGCCACTATCCCCTTTATTAATAGAAGAGTAATTGTTTGTCATCTAACAGCTATAACATCCAGTATCGATCGCCTTATAACAGAAACATGTTGCGGGAGATCGTGAGTTCAGTTCCTTGTCGAGTCAAACCAATGACTTACAAAACTGATACTTGTTTCTTCCTAGCCAGGCGCTTGGCATTATTAGGATAGGTTGGCTCTGTGTCAGGATAATGTGACTGAGTGGGATATAAGGTCCTAGTGCTGGTGGTGTGGTCTCCCAATGGGGCAGCACTAAAAAGTTGCCATGAGTGCGCGCTGTCACAAGTCGGTCCCCATCCTGATATGACCTTAGATGTTGCCATGTAAAACTCCAACAATCAACCTTTATAACAGAATTACGACTCTCCCTCCTCCCCCCCCCCCCCCCAGCTTCCAAACACAACCACAATCAGGGTCATAATCTCTTCTATACACACTTTTAGCAAATATTCTAAATGGGTTTGTTTACCAGAGCTGAGGAATCTCCAAACAAAATAATCAAAGCCGGCACCAACTGCCACCTTATCTACTAGACAATATTGATCAACTGTCCGCAATGTACATATAGTCAGGCAGCTTCGCAAGATGATAGGGACACATCAGATAAAAGCACCAATTCTTACCCACATGCTCTCCATCCACGTCACTTTCTAATTTCAATGTGAGCTGCTTCATCAAGATGGCAGATGGTGGCCATCTTGGATTTCCAAGATGACGAACATGTAAAATCAATAAGTGCCAATATCTCAGCTTGCAAGCCACTTAGAAAGTCAATCTTGGTGTCAAATAAACATTTTCCGGGTCAAGGAATGTGTTAAAGCTATTGAAAATGTCACGTGGTGACTATTTGTGACAATAATAAATAATTTGGTTCATTCTGCCAATATATGCCAGTAATGGCTGTGGATGTACAACTGTATGCACTGGCCAAATATGTTCAGTGAAATTGGCCTCAAGGACATGGTGTAGTCATGTTTGGTGGTCAGTCCCTCTTTCCCAGCTGATATTGGGTCAGGTTCCACTATTCTAAGCCAATCCTCATTTTCATTATATAAATCTGACTACATACGATTGATAACATAAACAATAAGTTTGTTACCTAATCAAACACCCCATAGGCCCCAAACAAGGTGACCGAACGCGGTGGCCGAATCGGTAGAGCGCAGGGCTCCCGTGCTGGAGATCAGAAGTTTAATTCCCAGTCGAATCAAACCAATGACTTACAAAATTGATACGCGTTGCTTCCTAGCTTGTCACTCAGCATTAATAGCATAGGGCAAGGACTGGTTAGCTCAGTGTCAGGATAATGTGACTGAGTGGGATATCAGGTCATAGTGATGGTGGCCCGATTTCCGAGTTGGGCAGCACTATATAATTACCATGAGTGTGCACTGTCACAAGTCAGAACCCATCCTGATATGACCTTGGCTGTTGCGAGGACGTAAAACTCCAACAAGCAACCAACCCAAACAAGGTGAGACAATATCCTGACAATTGAGTGAGGTCAGACCAGAGTCAACACCATTGTGTCAGACTTAAAGGCACTCAACGCCTTACAGTTGTCTTGACACAACTGACCTAATTGTTCCATTGTAACACAGTCAACATTACTATGTTTAGGATGCAACTGATTAGATGACCTTAGAATAGTATGTAGGTCATCTATAACCTCCTCTACAACCAATCCTTTATTTACCTCACTACCTCACACACACCATGCTGTCGGTCGCGATGTGACAAAGACTGCTTTCATTACTTGACTGTCGCTCTCCATTTAGCTCTCTGCTGTGAGATTGATGTCCATGAGTCGGTCTTAATGTCTCTCAGCTTCAGGTTTATCTTGATGGTCATTTCATGAAAGCTGCCTGCAAAAGTGTTGAAGTGCTGCTGGCTTTTGCGAGTTACCAGCGGCACTCTCTCGGGGAGAAAATATAGGTCTCACACTGGCAAGAACATGTCCAGACAGGTGCAAAACTATTTGTCCCTGCAATAGCTGGTCGGGAGATGTTGGGAGTTCCATACATCAACCGCCCTTGATGCTGCCACATTTACATGCTTTTTGTTTAGGGTCGGTTCTGTCAAGAACCTGTACCACAAGGCAGTGGTTTACAACTCTGCAGGGCAGGGGCGTCAAACTCCCTGAGCTATTGAAATACCTGCACTACCTACATAGTCAATTATATCAGGACGGGTACCGGCATGTGACAGTGCGCACTCATGGTGACTATATAGTGCTGCCCCACTGGGAGACCAGGCCAACATTACCCTGACCGAATTTTCCACTCAGTCACATTATCTTGATACTGAGCTAACCAGTCCTTCCCCTATCCTATTAATGCTGAGTGCCAAGCTAGGAAGCGACACATATCAAATTTGTAAGTCATTGGTTTTAGTCGACCGGGAATCAAACTCCCGACCTTCTGCTTGGGAATCCTGTACTCTACCAATTTGGCTGCTGCATCTGCAGCAAATGCAATAAAATGTTAGTCTCTGTATAGCCGAGAGCTGCTTTCAGCTTAGGCCGCCATTATCACGTCTCAAGTCACGTGACCATTTGTCCTGTTACCACGAATGTTTGCTTTGCTACCCCCCCCCCCCCCTCATTAAGACCCGTCATCCAAACACGGGTCACTGACCGTGACCTCAAGGTGACCTTGTGGTGACATTGGTCCGTTGAGGCTTTGTTCTAGTGGGCTGATAGTATGCAGGGCGCTAAGCCCGGTTTATTGCTTGCAAGTGGCGGTATGTATCTTAAGTATGTATGTAGTAAGGACATGGACTGAGATCTATAACCCAAACATCTAGCCACCTCAGTCAGGAGCAGAGCTGAGACAGTAAAGGTCAATCAAGGTCAGCAGGAGCTCTGCCGGTTGTCCACACACACATGGGTCTACAAGTTACACCTATACTGGCAGGTCCTAATGTGTGTAGCCTTGTAAAATATTCCGATTTACGGCATCGGGGAATGCAAATGTTCTATTACTGATCGGTGAAAGTGACCAGGCGCATGTATGTATATATATACATAAGTGCTGGTGGTGCCTGAGTGGGATGTAAATAGACATAGTGGTGCTGGCAGGTATGCAGGTATTGCAATACCTCAGGGAGTTTGATGCCCCTGCCCTGCAGAGTTGTAAACCACTGCCTTGTGGTACAGGTTCTTGACAGAACCGAAGGCTAAGGGAGCAAACCATAAACAGAAAACCATGTCACTGTGGCAGCATTAAGGGTGGTTGATGTATTGAACTCCCAACATCTCCCAACCAGCCACTGCAGGGACAAATAGTTTTGCGCCTGTCTTGACATGTTCTTGCAGGTGTGAAACCTCTATTTGCTCCCCGAGAGAGTGCCACTGGTAACTTGCAAAAGCCAGCAGCACTTCAACACTTTTGCAGGCAGCTTTCATTAAATGTCATCAAGAGAAACCTGAAGCTGAGAGACATTAAGACCGACTCATGGACGCAACTTTCACAGCAGAGATCTAAATGGAGAGCGGCAGTCAAGCAATGAAAGCAGTCTTTGTCACATCGTGACCGACAGCATGATGATGATGGTGTTGGCAGGGCTGTGTGTAAGGGGCACTCAGGGCCTACCCCCTCCCTCTGTGCTGGGTAGGATCACCACACTCAGGCTCAAGGTTGGTGGTGGCCAGGGGAGCCACACAGCTTGGTGGTGGTGGGCAGACCACTGATAACCATGGTAAGGCCAATTGGGGGAAAGGGGTGGGGTGATATTCTACAATGAACCCATGTGCCATATAAATAATAAACCACAGGGCTTGACTCTCTCTCTCTTCCTTTACACTTTATACCCTTCCTTTCTCATTGTATGTATTGATTTCACTATAGCCTGCCTACACAACCACAGATTCGAGCTTTAGCCATTCTACAGCCTGATTACTGGTAACCTCGGGTTCTGCTGAAGGGCCCAGCCAGGAGGCAGGCCGCTTGAGTTGAGTGCACCCCCTGCCACCCGCCGTGTTGGTAGGTCATAGGATATGCACCCCCGGGTTCGAACCCTGGTCGAGTCAAATCAATTACTTAAAATTGCATACTTAGAAGTTATATGTATACCTAGCCTGGCATTCGGCATTACTAGGATATGAGTAGGGGCAAGAAGTTGTGATTTACCTTACTTTAGTTTGAAATAACTTTTATTTTAAGAGGCTAACTTTTGAGATATTTGAAGTGTAAACATCTCAAATATTTTTTAGTGTAAGCACACCAAAACTCTAATACCATACGCTTCTGCAGTAACACGTTCTATTAAATTGCAGCATTGTTCCCTTCTATGTGGCGACAAATGTTTATTAAGTGCCTCAGTATCTAAGTTAGATATGTAGAATTAAATCTAGATCATTGTTTTGGTTTTGAAAATTTGATCGGACTATGCAGCTTTAAGCCCGCATCATTATGTAATCCAATGAAAGCATAACATTCTCTAAGCGAAAACACTGACTTAATTGATTGATTGAGTGAGTGAATGGTGATGGTAACACAAGAACCAGTGGGTCCACAACTGGTTCATCAAAGGCTGTGGTATGTGCTGTCCTGTCTGTGAGAAAGTGCATATAAAAGACCCCTTGCTGCTTATCGTAAAGAGTAGCCTATGTGGCGGCAGTGAATTTCCTCCAAAGAAATAGGTTAGAATGACCATGTAAAGAGTTCAGGCGCAAAACCACGTAAACGTCGATCCAAAAATGGAAATAAACATTGGAATCAAAACTTGACAAATTTAATTTCTTGATATTCCTACTTTTTTGTTCAGTGCTCCATAACCATATGATCATATGTAAAGTGGAATTAGAGAGAATTAAAATTATTTTCAGGTAAAAATCTGTTATTTAAACTACATTTTTGGATTGGCATTTACGTGGTTTTGCGCCTGAACTCTTCATATGTTTTACGTCCAATAGCCGATGATAAAAATCTATGTGCTCTAGAGGCATCGCTAAACCAAAACAAACTTTCCTTGGTAATGATGTACACACTTACGTGATTGATTGACTGAGTGAGTGAGTGAATGGAATCTGGATAATTGTTTTGGTTTTGATAATGTATGCTTCATCGAACTAGGCAGCTTTAGACAGCTGCCTGGCGGTCGGTACTCACGAGCAGGTGTCCAGGTACTGCCAGCGCTTGTTAGTGCGCACGTGACGCAGGTACTTCTCCACGAAGTCGCCCTTACGCAGGCAGCGGTCCACCTGCGGGTTGGTGCCGTCATCGTCCAGCAGGCACTCGGGCGTGAGGAGCGCCGTCCCGGCTGTGTGTGACGGGAGGAGGGCGGAGGGAGGCGGGGAAGGGGGGGAGGGGGAGAGAAGGGAGCATTAGTGAGTGTCACAGCTATAACAGTGTGGTGGAATGACAGTACAGCAACATAGCTGTGTAACTCTGTGACAGAGTAACAATATGACAGTACAGTGTAACAATGTACTATGTAGTAGCATAGCAGTATTATATAGTGGTGTGACAGCACAACAATATGGCAGTACAACAGTGTAACAATGTGTAGTTGTATAGCAGTATTATATAGAAGTGTGACAGTGTGACAATATGGCGCCACATCAGTGTAACAGCATATATAGTAATATAGCAGTATTATATAGCAGTATTATATAGCAGTGCTGGGTATGCAGGTAATGTAGTACCTATCTGCTAAAATACCTCAGAGAGTTTGACGCCCCTGCCTTGCAAAGTTATAAACCACTGCCTTGTGGTATAGGTTCTTGATAGAACCAAAGGCTAAGGGAGCAAACCCTAACAGAAAACCATGCTTCCATGGCAGCGTTAAGGGCGGTTATGAAGGGAACAGCTACTGCAGGGACAAATAGTTTGCGCCTGTCTTGACATGTTCTTGCCGGTGTGAGACCTCTATTTGCTCCCCGAGAGAGTGCTGCTAGTAACTTGCAAAAGCCAGCAGCACTTCAACACTTTGCAAGCAGCTTTTATGAAATGCCCAACCACACGTAATAGCGGCGGTTAAGAAATAAAAGCAGTCTTTGTCGCATTGCGACCGACAGCATGATGATGATGATGATGATATAGCAGTGTGACAGTGTAACAATGTGGCAGTATGGCAGTACATCAATGTAACACCATATATGTAATAGTATAGCAGTATAGATGTATGACAGTGTAACAATATGTACTATAGCAGTGTGGCAGTGTAACAATATCACAGTATAGCAGTATAACACCATATGTAATAGCATAACAGTATCCCACAACTGGTTCATCACAGGCTGTGGTATGTGCTGTCCAGTCTGTGGGAAAGTGCATATAAAATACCCCTTGCTTCTTATCAGAAAGCATAGCCTATTTGGCGGCAGTGGGTTTCCTCCAAAGAAATATGTCAGAATGACCATATATGTTTGACGTCCCATAGCTGATCATATGAAAATCAATTTGCTCCAGAGGCGTCGTTAAATAAAACAAGCTTTACGTTTGGCTATAAAAGATTTACTGAGACATCCTTTCATGAAAGTTATGTGGATAGACAAATCAAAGGCAAGGTATATGCCCACAAAGATCTTAGCTGAAAAGCACTTAAAAAGGTAGGAAAATTAAAAACAATGTGCCTTTATTTTAAACAGATCTTAAATGATGAAAATATGCAGTGCCTTTCCAAAGAATGGACTAATTACCATGTCGGTGTAGATTACAGAGTGCCATCCAAAATGGCGGAGTAAATAAAGGTCACGTGACGTAGTTTTCAAATCGTGAAATGTCTGAGGGAGAAGGATGCAGTTATTTGCTTTCTTTTTATTCACTCCTGTGATTGATAAATGTTGGTTAAAATAACATATCGAATTCCTATTATACTGGGAAAGCCATATATATTGTTGGGCTAAGGCAGATGTAGACATAAAAGCTGCTTAGTCCGATGAAATATCAAATTTTCAAAACCAAACCAATTATCTAGATTTGATTTTACATATCTAACTTAGAGACTGATGCACTTATTAAGCATTTGTTTCTGTGTAGAAGACAATACTGAGTCAATTTAACAGAAGCTGTTACTACAGAAGTCTATGGGGTCAGAGTTTTGGCAAGCTTGCCAAAACTAATTTTCCATGTTTGCACTCAAAATATCTCAAAAGTTTACCATTTAAAATAAAATAAACTTTCAACTAATGTAAAGTAGATACTAGTGATCGATCTAATATAGTTATCTCAGAAAAAATACAGAAATTCGAAACCATCGGACTATGCAACTTTAAGATCAAAGAACGGAATGCGAAACAATGCTCTGTGTTGAACAGTTGGAGGGCGCATCGTTTGTACACGTCAATGTCACATAGAAAGGGGACTCAGGATTAGAGAAAGAAAGCGGTATGGGGAATGGGGTGGGAGAGGAGAGAGGGGGGTTGGGAGAGGTGATATGAAGAGGAACGGGGAGTGAGAGAGGGAGTGGGAAAGGGGAATAAGTGAATGAGAGTGGGAGTGAGTAATAGGAGAGTAAGAGAGGTAGGAATAGGAGAGTGAATGAGGGAGAGTGAGAGAAGGAAATAGGGGAGTGGGGGGAATAGGAGAGGAGAGAAAAGAAGAGTGAGAGTGGGGCGAGAAAGGGAGGGAATGGGAGAGTAAGAGAGGTGGGAATAGGAGAGGAGAGAAAAGAAGAGTGAGAGTGGGGCGAGAAAGGGAGGGAATAGGAGAGCGAGAGAGGTGGGAATATGAGAGTGAGTAAGGGAGAGTGAGGGGAGAGAATAGGAGAGTGAGTCAGAGGGGGAGAGAACAGAATAGTGTGAGAGGGAGGAGAAAGGGAGGGAATAGGACAGTGAGAGGGGTGGGAATAGGAGAGGAGAGAAAAGAAGAGTGAGAGTGGGCGAGAAAGGGAGGGAATAGGAGAGCGAGATGGGTGGGAATATGAGAGTGAGTAAGGTAGAGTGAGGGGAGATAATAGGAGAATGAGTTGGAGGGGGAGAGGAGAGAACAGAGTAGTGAGAGAGGGAGGAGAAAGGGAGGGAATAGGAGAGTGAGAGGGGTGGGAATATGAGAGTGAGTAAGGGAGAGTGAGGGGAGAGAATAGGAGAGTGAGTGGGAATAGGAGAGGAGAGAAAAGAAGAGTGAGAGTGGGCGAGAAAGGGAGGGAATAGGAGAGCGAGAGGGAATATGAGAGTGAGTAAGGGAGAGTGAGGGAGATAATAGGAGAGTGAGTGGGAGGTGGAGAGGAGACAACAGAATAGTGAGAGAGGGGGGAGAAAGGAGGGAATAGGAGAGTGGTAGAGGTGGGAATATGAGAGTGAGTAAGGGAGAGTGAGGGAGAGAATATGAGAGTGAGTTGGAGGGGGAGAGGGAAGAGAACAGAATAGTGAGAGAGGGGGGAGAAAGGAGGGAATAGGAGAGTGGTAGAGGTGGGAATATGAGAGTGAGTAAGGGAGAGTGAGGGAGGGAATATGAGAGTGAGTGGAAGGCGGAGCGGAAATAACAGAATAGTGAGAGAGGGAGGAGAAAGGCAGGGAATAGGAGAGTGAGAGGGGATGGAGGGGGATAATAGAGAGGGGGAGAGGGAGAAGGAGCGGGGATATGAGAGTGAGAGAGCCAGGGGCAGGGAATTGAAAAGTGTCAGAAGGTGAGGAGGGGAATGAATAGCAGAGTGAGAAAGGGGGAAGGGAAGGTGGGAGGGGGAGAATGAGAGGAAGGGGAGATAGGAAGGGTGAGTAAGAGGGAAAGGATATCCCTGACATAATCCTGATACAGTGCTAACCAGTCCTTATCCTATCCTATTAATGCCGAGCGCCAGGCTAGGTAGCGACAGGTATCCATTTTATAAGTCATTGGTTTGACTTGGCTGGAATTCAAAATCCCAACCTTCCACACGGGAAGCCTGCGCTCTACCGATTAGGCCACCGCGTCTGGAGGGTTCTGGTGCAGTGAGAGATTGACGATGTACGCCGATTAGTGTTTTTTCTCCTCATGTACACCTGGTGATTTCAAGATGTATACCTGACCACCACGGTAACAAAGCTGACATCGCCAGACAATAGCGATCCACCCACAGTCAGACACTCTGGTGATGGATGGCCTCGAGTTGGTTTTTACTCCACCATTTCCGTGGGAAAAGTGGTTATTTTCTTTCCACGACTCCTATAGTCTCCAGCGCCTGTGGACATGACATGAAACAGGTCTACATTCACTCTACTAGTTGGGTACCTGCCAATGTTTTATATTTTTGCATGCAAAGCCTCATTCCAGTTAGTTATATGCAGCTCACTCTTATGTTTCGCTCTTCTGCTCAGATTAATTCTCGCCAGCTGGCAATGCATTTAACAATAACAAGGGCATTGGTTCATTGTCAGGGGGTGGGGGTGGGAGGGTGCTGTCCACAGAAAGGGGGCGCCACACAGAGGGCGATAAATGAACAGCATATTGCTTGCTTCCACCATTAAGGGTGTCCTGTATGCATGATGCATCAGGGAGAGTGCTCCTCCAAGGAAGTGTACACCATATGCATGGTGAATTAGCGAGAGGGGTGCCTCCAGTAAGGGCACACCTGCATGGCGGATCAGGGAAAGTGTTGCGTACAGTAAAGGCACACTATATGGTGTATCAGGGAGAGTGTTGCCCACAGTAAGGGCACACCACATGTATGGTGTGTCAGGGAGAGTGTTGCCCCCAGTAAGGGCACACCACATGTATGGTGTATCAGGGAGAGTGTTGCCCCCAGTAAGGGAACACCACATGTATGGTGTGTCAGGGAGAGTGTTGCCCCCAGTAAAGGCACACCACATGTATGGTGTATCAGGGAGAGTGTTGCCCAGTAAGGGCCACCACATGTATGGTATACAGAGAGTGTTCCCCCAGTAAGGGCAACCACATGTATGGTGGACAGGGAAGTGTTGCCCACAGTAAGGGCACACCACATGTATGGTGACAGGAGAGTGCTGCCCCCAGTAAGGGCACACCACATGTATGGGTTCGGAGAGGTGCCCACGTAACACACCACACAAACCCAAACCACAACAAACAAACCCCAAACACACCACAAACAAACCCCAAACACACCACGTATCAGGGAGAGTGTTGCCCACAGTAAGGGCACACCACATGTATGGTGGGACAGGGAGAGTGTTGCCCCCAGTAAGGGCACACCACATGTATGGTGTATCAGGGAGAGTGTTGCCCCCAGTAAGGGCACACCACATGTATGGTGTATCAGGGAGAGTGTTGCTCCCAGTAAGGGCACACCACATGTATGGTGTATCAGGGAAAGTGTTGCCCCCAGTAAGGGCACACCACATGTATGGTGTATCAGGGAGAGTGTTGCCCCCAGTAAGGGCACACAACATGTATGGTGTATCAGGGAGAGTGTTGCCCCCAGTAAGGGCACACCACATGTATGGTGTATCAGGGAGAGTGTTGCCCCCAGTAAGGGCATACCACATGTATGGTGTATCAGGGAAAGTGTTGCCCACAGTAAGGGCACACCACATGTATGGTGTGTCAGGGAGAGTGCTGCCCACAGTAAGGGCACACCACGTGCATGTATGGTGGGACAGGTAGAGGGCTGCCCCCAGTAAGGGCACACCACATGTATGGTGTGTCAGGGAGAGTGTTGCCCCCAGTCAGGGCACACCAGATGTATGGAGTATCTGGGCTAGGGCTGCCCACATGTATGTTGTATCAGTGAATGTCGCCCACAGTAAGGTCACAGCACTTGCATGGTTTATCATGGAGAGCGCTGCCCAGAGTAAGGGCAAACTACATGCATGGTGTATCAGGGAGAGGGATGCCCCCAATAAGGGCAACCTACTCAATGTCAGGGAGAGTTCTGTCCACAGGAAGGGAACACAACATGAAGGGTATGAATGTATCCCAGCATTGCTACACGGCGTGACAGGCTTGAGGCTGGCTTAAGTAAACAAGCGCTGAACTAGCAACGTGTAGGAATATGTGTGCGCGTTACCCCTTCATTGCTGAAAGCTTCCGCCAGGGAAAGAGCACTCGTTATTTGTGAGCCAGCCCTTGAGAGATGTGCACCTAAGAATAACAAGGGCGATATATATGTTTGAGCACCGCCCCCGGCCGTCAACAGGGAGCCACAGACAGTATGTGATGGTGTGATGGGGGGGGGGGGGGGGGGGGGAGCGCCGCTTGTCGTCTGCTGCAGACCAGTACACAAAGTGCGCCAATAAGAAAGCGTTGAAGACATGGAAATACCCACCCACACACACAACAAAAAGGTGAAAATAAATTAATTATTTGATCACACAACATGGGTGCATGTGGTCGGCCCTGCTGCCGGCTGTCGAGGCACCTTCAGGTTCCCGCGCCTTTCAGGGCGAGCAGCATTAACCCCGCGCGCTATATCCTATTACGTCACTTTTTGTCGTCTGCTCAGTGGGTGCTGTTTGCTTTAAGGTCGGCGAGCGGGAACTGAGGGCTTTGCGTTACGCGGCTCCGTGTTGGATGGCGGGAAGATGACTCGGGTTGATGGCTATGCAGATGTGTTCAGTAATGTGCATACCTAAGTCGGGTCGACCATTACGTGACTGTGTTGAGTAATGTGCATACCTAAGTCGGGTCGACCATTATGTGACTGGGTTGAGTAATGTGCATACCTAAGTCGGGTCGACCATTATGTGACTGGGTTGAGTAATGTGCATACCTAAGTCGGGTCGACCATTATGTGACTGGGTTGAGTAATGTGCATACCTAAGTCAGGTCGACCATTATGTGACTGGGTTGAGTAATGTGCATAGCTCAGCCTGGTCGATCATTATGCGGCTTTGTTGCATAATGTGCATACCTAAGTTGGGTCGACCATTATGTAGCTTTGTTGAGTAATGGACATACATAATGTGGGTCAGCCATTATGTGCCTTTGTTGAGTAATGGACATGCATAACATGGGTCGGCCATTATGCACTGCAAAGGGGCATGTGATATGTCACGGCCCACCAGTGGGATGCCCAATGGAAGGTAACCATGCCAAACGTAGCCAGATAGCACACCACACAGCTATGTACAATCCTATGATATGTAAATAGGAGTAGGCTAGTCTAGTAGTAAGAGTAGAAAAAATAAAACACATATATGCCAAGAAAATAAATGACTTTTTTCTAGGTCAGACTTCTAATCTGAAGGTTGGTGGTTCGATTCCCCATGCCCCCCACCTCTGCTAATTTGGATTTCCACTGCTGTGTATAACTTACAGCATCATCAAAGGCCGGTTGCTCTCATACCATGTCTATGTGGTGTGGGAGGTTAAAAATCCCTTGGGTCGGTAAAAGTGTAGGCTCGGGCTTTCTATCGACAAACTGTCTAATGGTGAAAACAAGTCTATTTAGACTTATCCATGATAGGCAGCATAAATCTTCAAGAAAAAAAACAACAACAAAACTCTTCTGGTTTTCCTTCAGCTTCAAAGTGAAGCAACTATGAGGCTTTGAAGAAGTTAATGTGTGACTTTAACTAAGCCGATGATCCAAGACGACTGTCGGCAACTGACCAAATGCACTGGTTTACATATATGCAGAGTGCTACTGTACGTGACCACATATGACATAGATGGGATGGCCCAATGAGTTGAGCGCCTGTCTCCCGTGTTGGTAGATCGTGAGATTCGAACCCACGGGTTCGAATTTTGTCGAGTCAAACCAATGACTTACAAAATCTATAGTTGTTACTACCCAGCCTAGCACTTGGCATTACCGTGATAGGAAAATGAGTGGTTAGCTCCTTTGTTAGGATAATGTGACTCAGTGGAATAACAGGTCATGGTGCCAGTGGCCTGATCTCCCAGTGGAGTTGCCATGAGTGTGCACTGGCAAAAGTCGGTACCTGTGCTCATTGATGTTGCTAGGATGTAAAACACCAGCATACAAAACAAACTAAGTGTATGTGTACAACTGGACACTAATGTTCATTATATCCATACATTCAGGGTCCGGTGTAACAACATTCAAATACAAATCGGATATCAGCATCGTGTAGTGTCTGTTCAGCATCAATCAGACGTGTAGTGCCTGCTCAGCATCATTCAGACATGTAGTGTCTGCTCAGCATCATTCAGACGGGTAGTGTCTGCTCAGCATCATTCAGACATGTGGTGTCTGCTCAGCATCATTCAGACATGTAGTGTCTGCTCAGCATCATTCAGACTTATAGTGCTTGCTCAGCATCATTCAGACGTGTAGTGTCCACTCAGCATCATTTTACATGTAGTGTCCACTCAGCATCATTCAGACGTATAGTGTCTGCTCAGCATCATTCGGACGTATATTGTTTGCTCAGCATCGTTCAGACATCTAGTGTCCACTCAGCATCATTCAGACATGTAGTGTCTGCTCAGCATCATTCAGATGTGTAGTGTCCACTCATCATAATTCTGACATGTAGTGCCTGCTCAGCATCATTCAGACATGTAGTGCCTGTTCAGCAACATTCAGACATGTAGTGTCTGCTCAGCATCATTCAGACTTATAGTGTCCGCTCAGCATCATTCAGACATGTAGTGTCTGCTCAGCAACATTCAGATGTGTTAGTGTCCACTCAGCATCATTCAGACGTGTAGTGCCCGCTCACCATCATCCAGACTCTTTCCGCCTTTCCTAGAGGTAGCGATGGGAGTGTGTGTGTCTGAGTGCCTGTGAGAGTATGTGTGAATGTGTGGGAGTATGTGGAGTGTGTGTGTGTGTGGGGGGGGGGGGTTAAGGTAGAAGGAAGATTAAACGATACTCCAATGAATTACCTCTGACAGCTTTTTAAACCTCAGATGTCTAACCGCACATTCTAAATAACATATGTTCTTCAGTTGTTGTTTGTTGTTGTTTTACGTCCTAGCAACATCATATAGTCATATCAGGACGGATACCGACCTGTGACAGTGCACACTCATGGCAACTTTTTAGTCCTGCCCCACTGGGGGACCAGGCCACCAGCACCATGATCTGATACCCCCACTCAGTCACATTATCCTGACACTGAGCCAACCAGTCCTTGTCCTACCCTAATAATGCTGAGCGCCTGGCTAGGAAGTGACAAGAATACCTTTTTTTAAGTAATTGGTTTTCTTCAGTGAAATGCCAGTTGAACAGTTTGAGAACTAGGTGCATGACCAGGGAATTAGGTGTAGGTTATGGTAGCTAGGTGAATTATCATATGACCACAAGCACAGTTTGATAACTAGCTGTCTGAATACTACGTAATGTAGTCTGGTACTGATAGACAGTCTGGTAACTAGGTGACAGGTCATCATCGTCATGCTGTCAGTCACGATGCGACAAAGACTGCTTTCATTACTTGACTGCCGCTCTCCATTTAGCTCTCTGCTGTGAGAGTTGCATCCATGAGTCGGTCTTAATGTCTCTCAGCTTCAGGTTTCTCTTGATGGTATCCTTGAACCAGAAGACAGTTGAGAATAGAGGATCTGCTTTGGTAGCCTGTCTGATGACATCCTCATGAGGTGTCCAGTCCACTGGAGATTCTTTTTGATCAGAAGATCTTCCATAGAGGGCAGCCCCGTCCGTTTGAGTATTTCCTTATTTGTCACTAGGTGACAGGTATCGATTATGATAACTGAGTGTAGTCTGGCACTGTATAGGTTAATGGTCTGATAACCAGATGCGCTGGTTGAATAGTTGATGCATAGAGCGAAAACAAGGTATACAGTTTGATAACTAGGTGAACACTCTTGTAGATAGCTGTGCAGTCTGATCAATTGGTGCTAGATTAACTATCCGACAATCTTGTGACTCGGTGCACATTAAAGCCCTAGTCAGACCTCACCGGATTGAGGAACCGGACAGAAACCGAACACTGTCCGGTGAAATACGGCAATGTACGGTTTATATATGGTTAGCATCTGGCGTGTCCGTTATCTGTCCGGTGGTGTCCGGAGCTGTCTGGTACAAGTTTTGAACATGCACGAAACTTGTACCGGACACCACCGGACTGAAGTGTATGGTTGGTGTCCGTTTTAAGTCTGTTTAGTCCATTTGTTCCGGTTCATGTCTGTTACCCATCCGTTACGTCTCCGGTTTGCTTCCGTTTATCGTCCGTTTATCGTCCGGTGGCTATTCGTTAATGTACGTTCCTTGTCCATTGAAAGCTCAACATTTCGACACATTTCGATACATTTTGGTAAAGAGACATAGAATGGGTTATCGCCTGCAGAACAGCCTGCCACATGGCCTGCTGTGTAGCCTGCTGCACAACCTGCCGGGTGTGGCCTGCAGAACATCCTTCCGTGCAGCCTGCCGTGCAGCCTGTCGTGCAGCCTGCCGTGTAGCCTGCCGTGCAGCCTGCCGTATGTGGCCTTCCATGTGGCCTGCATCACAGCCTGCCATGTGGCCTGCAGGCTACTGTTCACACGGAACCACTGACTTTCCCACAGTTAGCGATTCGGTGTGAATAGCAAGGGGCGGCGTGGGAGTGGGAGGGGGGGGGGGTATTTGAGGGGATGGAGTGGATGTTGGGGCGGGCGTACCTCTCACCTGTCTCTTTGTACAGACCGGAAGTAGGGGGTAGTATTGACACAGGTATCGTGCGGGTAGCACAGCACCACGTGACCGGCCGTGAACGGGGGAGCAGGTAGAAGATGTAGATGTGGCGATAAGATGGCCGCGATAAGGGGCAGTGTTGGTGTGTACAGGGGGCAGTGCAGACGCCATAAACATGGCCGCCTTACCCATCACCGCCTCTGTGTGTAGGTGGGGTGGTTATTGGAGTTTCACGTCCTGGCAAAATCTGAGGTCATCATATGTGGATGGGTACCGACGTGTGACAGCGTGCACTCATGGTGATTTTATAGTGCTGCCCCATTGGGAGTGGGAGACCAGGCCACCAGCACCATGACCTGATATTCTACTCCATCATATTATCCTGACACTGAGCCAACCAGTCCTTGCCCTATCGTAATAATGCTGAGCGCCTGGCTAGGAAGTGACAAGTATACATTTTTAAGTCATTGCTTTGACTCGACCAGGGTAAGAACCTGTGGGCTCGAATCCCACGATCTACCAAAATGGGAGACGGACCCTCAACATATTCAGCCATCCCGTCTGGTGCAACGCTGTGTATAGGTGAGTGTATATGTACACATATACATATATATACAGCAAAACCTCTCTAACCCACCACCTCCACAGATCGACCACTCCCCTATATCGATCGCGTTATTTGGGTCCCAAAATCATCGCCTATACTACACCATTGTAACAATAACAAAAACTCCCTAAATTGACCACTTCCCTAAATGGACCATTTAAAAGTGGTACCAAAATCCCATGGTCGGTCGATTTAGAGAGGTTTGACTGTATATGTCGTTATGTATATATGTGTACATACATAGATTCCTAGCACTGACAAGTGGCAGTGCCTTAATGCTAGTGAGCAGCGCATTCAGAGGTGGGTGTTTACAGGGCAGCCGAAAGGTCCAGGTGTTATTCCTAAGTGGTCAGTTAAGGGGCTGTCACACTACAACGTATGGCCTTAGTGTGTGCTGACATATGTGATATTCGACCAACATATCGGCTTACATCGTTATGCGTTACGTGTACATTGGGCATATGTCGGGTATGCTTGGGATACGGCGTCATAGGTCATCTTACGTCGGAGTGTCGAGGCACTCAAAAATGTTTGTGCATGTTCAAAATTGTCAACGTATGTCGATGTATGGCTCATATGTTCCTCATATGCTACATGTACGCTAGGTGTACGTCGGCATATGTTAGGAGCAGGTTAGGGGTAGGTCGGGGTACATTGGGACACGTTAGCCATATGTTCAGACTGTTAGGAACATGCAGTCCATGTACAGCCAGCGGATGCATAATGTACTCCTAATGTACTTCGAACATATGCCTGCCGTATCTCCAGCGTACTTAATGTATATGCGATGAAGTAACATACATAACATTGGTCAGCATACCATGAGTGTATGCGAGCATTTTGTGAACGTTTTGCGAGGCACATGAACACTCTCATACGCTAGCAATAGGTCAGAGATACGTTCTGCATACGTTAGGTAGGTTGTGTGTACGTTGTGTGTATGTTGTGTGTATGTTGTGTACGTTTTATCCCCCGCCCTTGAAAAGTTTGATGAATGCCGACGTACTGGCAAATTGTCATACGTTGGGCACGCGCTGACGCCGTACGTCATAGTGTGACAGGCCCTTCATAACTGTTATCACCCAAGCAGCGGATGTTTAGAACTGGGGGCTGAGTTGTTACCTCCGTGAACTTTGTCGCTGACGGTTGTGAGATGTACTCCGTCCATATATTTAAAAGTCGCACCCTCAGTGGCAGGAAGATCCGGTTGGTTGCCAATATGGAACTGGACGTGGTGGTGGGCTGGGGAGAGCGCAGGCTTCCCATGCGTGAGGTCCAGAGTTCTATTCCCGGTCGAGTCAAACCGATGACTGTCAGTATTGATACTTGCCGCTACCTAGTTTGGCGCTTGGCATTACCTGGTCTTCAATCCTTCCTGCTTGGCATTACTGGTCTTCAATCCTTCCTGCTTTGCATTACCTGGTCGTCAATCCTTACTGGAGGGACCAGCGGAACTCGGCAACACACCGTATTAAAGCGGCTGTCACACCTCGCCGGATTGAGCAACGGACAGAATTGTCTAGTCCAGTGGTGATAAGTATTCTAGTGGTCTGCACTGACCTCTCAGGCAAGTAACCACATAGACAGGTAGGCGTGGGGAGTGTGTTGATATCAGGGAGCCTAGGTGGTGTAATGGTTAGCACACTGGCCCGGAATGCAAAGAGATGTGGGTTCGAGTCCCGCTCTAGGCGCAGTATTTCCCATTTTCATCACCCCCACGACACTGGTTGCCGTGATCAGGATCCTGTACAAGCTTTGCGCTGTATGGTTGTTGAACCTACCCTGTGTATGTATGTGTTAGTGCATTGCCTGTATGTATGTAATTGTAAGCATTACAAGACTTACAATTCCAGGGGGACGAGTGTAGTGGTCTGCACTGACCTCTCAGGCAAGTAACCACATAGACAGGTAGGCGTGGGGAGTGTGTTGATATCAGGGAGCCTAGGTGGTGTAATGGTTAGCACACTGGCCCGGAATGCAAAGAGATGTGGGTTCGAGTCCCGCTCTAGGCGCAGTATTTCCCATTTTCATCACCCCCACGACAGTATCAAAATGTATTAAAATGTTGCGCTATCCGGTAAATGGCCGCTGGACACACGGACATGAAACAGACATGAAATGAACAGGAACAGGACAGGAAACAGACATGAATGGATAGCCAATGGATGAAACAAAATCAAACTGGACAAGAACCGTAGATGTTAGTCCGGCGGCATCCGTTCCTAGCTTTGTGCGTGTTCAAAATTTGTACAGACACAAACCAGATATTGTTCATTTTCTGTCCGTTTCCCCCAATCCGGTGAGGTGTGACAGGGCCTTAAGTAAGGCACTGGCCTTCCCCTGCCTGCTGGATTTGTTTGTTTGTTGTTGTTTTACGCCCTAGTAACATCTAAGGTCATATCAGGACGGGGCCTGCTGGATTCATACCACCTGACTTGCCTACTTCTGGATTCATCTGTTATCTGCTAGGTTCACACCACCTCAGACTGCTGGATTCTTACTGCTTTAATAGACTACATTGCCATTCCAGCCACGCGGTGCATTGTGGGATGCGTGGGGGGAAAAAACCCTTGAAAAAGCACATGGCTAATACTAAGACACTGTCTGCAGTATGAAATGTGCTAGTTTCAGCTCATCTCAACTCTTGTTTGAAACATAGAATACCAACTAAAAAAATATATATAATAAATTGAGATGTTAATCTTTTATCTAGCATTGCATTTAGATCAATCTAATCAGCACATCTAATACCATCTGCATTTAGATTGAGACAAATCTAGGCACTCAGACTAGTGTTAGAGCCATAGCCAGAGTCAGTTTTACTCATTTTATTCATGTTTTTATTTATATCCTATGGTTAATAACATGCGTTGGGCTAGGAAATGGTTAGGGTTAATCAGACATTGGTTATATATTTGTTTGAAACAAGTTTTTGTTGATACATTTGACATTTTAATATTTAGAACAAGAATTCCTTATGTGTTATCAATGGTGATGTAAACATCAGCCTGTAAAGTGACTGAAATTGTATGTTTCTTAGCTCAAAATGCTTAATTATGGAGAGTTGTGTCTTAAACATATTCATTATATTATTATATTGCATCCATCCATCCATGTTTGTACCAAATTGATATATATTTTTTATAATTTGGAATAGAATCGAAGTTTTCCCCTCCGAATATCAGCAAACTCAATGGCAGTAGCCTTTGCTTTGCTGCCAATGCCATTTTCAGCGCATGCACAGTCGGAACGGTGATCTCGTCTAATGACAGAAATATTCATACCAACTCAGTTACCTGTTTGATTCATACCGCGTCAATTGCCTACTGTTTGTTTGTTGTTGTTTTACGTCCTAGCAACATCTAAGGTCATATCAGGATGGGTACCGACTTGTGACAGTGCACACTCATGGCAACTTTATAGTGCTGCCCCACTGGGAGACCAGGCCACCAGCACCTTGACCAGATATCCCACACAGTCACATTATACTGACAGAGCCAACCAGTCCTTGCCCTATCCTAATATTGCCGAGTGCCTGGCTAGGAAGCGACAAGTATAAATGTTTACATCATTGGTTTGACTCGACTAGGGTTCGAACCCACGAACCCATGGGTTCGGATCCCCCGATCTCCCAAAACTCATTCGGCTGTCAGGTCTAGTCAATTGCCTACTAGATTCATAACACATTAATTGATAGATATATTCATACCACCTCAGTTGCGTGCAGGGTTGTTGGTTGGTTGTTGGAGTTTTACGTCCTGGCAACATCTAAAGTCATATCAGGATGGCTCCCGATCTGTGATCACGAGCACTTATGGCAACTTTATAGTGCTGCCCCACTGGAAAAATCAGGCTGCAGGCACCATGACACGATATCCCACTCAGTCACATTATCCTGACACTGAGTCAACCAGTCCTTACCCTATCCGATTAATGCCAAGCACCCGGCTAGGAAGCAACAAGTATCAATTTTGTAAGTCATTGGTTTGACTCGACTGGGAACCGAACTCTCGACCTTCCGCACGTGAGGCCCGCGCTCTACCGATTTGGCCAAGGCGCCCAGTAGCAAGACTATGAGAAGTGTGGTGGGGGTGTCTGCGTCTGTGTCTGCAGGGGTGTAAGTATGGGTTGGTGTAAGAGGCGGTGCGGAGGGGGCGGAGGGGGGGGGGGGCGCGGAGAGGGGGGCGCGCTTAAACTGCAAACACGTGGATTCACTAACAACTAAAAGGTAACCCCACCCACTGCCTAACTAATCCCATCCTCACTTCACTTCTTCCTCTGGCCTTGGCCGGGCTTACTGAGCATACCAGTGAATCTGGAGGGACTGAAGTTTGGATCTCGGTCGAGTCAAACCAATGACTTATAAAATAGGTACCTGTTGCTGCTCGGCGCTTGGCGTTATGAGATCAGAACAGGGACTGGGCGCACAGTGTCAGGATAATGTGACTGTGTGGGACATCAGGTCATGGTGCCGGCGGCCTGATTTCCCAGAGGGGCAGCACTATAAAGTTGCCATGAGTGCACGCTGTCACAAGTCGGTGCACCTTCTGGTATGGCCTAGGGTCTTACTGGGGCGCAAAACTACACCAACCACCCAGCCTCCCCCGGCCCTCTCAGAACTGTGGTTGGGTTCCTTAGGCTGCCTTTTTCCTTCCTCCCCCCTCCCCCCTATCTCCCCAATTCCTCTGATCACTACCCATCGGAAGCCAACTCCCGACCACATGGGACTGCTTTCAGCGGTGCCCATTCAGTGCTGCAGATTTGCAGCCTTCAGTGCAACAATGCGACTGAAAACTCCCCCAAAACAAACAAACAAATACGCGGAGGGCAACATTCTATAAATTATTACGAGCCAGATTTAATCGCGCATGCCGCCTTTCTCGTTCTGCTCAAATTACAAAATGAACATTCAAGTAACTGATCTACCGTGAGCGAGACCATTCTTTTCCAGCAAAAAAAACAACCTATTTAGCTGCAGTTTTTTTTCCTCCCGGCAAGTCAAGGAGACATGAACAAGAGCCTCTTTTTCTACCCAGGTGAAAAGGAAACCTGTAGGTGCTGTCTTACCAATTGTTAGTCGACCGGCCACAGGTGGCTGAATCAATTAGAATAGAGCACAGGCTTCCCATGCGGGAGGTTGAGAGTTTGATTCCCGATCGAGTTCAACCAATGACTTATAAAATTGATACTTGTTGCTTCCTAACCAGAATTAATAGGATATGGCAAGGAGTGGTTAGCTCGGTATCAGGATAATGTTATTGAGTGGGATAGTGGATCATGGCGCCGGCAGCCGGCAGCCTGATCTCTCAGTGGGGCAGCACTATGAAGTCACCATATATGTGTGCATGGTCACGCATCTGTATCCTTACTGATATGACCTTAGATGTTGCCAAGACCAAGTATCGAGCACCAAGCTAGGAAGCGACAAGTGTCAATTCTGTAAGTCATTCACTTATTAATCATTTAGTATTGCGTAAAAGGGGATACTAAACCAATTTAATATATTTTTAAAACTTCCTACTACTGAAGCCTATGGAATTAGACTGACAAGCATTCTCAAATTAATTTGGAATGCTTACCCTTCAAATACTAATAATGAAGTTAATTATTTTACATCAACCTAATGGAAGGTACATTATTTATAGCAATCAAACTAATATGATTTATCTCGGAAAATGACATACACTCAAACCATCGGACGATACAACTAACACCTCCACTTATCTAATCTGTGTACATAGACACACTTTGACAGGACCGGGGCAGTATCTTCACAGCTGACAATAGAAAGCTATTCATATTGTTTACAACAACAACAGATGTGCGAAGTAGACCTTGTGTCCGCCGGGCCCCGCACCCCCCCCCCCCCCACACACACACATACCACCTCCCACTGACCCCTACTGCCTAGTCCCCGCCCCCCCCCTCCCCCCCTTCATCAACCCTCACACCAGGGTTTGGTACCGGTGTGGCGTTTTCAGCCGTGCACCGTGTTCAGCCGTGCGCATAGACTCAAACTCAAGGCATTGTCAATGGTCGTGAGTCACTAACCTTATAAATTTAATATAATGTTTTTGGTATAAAGATGTGTTCTATATGTGTACCAAGCGATTTGTTTCTAGGTCATGTGGTTTTAGACATATTTCACTTTTCCTGGATTTTCCATATGAAAATTGCTCACCACCATTGACAATGGCTTGAGTTTGACGTTATGCGCAGTCCAAAACACTAGTTTTATTCAAAATTAATAGAAATCAAGAACACTAACCTTATAAATGTAATATAATCTTTTTGGTAAAGATGTTTTCTATATGTGTACCAAGCGATTTGTTTCTAGGTGTGTGGTTTTAGAGATATTTCACTTTTCCTGGATTTTCCATATGAAGATTGCTCACCACCATTGACAATGGCTTGAGTTTGACGGTACGCGCAGTGCAAAACATTAGTTTTATTCAAAATTAATAGAAATCAAGAACACTAACCTTATAAATGTAATATAATCTTTTTGGTAAAGATGTTTTATATATGTGTACCAAGCGATTTGTTTCTAGGTGTGTGGTTTTAGAGATATTTCACTTTTCCTGGATTTTCCATATGAAGATTGCTCACCACCATTGACAATGGCTTGAGTTTGATGGTACGCGCAGTGCAAAACATTAGTTTTATTCAAAATTAATAGAAATCAAGAACCCTAACCTTATAAATTTAATATAATGTTTTTGGTAAAGATGTGTTCTATATGTGTACCAAGCGATTTGTTTCTAGGTGTGTGGTTTTAGAGATATTTCACTTTTCCTGGATTTTCCATATGAAGATTGCTCACCCCCATTGAGAATGGCTTGAGTTTGATGGTACGCGCAGTGCAAAACATTAGTTTTATTCAAAATTAATAGAAATCAAGAACCCTAACCTTATAAATGTAATATAATCTTTTTGGTAAACATGTTTTCTATATGTGTACAAAGCGATTTGTTAATAGGTGGTGTGGTTTTAGAGATATTTCACTTTTCTGTATTTTCTGTATGAAGATTGCTCACAACCATTGACAATGCTTTGAGTTTGAGTCTATGCGCACGGCTGAAACTGGCACACGGCTGAAAACGCCACACCGGATGCGGTGACCGTATCGGTAGAGCGCAGACTTCCCGTGCGGGAAGTCGGGAGTTCGATTCCCAGTCAAGTCAAACCAATGACTTACAAAAGTGATACTTGTCGCTTCCTAGTATGGCGCTCGGCATTAATAGGATAGGACAAAGGACTGGTTAGCTCAGCATCAGGATAATGTGAGTACCGGGCGGGATATCGAATCATGGTGCCAACTAGATAAAGGATTCACGCGGTACTCGCAGTACACGGGTGAAGACCAGCCTTATATGAAAATGGTCGAAAAATCGGGCTAATGAACTGAGTCTTTATGAGAGCCTAATTTCACAATCTAAGAAGCAACATTTATTCTTTGTACATGTCTTCATATTTACCCGCTACCTTTGAGTTGAAAAATATAATAAAATATCTAGTTTAATAAGATTTAAAAGTGAAATCGGCGGTGTTCTAGCACCGCCATCTTGTCTTTTTGCATTCTCGTACATTTCACCAACTCTGTGCCTATATATGTAGCCATTTGATCCTGGAGACACAGTTTCTACTTCATGTTCCATACTAAAGCTATTTTCGCCCGTATTTACACTACGTTGTCGTTCACCCATGTACTACAAGGGTGAATCTTTTATCTAGGTGCCAACGAATGGCCTGGTCTCCCAGTGGGGCAGCACTGTAAAGTCGCCATGAGCGCGCACTGTCACAAGTCGGCACCCATCCTGATATGACCTTAGATGTTGGCAGGATGTAAAACTCCAATAAAACAAACGGGTTTTGGTCGGTGTGTTGTAGGTGAATGCTTGCCCTGCCGGCCCGGTGCCCTCTCCAGACTCGCATCATCAGACTGAGACGGTGCTTAGTATAAGCCAATATTGGCAATCCGGCCGCGTCCGCCGCACGTATCGTTGTGCGGCGCGCATGCGCACCCAACCACTTCCGGGCGGCCCCAGCGCATGCGCACCCAGCCACTTCCGGGCGGCCCCAGCGCACGGCCCGGCAGCGACCGGGCAAACACTTCTTCTGGTAGAGTGATCATATGAGGATTAGGATGCAGGGTGTAGTGTGTAGGGGTGTGGTGTGGGGTAGGTGTGCGTGGTGTGGGGTAGGTTGCGTGGTGGGGTCTGGGGTATGGGGATGTGTGTGGTGGTGTGTCGGGTGTGTGGAGGTGTGTGTGGTGTGGATGGGTGCGTGGTGGTGTGTGTAGGCATATAGGTTCGTGGTGGTGTGCGCAGTGTGTGGGGGTGTGTGTGGTGTGGATGGGTGCGTGATGGTGTGTGTAGGCCTATAGGTGCGTGGTGGTGTGTGTGGTGTGGATGGGGGTGTGGTGGTGTGTGTAGGCCTATAGGTGCATGTGTTGTGCATGGTGTGTGGTGGTGTGTGTGGTGTGGATAGGTGCGTGGTGGTGTGTGTAGGCCTATAGATGCATGGTGGTGTGCTTGGTGTGTGGTGGTGTGCGTGGTGTGTGGTGGTGTGTGTGGTGTGGATGGGTGTGTGGTGGTGTGCGTGGTGGTGTGTGTGGTGTGTGTGGGTGCGTGGTGGTGTGCGTGGTGGTGTGCGTGGTGTGTGTGGTGTGGATAGGTGCGTGGTGGTGTGTGTAGGCCTATATGTGCGTGGTGGCATGCGTGGTGTGTGGTGGTGTGTGTGGTGTGGATAGGTGTGTGGTGGTGTGTGTGGTGTGGATAGGTGCGTGGTGGTGTGTGTAGGCCTATAGGTGCATGGTGGTGTGCATGGTGATGTGCGTGGTGTGTGGTGGTGTGTGTGGTGTGGATGGGTGCGTGGTGGTGTGTGTGGGTGCGTGGTGGTGTGTGTAGTGGTGTTAGTGAATGTGCAGGAGAGGACTACCCGTGTACGTCAAACTCTATGCTACGGCTGAACCGTATAAACCAATAGACCAGTGATTCTAAAGCATCGCTTCTCAACGGAATTGGGTGGCAAGGTGTGACTAGTGGAGAAGGGGTGTGAATGACACAGTCACACCCGGGGTGTCGAGGTGTGACGGGATGCAACCTGAGACCTTCACCCTCATCGCCGCTAGGCGGAGCCACCGCATGTTGGCGGCAGGAGAGCGAGGGGCTCCCGTCACTAGGCGTGATAGGGGGCGTGGTGGTGGTAGGTGGGGCTGCCGGGGGAGGGGGCGGGGGGGGGGGGGATACGCCCCATCAGCACACATGCCCAAAGGGAAGCTGCGCCACGGAGAATGTGCCGTGTGTGTAAGGGGGGGGGGCCGTGTGTGTGTGGAGGGGGGGGGGGGGGGGGGGAGGCCCAGGGGAGGGATGGGGGCATGGGGACGGGGCAGGGGGACCGGGGGGCCCAGGTAGGAGGCGGGGGGGGGGGGGGGGTGCCACCGGCCGACAACCATCTCCACGTTCTGGTGGAGCATCATGTCCGGATTCGGTGGCCGGATCGGCAGAGCGCAGGCTTCCAGTGCGGAAGGTCGGGAGTTTGATTCCCAGTCAAATCAGAACCACTCATGTACAAAATTGATACTTGTTGCTTCCTAGTTTGTTTTGTTTGTTGTTGTTTTACATCCTAACAACATCTTAGGTCATATCAGGACGGGTACTGACTTGTGACAGTGCGCATTCGTGGTGACTTTATAGTGATGTACCTACTGGAAGACCAGGCCACCAGCATCATGACCTGATATCCCACTCAGTCACATTATCCTGACACTGATCCAACCAGTCCTTGCCCTATCCTAATAATGCCGAGCGCCAGGCTAGGAAGCAACAAGTACCAATTGTCATTGGTTTGACTCGACCAGGGTTCGAACCCAAGACCCCATGATCTACCAACAGAGGAGACGGATGCTCTAACTCATTCGGCCATCCCGTCTGGTCTGTTGCTTCCTATCCTGGTGCTCGGCATTATTAGGATAAGGCAATGACTGGTTGGATCAGTGTCAGGATAATGTGAGTGAGTGGGATATCAGGTCATGGTGCTGGTGGCCTGGTCTTCTAGTGGGGCAGCACTATAAAGTCGCCATGAATGCGCAGTCCCAAGTCGGTGCCCTTCCTGATATGACATAAGATGTTGCTAGGACATAAAAGAACAACAAACAAAACAAACTAGGAAGGGACAAGTATCAATTTCTATGGTGATCATGGTGCTGTCAGCCACGAGTGCCATGAGTGTGCACTGTCACAAGTCGGTACCCATCCGGATATGACTTAGATGTTGCCAACAAACAAACAAACAAATAAATAACAGCACCATGTCACCAGGTGTCCAGGTGGTAGGTGTGAACGAACACAAAGTGTGGGGACACCCGGTGTGCGGACACCCGGAGTGAGGAATCTCTGATTGGACACCTGGTACACGGACACCTAGTGGATGAACACTTCATATGTGGCCATACGGTGTAAGGACACCCATTATGTGGCCACATGGAGTGAGGTCACCTGGTATGAGCACATCCAGTGGATGGACACCTGGTGTCTGGGAACCTGATGTATGGACACCTAATGTATGAATACCTGGGGGAATGGACACCTGGTCTATGGACACCTGGTATGAGGACACTCATTCTGCGGACATCCAATGTGTGGACACCTGGTGTGTGTGGCGGGGGCACCTAATGTAAGAGTACCTGGTGTGAGGACACTCAATCTATGGACACCCAGTGTGAGGACACCCGGTGTGTGTTGGGGAGGTGCACCTAGTGTAAGAGTACCTGGTGTGAGGACACTCAATCATGGACACCCAGTGTGAGGACAACCGGGGTGTGTGGGGCAGGGGCACCTAGTATAAGAGTACCTGGTGTGAGGACACTCAATCTATGGACACCCAGTGTGAGGACACCCGGTGTGTGTGGGGCGGGGGCACCTAGTGTAAGAGTACCTGGTGTGAGGACACTCAATCTATGGACACCCATTGTGAGGACACCCGGTGTGTGTGGGGCAGGGGCACCTAGTGTAAGAGTACCTGGTGTGAGGACACTCAACCTATGGACACCCAGTGTGAGGACACCCGGTGTGTGAGGGCACCTGGTGTATGACTACCTGGTACGAGGACACTCACTCTGTGGACATCCAGTGTGTGGACATTCAGTGTGCACACACCTGGGCCGTGGACATCCGAATCCCCGGACACCTGGTGTCGTGCGGACACCCACACTGCCTACACCTGGTGTCGCCCAGTCAGCCTTCTAAGTTCTATTTCTTCTACAATTGTAGACGTGGCCTACAACTATGTCTTTTATCCCACCGCCCGCGGCCATTTGAAGAGACTGAATTACTCGGGGTCAGACCAGCCTAATGTGGGCGCTGACCCGTGCAGGCCTAAGTAGGCGGGGGCCGGCTGAGGAGGCCAAGTGTGTGTGTGTGTGTGTGTGTGTGTGTGGCGCAGTGTCATACCAGTGCTGCCATCATGTGGCCAGGTCGCGCATGCGCATGCAGTGCTGACAATACCGAATCTGAGTCGGGTATCGTTTGTCTGCACACTGCATCTCTTGCGAAGCCCCCCCCCTCCCTTAACCCCCCCCCCTCACAAACGCTCACACCACCCTCCCCTCTCTCCAGGTGAGGGTTCCCTGTGGCCTTGGTGGATCAGGCGGTGTCTGTAGACGTTCTCTCCATTCCCATATGCCCACCGCCCACCTCCACACACACACACACCCACACACACACACCCACACACACCCACACACACCCACACACACACACCCACACATACACACATACCGTGACACTGGCCCGGGCACACAAGGCAGGGACAACTGTAGGGATCCCATTTACTGAAGTCTAGGCCATTCAGGCACAACTGGAAACACTATCTAGATAGATACCTCGTCTGGAAACACACATAACTCGGAACCCGCGGGTTGTGGGTGTGTGTCCACTGTGTGTAGAGTGGGTGTGAGTGTGTGTGGGTGTGAGTGTGTGTAAAGTCGGTGAGTGTGTGAGTGAATGAATGCTCAAGTCAAACCCAACCCTTTTCCCGGTGTGGCCCCGGGTATTGCATCACTGTGGCCCTGGTGTGGTTCCCTCGTAGTCGGGTGTGGTTTCCTTTTACCCCTGCTATAGTCCCATTGTGGCCCTGGTGTGGCCCGGTTATGGCCCTGGTGTGGCCCCATTATGGCCATGGTGTGGCCCCATTATGACCCTGGCGTGGCCCCATTATGACCATGGTGTGGACCCAACTATGACGTTAATGTGGCCCCCCATTGTGGCCCTGGTATGACCCCATTATGACTTTTATGTGGCCCCCCATTGTGGCCCTGGTGTCCCCCCGTTCAGTGTGGCCCTAATGGGGCCCCCATTCTGGCCGTTGTGTGGCCCCATTTGAGGCCCCTCCGTGTGGCCCTCACGCTGCCCCAGCCCCCACCCGGCGGCCTGTTGCTGGTGACCTCTGCATACAAGGCACACATTGTGGATTCAGGGTCACTCAGACGCCCCAACTGCGGCCATGTGCAGGCACCGGGGCTGTCCTATTGAGATCATTATCTCTGACGGCAAAGCCGAGCCAAAGACCACTTTGCCACAAATAGCTTAACATGTAAGATACAACAGGTAGGTAAAGATACAGTGTGAGGGCAATTATCTGTAAACACACCTTAACGACCGGCCGCTGCTTGGGCACTGTGGTCGCTGTGTGTGTGAGATGTGTCTCGGCTGTACTGTGCGTGCTGCTTCTATGGTATGTGTTGTGTGTTGAGGTATGTGGTGTGTGTTGTGTGCTGTATGGGTAGTGTGTTGTTCAATGAGGTGAAATGTAATGTGATGTGCTGCATGCTGTGCTGCTGTATTGTTGTGTTCCTTGTCTTGTGTGTGGTGCTGTCTGTTTTATTGTGTGATGTGTGCTGTTTTGTGTGTGTTGTGTTGTGTGCTGTATTGCATAGGGTGCTGTGTTGTGTGGTGCGATGTACTGTAATGTGTTGTGTATTGTGCTGCTGTGCTATTTATTGTGTGCTACTATGCGTGCTGTGTTGTGTGCTATACCGTGCTGCTATGTGATGTACTGTGTTCTATGCACGGTGCTGTACTGTGTGGTACCAGACTGTGCTGCGTCTTGTGCACTGTGCTGTGTCGCGCTGTACTGCGTGCTGCTAGGTGTTGTGCAACCTGCTGTGCTGCGTGATGGGATGCATGGTGTGCTGTGCAGTATGCTGCCACATGCTGTGCAACGTGTTGTGCCATGCCGTGCTGTGTGCTGTGTGGTGTGCTGCTGCGTGCTGTACTATGTGCTGTGCAGCGTGCTGTGTTATGTAGTGTGCTGCTACGTGTTGTGCCGTGCTGGCCTGTGTGATGCTACGTACTGTGCTGTGCATTGTGCTGTTATGTGGTGTATTGCATGCTGTGCTGTGTGATGCTACGTGCTGTGCATTGTGCTGTGATGTGTTGCATGCTGTGCTATGTGATGCTACGTGTTGTGCATTGTGCTGTGCTGCATGCTGTGCTGTGCTGTGGTGTGCTGCATGATGTGCTGCATGTTGTGCAGGCCGTGTGCGGCGTGGCGATGCCCGCCGGGTATAACGCGTTTCCTGATTACTAGGCCGCCAAACAGATTGTACATCAAAGTGGCCGCCTGTACCAACGACATGCGCGCGCACAGTGCCCGCGTCACATGCGCAGCCACACATGCGCAGCCACACGCACCCGGCCCGGGGGTCGGGGTGGGGGGGGGGGCGGCAGAGTAGGGGACAAATGGGGAGCAGCCCTCCCAGGTACCTCTCAGTGGCTCTTTTCAGTGGGCCCTCTCAGTAGTCCCTCGCAGTGGCCCCTCTCAGTGACCCGTCTCAGTGATCCTTCTCAGTGGCCCGCCCTCTCAGTGTCCCTTCTCACTTATCCTTCTCAGTGGCCTCTCTCAGGAGCCCCTCTCAGTGGCCCTTCTCAATTATCCTTCTCAGTGGCCCCTCTCAGTGCCCTCTCGTATCACCTCAGTTGCCCCTCGCAATGGCTCCTCTAAGTGGCTCCATTCAGTGGCCCCTCTCAGTGCCCTCTCGTATCACCTCAGTGGCCCCTCGCAATGGCTCCTCTAAGTGGCCCCTCTCAGTGGTGCCTCGTAGTGACCCCTTTAAAGTTCCACAATCCGATGAAAGCGTCACGTTTTCAAAACCAAAACACTTATTTAGATTTGATTTGACATATTCAACTGGCGCACACACTTATTAAGCATTTCTTGCTGCATAGAATTAGAAGGGCATACTAAGCCAATTTAATAGAACTTGTTACTGTTTGAAGCCTATGGGGTCAGTGTTTTGACAAGCACACTAATTAATTGTGCTTGTTTACTATTCTAATATTTCCACGGTTAGCAATTTTAAATCAAATTTACTTCAAGCCAATGTCAGGGAGATTATAACAATCAACCTAATATATATATTTGTTTTAAATGTTAGAAACTCAAAACCACTGGCTATGCAACCTTTATATTGGGGTCTGAATTTCCTATGGTAAAGGAGGGTTTGTGTCTTGCATGGTGGGAGTGCTTCCTGTGAGGAGGGAGGGTTTGTGTCTTGTATGGTGGGAGGGCTTCCTGTGAGGAGGGAGGGTTTGTGTCTTGTATGGTGGGAGGGCTTCCTGTGAGGAGGGAGGGTTTGTGTCTTGTATGGTGGGAGGGCTTGCTGTGAGGAGGGAGGGTTTGTGTCTTGAATGGCGGGAGGGGTTTGTGTGACGGGGAGGCTGTGTAGGGAGGGAGGGTATTTGTATTGTATGGTTGGAGGGCTTCCTTTGAAGGGGAGGGTTTGTGTCTTGAATGGTGGATAGGGAGGGAGGGTGTTTCTCTTGTATGACGGGCCAGCTTCCTGTGAGGAGGGAGGGTTTGTTGAATTGTGGGGAGGACTTCCTGTGAGGGGAGAGAGTGTGCTGCATTGTGGGGAGGACTTCCTGTGAGGAGGGAGGGTTGGTTGCATTGTGAGGAGGGAGAGTGTGTTGCATTTTGGGGCGGGTTTCTTGTGAGGAGGGAGAGTGTGTTGCATTGTGGGGAGGGCTTCTTGTGAGGAGGGAGGGTTTGTTGCATTGTGGGGAGGGCTTCTTGTGACGAGGGAGAGTGTGTTGCATTGTGGGGAGGGTTTCTTGTGAGGAGGGAGAGAGTGTTGCATTGTGGGGAGGGCTTCTTGTGAGGAGGGAGGGTTTGTTGCATTGTCTGGAGGACTTCCTGTGAAGAGGGAGAGTTTGTTGCATTGTGGGGAGTGAGGGCTTCCTGCTGGGAGAGGTGTCTCGGAATGTGGTATTGAGATAGTTTGCCATACGGTCAGCTTTCACCAAGCCCTCTACCTCCAACCAATACCAACAAAGGGGCTTGGGAGGGGGTGCGGCGGGTTGTAGGGGGGTGCAGCGGGTTGTAGGTGGGTGCGGCGGGGTGGAGGGGGGTGCGGCGGGTTGTACGGGGGTGCGGCGGGTTGTAGGTGGGTGCGGCGGGGTGTAGGGGGTGCGGCGGGGTGTAGGGGGTGCGGCGGGGTGGAGAGCGGGGCATGCCCCCAGGCCGTTCCGGATCCCACACTTGCCTTCTAGTATTTGACAGGGGTACACACATTTCGGAATATTTGTGGCACTTATCTTCTCGACCCCTCGCCCCGACCTGTCAGCCTGTGGGGCGGGGCGTAGGCGGGCCGGAGACCGGGAAGGGGCGGGGGAGGCGGGTCTGTCAGTAGGGGGCGGTTGCGGGGGGAGGCGGGCCTGACACTGGGAGGGGGCCGCGGGGAGGCGGGCCTGACACCCAGTGGGGGCCTGGGGAGGCGGGCCTGACACCCGGAGGGGGCTCGGGGGGAGGCGGGATTGGGATGGGTCTGACACCCAGAAGGGGCCGGGGAGGCGGTCCTGATACCCGGAGAGGCGTGCGGGAGAGGGGGGGGAGGCACCAGGTACCAGCATAATGTACCAACACCATGTACTAACACCAGGCACCAGGCACTAGGTACCAGCACAAGGTAGTAGCAGTACCAGCACTAGGTACCAGCACATGGTACCAGCATAACCTACCAGCACCAGGTACTAACACCAGGCACCATCATAACATACCAGCACCAGGTACTCACACCAGGCACCATGTACCAGCATAACATACCAACACCAGGCACTAACACCAGGTACCAGCACAAGGTAGTAGCAGTACCAGCACTAGGTACCAGCACATGGTACCAGTATAACATACCATCACCAGGTACTAACACCAGGCATCAGGTACCAGCATAACATACCAACACCAGGCACTAACACCAGGCACCAGGTACCAGCACAAGGTACTAGCAGTACCAGCACTAGGTACCAGCACCTGGTACCAGCATAACGTACCATCACCAGGTACTAACACCAGTCACCAGGTACCAGCATAACATACCATCACCAGGCACTAACACCAGGCACCAGGTACCCGCACCATGTACCAACACCAGGTACCAGCACAATGTACCATCACCAGGTACAAACACCAGGTACTAGCACCAGGTACCATCACCAGGTACTAACACCAGGCACCAGCATAACGTACCAACACAAGGTACTAACACCAGGCACCAGGTAACATCACAAGGTACTAGCAGTACCATCACCAGGTACCAGCATAACATACCAGCACCAGGTACTAACACCAGGCACCAGGTACCAGCATAACATACCAACACCAGGTAGTAACACCAGGCACCAGGTACCAGCACCAGGTACCAGCACCAGGCACCAGGTACCAGCACCAGGTACCAGCATAACCTACCAACACCAGGCACTAACACCATATAGTATTACTGGGGTACTCGGCCGTTCAGAGCCCCAGAGAAGACCATAAAACTCGTCCCCTTCATATCACCTGTGATGCCTCCCTTAATCAACCCTTAATGAAACATAGCAAACTCATGAGGAAGAAAGGTAAGACAAGTCACACAAGATTAACAGTGAAGAAGTTGTGCTTTATTGGCATCAACTCCTGTACACCTCCTAGTGACCTATCACCTCCATTCCTTGCCTGTTGCCTACACAGAGTCTCCTTGCCTCTATTAAATCTAGGAATCAGTGCCTACAGCCCATTGAACCAGAGTCCCTTGGTTGTTACACTCAACTCAATTTTGATATATGAATTTTGGTAGCATCAGACAGAGTGTCTGGGGTACTGCTCTAGAGTAGCTGTCTCACTCAAGAGCTAGAAGTAGAGTGATCTCTCCAGTGTGCCTGGTCTTGAATAATTAATTAAAATGAGACTTGTGTGGTCATGATAGGCCAAGGGGGTCAGGTGACTGGACCTCCCACAGCCAGCCAATCAGACACTCCACCCCCCCCCCCTACAGACTGGTCAGGGCAATATGCGGAGTTGCCACCCAACCCAGCCTGCAGGGTGTGGCCCTAAGGAATGTGGTATGGCTGGTGTGCTTGACCCTAGGTCTGGTAGAAACAAGTAGTTGTAGACAGTTACAAATATATATATATATATATATATATATTAAAAATGTCCTTTGTCTCCAATTGCATTCTTTATGAATACATAGAGGAACATTTCACCAAGCATGAACTGTCTCTTAGTCTTATATAAGAACATCTCTTCCTTAATCTTAGGCATCATGTATGAACATATATTTCACATAGCTTATATCATGTCATAATGTGAGTGGGGCATCATTGCTTTTAGATTACATAACCTTCTCCCCACTCCGTCGCCCAAGAATAATAATGCTCTCTGCCAATATATAATTCCGAACTGAAAATCCGTATATATTTTCAACCAGGTACCAGCGCAAGGTACTAGCAGTACCAGCACCAGGTACCAGCATAACATACCATCACCATGCACTAACACCAGGCACCAGGTACTGGCATAACATACCAACACCAGGCACTACCACCAGGTACCACCACAAGGTCCTAGCAGTACCAGCACTAGGTACCAGCACCAGGTACCAGGACAAGGTACCATCATAATGTACAAACACCAGGCACTAACACCAGCAACCAGGTACCGTCACCAGGCACCAGTATAACATATCAACAGCCAGGCACCAGGTACCAGTACCAGCACCAGGTAACAGCAGGCACCAGCACAGTGTACCAGCATCACATACCAGCTTACAGTGTACCAGCACAAGGTACCACCATCACAAGATACCAGCACATGGTACCATCACAGTGTACAAACATCACGTACCAGCACAGTGTACCAGCATCACGTACCAGCACAAGGTACCACCATCACATGGTACCAGCACATGGTACCATCACAGTGTACCAGCATCACGTACCCGCACAGTGTACCATCATCAAATACCAGCTTACAGTGTACCAGCATCACGTACCAGCACAAGGTACCACCATCACATGGTACCAGCACAAGGTAACAACACAAGGTAACAATAGCATCAGGTTCTGGCAACAGCCAGGAAAGAGGGTTCTTCCACTACCAGCAACTTGTGGGGCTGCCACCAGGGGAGCTGTTCTCACCGGAACCGGGGCCACACTACCAATATTTATTTGCCCACACAAGGCGACCCGTGGGGTTAAGGTCCAGGCTCAGTCGGTCACACCTTGCCGCCTGTTTTATCCACATCCGCCAACGACGCTGCTACAGCAGTCGCAGTTGTCTCAGCAGTCACAGCAGTCGCAGCAGTCGTAGCAGTCACAGCAGTCGCAGCAGTCAAAGCAGTCGAAGCAGTCGCAGCAGTCGCAGCAGTCGAAGCAGTCGAAGCAGTCGAAGCAGTCAAAGCAGTCAAACTAGTCGACCTAGTCGAACTAGTCGAAGTAGACGAAGTAGTCGAAGTAGTCGAAGTAGTCGAAGTAGTCGAAGTAGTCGAAGTAGTCGAAGTAGTCGAAGTAGTCGAAAGAGTCGAAGGAGTCAAAGTAGTCAAAGTAGTCAAAGGAGTCAAAGTAGTCAAATTAGTCAAAGTAGTCAAAGTAGTCAAAATAGTGAAAGCAGTCAAAGTAGTCAAAGTAGTCACAAAAGTCACAATTCACAATAGTCGCAGTAGTGGCAGTCACAGTATTTGCAGTAGTCACAGAAGTGGCAGTAGTCGCAGTAGAAATTTAGTCTTCACAGCATTTCCAGTGCTTACAGTGCCTGACAGTGCCTGACAGTGCCTGACAGTTCCTGACAGTGCATACAGTGCCTGACAATGCTGACAGTGCTTACAGTGCCTGACAGTGCATACAGTGCCTGACAATGCTGGCAGTGCTTACAGTGCCTGACAGTGCTTACGGTGCCTACCATTGCTGACAGTGCCTACAGTGACTGACAGTGCTTACAGTGCCTGTTAGTACTTACAGTGCCTGACAATGATGACAGTACCTGACACTGCTTACATTGCTTGATAGTGCTTACAGTGCCACCAGACGGGATGGTCGAATGAGTTGAGCATCCGTCTCCTGTTTTGAGAGATCGAATGATCCAAACCCATGGGTTTGTGGGTTCGAAACCCTGGTCGAGTCAAACCAGTGACTTAAAAATTGATACTTGTCACTCTCTAGCGAGTCGGCATTATTAGGATAGGACAAGGACTGGTTGGTTCTGAGTCAGGATCAGAGTCAGAGTCAGGATAATGTGCCTCAGTGGGGTATCCGGTCATGGTGCTGAGAGCTTGGTCTCCCAGTGGGGCAGCACTATAAAGTCACCATGTGTGTGCACTGTCACAAGTCGATACCCATCCTGATATGACCTTAGATGTTGTTAGGGCATAGAACAACAACAAACAAACATCTTACAGTGCCTGACAATACTTGCAGTGCCTGACAGCGCTTACAGTACCGGAAATCGCATACAGTGCCTGACAGCGCTTACAGTGCCTGACATCACTTACAGTGCCTGGCAGCGATTACAGTGCCTGACAGTGCTTACAGTGCATGACCGTGTTTACAGTGCCTTACAATGCTTACATTACTTACATCGCTTACAGTGCCTGACAGCGCTTAAGTGCCTTACATCGATTACAGTGCCTGACATCACTTACAGTGTCTGACATCACTTACAGTGCCTTACAACACTTACAATGCCTGACATCACTTACAGTGCCTGACAGTGCTTACAATGCCTGACATCACTTACAGTGCCTGCCATCCCTTACAGTGCATGATATCACTTACAGTGCATGACATCACTTACAGTGCATGACATCACTTACAGTGCCTGACAGTGCTTACATTGCATGGCCGTGCTTACAGTGCTTGCCATCACTTACAGTGCCAGACATCACTTACAGTTCCTGCCAGTGCTTACAGTGCCTGGCAGTGCTTACAGTGTCTGACATCACTTACAGTGACGGACAGCGCTTACAGTGCTTACAGTGCTTACGGAGACGCACAAAGCAAACTGCCCAGTATTTCCGTCCGGCTTTGTAACAGTGAGCCTTAATCTCTTCTCGCTTTTGCGAACGCTAACACGGATGGGGAATACAAACAAACTGTGCTCGGCTTAAGGCAGTCGGATTCCCGGCATCCCCCTCACCGGAACCACGTGACTGCCCGTCTCCCCGCAGCGCCCCCCGGGAGCAGCGTCGGATGACGCCGACGAAAGTTTGGGTTGGTGGGTTGTTGGAGTTTTACGTCCTGGCAACATCTAAGGTCATATCAGGATGGGTACCGACTTGTGTGACAGTGCGCACTCATGGTGACTTTATAGTGCTGCTGCACTTGGAAATCGGGCTGTCGGCACAATGACCCGATATGCCTCTCAGCCACATTATCCTGACACTGAGCCAACCAGTGCTTGCCCTATCCTATTAATGCCGAGCGCCAGGCTAGGAAGCGACAAGTATCAATTTTATAAGTCATCGCTTTGACTCGACTGGGAACCAAACTCCCGATCTCGCACATGGGAGGCCCGCCTTTTACCGATTCGGCCACTGAGTCAGGTATTAAGTTTGGGTGAAAGACGTCGATTTTCGATGAAGCAATAGACGATTTCCACCACCAACCCGCCCTCTGGCGGCAGTGGAAGAACTTATGTTGAGGGACATAGCTGTAGGAAATGTCTTATAGACGATATCCACCACCAACCCGCCCTCTGGCGGCAGTGGAAGAACTTATATGTGCTCAGCTCAGTGTGCTGCTGGATCTGTGGAAAATGCCGTACTTTAAAGCTGTATAGTCCGATGAAAACATCAAATTTTCAAAACCAAAGCAATTATGTAGATTTGATTCTACATATCTGATAGTCCTGATATGACCTTAGATGTTGCTAGGACATAAAAACAACAACAAACAAACCTATCTGATTTAAATACTGGTGAGCTTATTGAACATTTGTCGCCACATAGAAGGGAATACCAAGGCAATTTAATAAAAATCTGTTACTGCTGAAGCCTATGGTGTCAGAGTTTTGGCGTGCTTGCCAAAATTAATTTTGTATGTTCAAACTTGAAATATCTCAAAAGTTAGCTATTTAAAAACAAAGTTATTTCAAACTAAAGCAAGGTAGATTATAACGAGCTACCTAATATATTTATCTCAGAAAATTATAGAAACTCCAAACCATCGGACTAAGCAACTTTAATATGTACACCAATATATGTATATGGATATATATGTTTGCACAGACACATAGTTATACAAAACTTATAGTAAGTGTAATATTAAGTGAAAAAGCTGCATGCCTTCATGATGTGACATCTGCGTTCAATCATGAGGCTAACCTGGAAGGACAAAGTGACAAATAAGGAAATACTTCTGATCACAAAGAATCTCTGGTGGACTGGACACCTCATGAGGATGTCATCAGACAGGCTGCCAAAGCAGATCCTCTATTCTCAACTGTCTTCTGGTTACAGAAAGAGAGGGCGCCCTTGTCTCCGGTTCAAAGATACCATCAAGAGAAACCTGAAGCTGAGAGACATTAAGACTGACTCATGGACATCACTCTCACAGCAGAGAGCTAAATGGAGAGTGCAGTCTTTGTCGCATTGTGACTGACAGCATGATGATGATGATGAATATTAATTTAACGAGGTGGTGGTGAAGCATCGTGGCGGCGCCCCTTGCTTGGTTTAATATATAAATAATTGGGTAGGGGAGTATATGGATTAATCAACCTTCTGTTGTTTTTACTTGCATAAGTCCTTAGCCATAAGACACACATACGGTCAAGCCAGGCGCTCGCCATTATTAGGATAGGGCAAGGACTGGTTGGTTCAGTGACAGGATATCACTTTATCACCAGACGGGATGGCCGAATGAGTTAGAGCGTCCGTCTTCCGTGCTGGTAGATCGTGGGGTCGTGGGTTCGAACCCTGGTCGAGTCAAACCAATGACTTAAAAATTGATACCTGTCGCTTCCTAGCCAGGCACTCGGCATTATTAGGACAGGGAAAGTGCTGGTGTGCTCAGTGTCAGGATAATGTGACTGCATGGGATACCAGGTCATGGTGGCAGTGGCCTGGTTTCCCAATGGGACAGCACTATAAAGTTGCCATGAGTGCACACTGTCACAAGTCGGTACCCATCCTGATATGAGTTTGGGTGTTGCTAGGACGTAAAACAACAACAAACAAACAAACTTTATCAGGTCATGGTCATGGTGCTGGTACTGGTGCTGGTGCTGGTGCTGGTCTCCCAGTGGGGCACCACTATAAAGTCGCCATGAGTGCACATTTACACAAGTCGGTACCCGTCCGTCCAATAACCAACCAATATACACATATGATAATTGATATAGTGTGTGTAGCAAGGCGGGTGTTGTGGAGGTGGGGTGGGGGCGGCGGCCAGACTCTGAGCACGCACGATGGGGCTCTCAATGACCGAGAGCCCGCCGTGAGGAGGGGTGGTGGCTTGGTTTGTTTGTTGTTGTTTTACGTCCTAGCAACATCTAAGGTCATATCAGGACGGGGGTGGTGGCTTGGAGGGGCGGGGGTTATTGGAGGTGGGTTGGCGGCACAGAGGGTCTTTTCTAGGGTTGCGCAGGTATGTCAGGGGTTGGAATACGGTGGGAGAAGTGGATTTGGGCAAAGAGGTGAATGACATGGTTTGGGAAGGTTTGGGGAGGTTTGGAGAGGATTGGGGAGGTTTGGTGGAAATGCATTGATGGCTTGGAGTTGGAGATGTATATGTGTGTGAGGTGGGCGGGGGGGGGGGGGGTATGGGGTATGGAAGTGTTTGTGAAGGTGGCATGGAAGGTCTAGTTAGGAGAATTGTCTTTTTGGGGGGGGGGGGGTGTTATTGGGCTGGAGGTGTATTGGGGGTTTAGGTGGCGGTGGGAGGTGTATTTCAGAGGTGAATTGAGGGAGTGTATTGGGGGAGGTGTATTGAGGGAGAGGTGGTTTGGAGGTATATTAGCGAGGTGGGGTGAAGAGGTGTGCTTTGGGGTGGGGGTATATTTGAGAAGGTGAATTTGGGGTTGTGTATTGGGGGAGGAGTATTCGGGTGTGGGGGGGTATATATATTAGGGGTAGAACTTAGAAGGTGTTCTGTGGGGTGGGGGTATATTTGAGGAGGTGAATTTGCGGTTGTGTATTGGGGGAGGAGTATTCGGGTGGGGGGTATATATTAGGGGTGGATAGGTATTCTGTGGGGTGGGGTGGGGGTGGGGGTGGGGTGGGGGTAGGGGTGGGGTGGGGGTGGGGGTTGGGGTGCAGCGCTCACGGCCGGCAGCCAGGGTCAGGTGCCTCAGTAAACAGTGATCGGACGTGTCTGAACGGGACGAGGCCAAGTGAAGGTTGTGTGGAACATGGGCACCGCCACACACCCTGCCCACACACCCCACACATACACACACCTACACACACCTACACACATCTACACACCCACACACCTACCCATATACACACCACATCTACACACATACGCCTACACACCTACACACACCTACCCATATACATACACCACACCTACACACATACGCCTACACACCTGCACACCTACACACACACCTACCCATATACATGCACCACACCTACACACATACGCCTACACACCTGCACACCTACACACAACACACATACCCACATTGACACCCACACACCTACCCACATTGACACCTACACACACCTACACACACCCACATACACCAACACACACCTACACACGCACACTCACACCTACACACGCACGGCCACACCCACACCTACACACGCACACACACCTGCACATACACACGCACTCCCACACCCACACCTACACGCACACCCACACACCCACACCCATACCCACCTCCACACGCACACCCACACCTACACCCGCACACAACTACATACCTATTCACCAACACGCACACCCACACACCTACACACGCACACACCTACATATACCTATACAGTTACACACCTACATACCTACACACCTTCATCCAAATACACCTACGGACCCACCCACCTAGACACCTACACACGCACAAGTTACACACCTACCCACCTACACATCCACACACCTACACAACGACATACATATACACACCCACCCACCCTCACATCCACATCCCTACACCCCTACACCCTACAAACACACACACCAACCGGCCAACCCACCGCTCACCACCCACCACCCACCACCAACCACCCACCGCCCACATTCTCACCACCCACCATTCACCATCCACCACCCACCATCCACCGCCCACCACCACCCACCACCCGCCACCCACACTGCAAGTTACAACCCCCCACCCACCACCCACCACCCACCACAACCAGCCACCACCCACCACCCACCACAACCAGCCACCACCCACCACCCACCACAACCACCCCTTACCCACCACCCACCACCCACCACCTCCACAACTGTGGGTGCCGAGTGAACTGCAAGTGACAAGCCACGCCCCGCGCATGTCACAGACCCTTTACTCTTCCTTACAAAAAAAGGTAACGCTGCTCCTTAAACTTGCATGGAATTCCTTGTGAATCCAATTCCCTTATTTCCGCAGTGTCGGGTGTCGGGCGGGCTGTACCGGGTGCCGGGCCGGCCCTCCCGGCGCCTGCCCAGGTGGGTTGCCGGTAAGTGAGCGGTGTTTGCCCCGGCCGGACTTAATGTGCACGGTATGAAACCCGAGTGGCTCCCTCACAGCTCCTCCCCTGAACCCCCCACGCCCCCGCCCCCCTCTCCACCCGCCCGCCGCCCTTCCGCCCTCCCGCCCCCAACGGCGCCCCTCCACCTCCACAGCCTCCATAGAGCCTCCCGTGTTCCCAGAACCTAGCCATCCAAGTATGGGAAAGGGCATAGTCCACCTAAGTATGGGGCAGTATCTAGCCACCCAAGTATGCGGCCGAACATAGCCACCCAAGTACGAGGCAGAACCTATAGGTTACCTATGTATGGGGTAGTATCTAGCCACCCAAGTATGGGGGGAGAACCTAGCCACCAAAGTATGGGGTGGCGCCAAGCCACCCAAGTATGGGGAAGAACCTAGCCACCCAAGTATGGGGAAGAAACTAGAGGCCACTTAGGTATGGGGAAGAACCTAGCCTCCCAAGTTAAAAGTTACTTCAACATAAACTAAGGTAGATTATAACAATCAATGTAATATATTTATCCCAGAAAAATGACAGAAACTCAAAAACCATCGGACTATGCAACGTTAATAATACAGAAATCGCACTCACCTGCATGCGTGACGAGGGTGAGCACATGCACGACGGTAACCAGCAGCCAGGCGGGGCGGCGGTCGGCGTCCGGCCGCACCATGGCGACGGCAGGAGACGCGCCGGTCACGTGGGGAGACGCGCCGGTCACGTGATGAGATGCGTCGGGGCCGGGAGTGCTCTCACCATTGAGTACTCCGTGAGCAGAAGACGTCCTCGGAAACTGTCCTGCAACGGGAACCAGCAACGGTGGTGGTGAGCGCGCAGTGAGGTAATTAGGGGGCAGTGGGCGGCAGGAGACGGCAGTAGGGGGCAGTAGGGGGCAGTAAGGGGCAGTAGGGGGCAGTAGGGGGCAATGGTAAATGGTAGTATTTTGCAGGGCGGCCGAAAAAAGTTTGGATTAACCGATCGTTTGGTTTAATCGAGCAGGGTTTAACGGGGTTATACTGTACATACATAACAAAAACAATAATCAAAGTGACCACATACATTGTATATTACATGTGCAATACACACTGACTCAAAGTCAAAGTCAACGCCAAACCTCGGTTAAACCAATGATCGGTTAATCCAAACAGATTTCTAGGGTCCCTTCATGTTTGGTTTAACGGAGTTATACTGTATTTGCATTTTTGGATATTGGCATGGAAATTGTTCTTGGTGCATGTATATTACCATTGCCAGCATATGGTAAACATATTGTAAGTATATTAATTACCCTTGCTAGCATCTTAATCAGGACATATTGACCATAACTGTTAAAGTTGCATAGTCCGATGGTTTTGAATTTCTGTATGTTTTCTAAGATAAATATATTACATCGATCACTAGTATCTACTTTACATTAGTTCAAAGTTACTTTTATTTTAAATGGTAAACTTTTGCGATATTTTGAGTGCAAACATGGGAAATTAGTTTTGGCAAGCATGCCAAAACTCTGACAGCATAGACTTCTGCAGTCTCAGGTTGTGTTAAATTGACTCAGTATTTATTGCCTTCTACGCAGAAACAAATGCTTAATAAGTGCATCAGTATCTAAGTTAGATATGTACAATCAAATCTAGATAATTGGTTTGGTTTTGAAAATTTGATATTTCATCGGACTATGCCGCTTTAAGAGATGTATAAACCACTTATATGAATATTGTTATGTATGTAATTATCCTGCTATTCACCACTTGTCACGATCTACTATTCCTGTAACCTCCTGTTTATATACGTTCCCTGTTGCGTGCCTTACTTGAGGTTGGTGTGCGGCCTGGAATGCAGGTCTGCTCCCATGCAGCTTCCCTCCCCCCTCCTCCCCTCCAGGTGGCGCCTCAGCTCCTTGATATTTTCCCATTCCATTTCCGATTTTGTTTAAATATAATACAAGTCCCTTTCGTGGGGGATGGAAGCAGACACAGGGATAGTCTCTACCAAATGTGTTGGTTTTGGTTGTTGGAGTTTTACATCCTGGCAACATCTAAGGTCATATCAGGACGGGTACAGACTTGTGACAGTGCATTTGCATTTGTGGGGTGGGGTTTGTGCCATAGCGGTCACTGGCTGCAGAACCTCAGCATTCATTAAACGGCGCCGTTAAAACGGCCCATTTTTGGTAGTTTTGTGACATTGCGCACTCATAGTGATTTTATACTATAGTGTTGCCTGCCTGGGAGACCAGGCTGCCAGCACCATGAACCGATATCCCACTCAGTCACACTATCCTGACAATGAGCTAACCAGTCCTAGCTCTATCCTATTAATGCCGAGCACCAGGCTAGGAAGTGACAAGTTTCAATTTGATAAGTCATTGGTTTGACTCGACCGGGAACCAAACTCCTGATATCCCACTCAGTCATATTATCCTGGCACTAAGGCAACCAGTCCTTGCCCCTATCCTGATAATGCTGAGCGTCTGGCTAGTAAACATCCATTTGAACCTATACTGGTCAACACTAAAGGTGTCCGGCTGAACGTGCTGTGTCGCCCTGAACCGGTGCTGCCGCCTATCGGGCGTGTTTCATTCACGCAGATCCACCAGCGTCCCCCCAATGATCCCCCGCCTCGCTCTGACGTAGCTTTCAACTCCATTCAAATGCTGTTGCTTTGTGGGTAGAACCGTTTCCCCGCCCCCTACCCTGCCCCGGTGTAGAACGTTCAAAACACTACCCAACAAAAACACTACAGTAGTGTTTTCAACCTAGCTTCAAAACACTACAGTAGTGTTTGCAACCTAGTTGAAGGTAGGTTTGAAACACTACTGTGGTCACACTGAAAATGCTATCCTTAAGTTCAAAACACTACCTTTAAGTTCAAAACACTACTCTAATTGTTTTAATACAATTGCTGCATAGTCATTATCATTTGTGGTAGGGTTGGGCAGGATGCAGTAGGGTGGGGCAAAATGCAGTAGTGTGGGGCAGTATGCAGTAGTGTGGGGTTGTATGCAGTGAGGTGGGGAAGAATGCAGTATGGTGGGACAGTGATGCATATACTACTACTACTACTATGTGCAGCACCATCAGCATATACTAATACGTGCTAAATTCGCTGCAGCACCATCAGCGTATACTACTAGTACTACTAGTATGTGTGTCCTGATATGACCTTATATGTTGCCAGGATGTAGAACTCCCAATAACCAAAACAATTAGTACATGCTTCAAACGCCACATCATGGTCAGTGTATACCAATATGTACCAATAGGTTACATTTTGCGGCATTACAGCCCCGTGTTATGATAGTGTTTTGAACTTGGGTAGTGTCTTGGACGTACATACAGGTAGAGTTTTGAACTTAACAGTAGTATTTTGAACTTAAGTTCAAAACACTACCGTAATGTTTTGAACTTAGGTTCTAAACACTACCATAGTGTTTTCAACGGGGTAGTGTTTTGAACGTCCTACACCGGCCTGCGCCGCCCCCACTCGCTGTACAATACCCTCCCAGCAACCCGATTAACCATCCCCATACAGCTGGTAATATATAGATGGACCAGAGCAGGGCCGGACAGGGGACCCGACAGGGATCCGAGAGAGGACCGGGCAGGGGACCAGTGAGGGAACCGGAGAGAGGACCGAAGAGATGCCCGTAGAGAGGGGACCGGAGATGGGTCTGGAGAAGGCAGCATTGAAGGGACCAGAGAGGAGACCGAAGAGGGGACCGCGGAGGGGAGTGGACAGGGGACCGGAGAGGGGGGAAGAGAGGGGATCAGAGAGGTGACCAGGGAGGGGACCAGAGAAGGAACCGGAGAGCTGACCAGAGGGGGCGGGCAGATAGGTGACCAGTCAGGGGACCAGAGAGGGGACCAGAGAGGGGACCAGAGAGGGGACCAGATATTGGACCCGAGAGAGGACTGCAGAGGTGACCGGAGAGGGGACTGGAGAGGGGTCCAGATATCGGAGCAGAGAGGGGACCGGTGAGGGGACAAGAGAGGGGACCAGATAGGGGACCTGGGAGGGGACTAGGGAGGGGACCGGGGGAGGAGACCGGAGATGAGACCGGGGAGGGGACCGGAGAGGGGACCAATTATGGGACCAGTCAGGGTACCAGTCGGGGGACCAATCAGGGAACCAGTCAAGGGACCAGTCAGAGGAGATGTGTGCAAGGGGAAGGTTGAAATGTGCATCAGTGAATGACTTGCGTAGCGCTGTACAGTGTAATAGGGAAGGGAGGTGTGCATCAGGGAGAGGCTACAGTGTGTGCACCAGGGAGAGGCTACTGTGTGTGCGCGAGGGAGAGGCTACAGCGTGTGCATCATGGAGAGGCTACAGTGTGTGTATCATGGAGAGGCTACAGTGTGTGAATCAGGGAGAGGCTACAGTGTGTGCATCATGGAGAGGCTACAGTGTGTGCATCATGGAGAGGCTACAGTGTGTTCATCATGGAGAGGCTACAGTGTGTGCATCATGGAGAGGCTACAGTGTGTGAATCAGGGAGACGCTACAGTGTGTGCATCATGGAGAGGCTACAGTGTGTGCATCAGGGATAGGCTACAGTGTGTGCATCAGGGATAGGCTACAGTGTGTGCATCAGGGACATACCATAGTATGTGCATCATGGAGAGGCTACAGTATGTGCATCATGGAGAGGCTACAGTTTGTGAATCATGGAGAGGCTACAGTTTGTGCATCATGGAGAGGCTACAGTGTGTGCATCAGGGAGAGGCTACAGTATGTTCACCATGGAGAGGCTACAGCGTGTGCATCAGGGAGAGACCACAGTATGTGCATCAGGGAGAGGCTACAGTATGTGCATCACGGAGAGGCTACAATATGTGCATCATGGAGAGGCTACAGTTTGTGAATCAGGGAGAGGCTACAGTTTGTGCATCATGGATAGGCAACAGTTTGTGAATCAGGGAGAGGCTACAGTATGTGCATCATGGAGAGGCTACAATTTGTGCATCAGTGAGAGACTACAGTATATACATCATGGAGGGGTTACTGTAGGTACATCAGGGAGAAGCTGGAGGTGAATATGAGTGTAGGTGAGAGGACATCCCCCACACACACACCCTGATAGCCGGCTGAGAGGTGCAAAGTTACACAGGGATAAACTCATGACCTGTGGGCGCCGATCTGGCAGTCCACGCATGCGCAATAAAGGCGTCGGTAATCCGACGTGTCTATAGACGCACTGCACGCTCTCCGAGCACACTGCCCCGCTGGTCCAACCCCACACCCCAGAACGAGGCTGTTGCCTTCATGTGATATCCAACAAATCCATTTCAGTTGTTTTCGATCAAATAGAATTTATTGTCGGGCTTTCCAGTAAAAGTCTATTGATTTCATATTGCATAGGAAATTGTATATATATAGGGGATGTGGCAGCTTCTGTGAACAAAAAAAACAAGAGATTTGATTCTCGGAATGATGGCAGCTTCAGTTCAAACGTGATAGTCATGGTTTCATTTTGGCCCGGTGTAACGATTTCAATTTCCCCCCCTTTAAAAGTTCCCCTGGGGAATCTGAAAACGTTTTTAAATTTCCCGGAGGGAAATTTAAAACGTTTTCAGATTACTGGGGGGGGGGAATTAAAAACATTTTTCAGATTCCTCCCCCTATTTTCAAAGTCCCCCCTCCAGGAATTTAAAATTGTTTAAAGAACTTTAAAAAAACGTTTTAAAATTCAAACCTATAATATTTTTTTCTTAGCCATCTTGGAGACTTTTTGTGTTATTTGGGGTGAAATATGTTTTGTGTACTAGGAATAATTTCTAGTATCCTATTCTATGTGTATTATTATATTTGTCATGGACAATTTAAAATAAATAAATAAAAAAAGAAAATTAAAAGAAATTCCCCAAAAATGGGGGGAGGGAAAGTTAAAACGAGGGAGGGAACTTGAACACGTTTTCAAATTCCCCTGGGGGGAATTTAAAATCTTTACACCGGTTGGTGTTTGTCAGTTTTTTCGCTGAGCCCTTCATATATGTATAATTTATTATGTGTTATGAAACACAAAACCACCAACATCTAATATTTGTGTAGCATTCACTCTCTGTATGAAAGCAAACACTGTTACACACTGCTGATTCTGTTCTGCATGACTGATGTCTCCCCGTAGCCGTCAATCTCACTCACTTTATGTATACAGTGATAACCCCGTTAAATCAAACTTGAATGGACCCTAGGAATTCTTTTGGATTAACCGATCATTGGTTTAACCGAGCTCTGGCTTCAACTTTGACTTGGCTTTGGCAAAAACGTGGGTGAATTATGAATGTAATATACAATGTATGTGGACACTTTGATTCTTGTTTTTTATGCATATACAGTTTAACTCAGTTAAACCAAGCTCAGTTAAACCTAATGATCGGTTAATCCAAACTTTTTTCGGTGGCCTGGCAAAACACTACCATTTATCATATAAAAAAGTCTCAGATGACATTATAGCCACATGAATGTCTGGTTTAAGCATACCGGAAGTGGCCTGGGGCCCGACAATTTTGTTTGGATTAACCGGTAGTTTGGATTAACCGACTTTGGTTTAACCAACTTTTTTATATGATAAATGGTAGTATTTTGCCGGGCCGCCGATTTTTTTTTTGATTAACCGATCGTTTGGTCTAACCGAGCTTGGTTTAACAGGGTTGTACTGTATTGTGTATTGGTCGCAAGTTTGTGCTGTGTGATGCTTTGCCACATCAGGGTGGAGACAGAAATGTAAAAAAGGAAACTGTAATAACTAAATTGTTCGCCAATTCTTAAATGTGTAACCTCGATCCTGGCACTGTGTGTACTTACAAACACATGTGTGTGATTTATGTTTAATACCAGTATGTGTATGGGGCTGCCCTCTATGGAAGATCTTCTGACGGGGCTGCCCTCTATGGAAGATCTTCCGATCAAAAAGAATCTCCAGTGGACTGGACACCTCATGAGGATGTCATCAGACAGGCTACCAAAGCAGATCCTCTACTCTCAACTGTCTTCTGGTTACAGAAAGAGAGGGCAGGGCGCCCTCGTCTCCGGTTCAAGGATACCATCAACAGAAACCTGAAGCTGAGAGACATTAAGACTGACTCATGGATGCAACTCTCACAGCAGAGAGCTAAATGGAGAGCGGCAGTCAAGTAATGAAAGCAGTCTTTGTCGCATCGCGACTGACAGCATGATGATGATGATGACCAGTATGTGTGTTGTGTTGTGATTAGACGGGGTCGTCATTCCAGCGGCGTGGCGCATTGTGGGATGCGTGCAAGAAAAACAAACCCGCGCGAAGCACATGGCCAATGCTAAGACACTGACAGATGCTATGAAATCTGCTAGTTTCAGCTCATCTCAGCTCTTCTTTGAAACATAGAATACCAAATAAAAATATATATATAATAAATTAAGATGTTAATCTTTTATCGAGCATTGCATTTACATTAATCTAATCAGCACATCTTATACCATCTGCATTTAGATTCAGACAAATCTAGTCACTCAGACTAGTGTTAGAGCATAGCCAGTGTAGTAAATGACTGATTGTTTTGTGTGGAATTGTGTGTTTCTTAGCTCAAAATGCTGAACTGTGGTTAGTTTTGTCTTAAATATATTCACTATATCATTATATTGCATGTGTGCATCCATATTTATGGCACATTGTTATGTGTTTCTATTAATTTTGAATAAAATCGAAGTTTTGCCCTAGGCGTATAGGCACAAACTCAATGGCTGAATGCCTTTGCTTTGCTCTCGACGCCGTTTTCAGCGCATGCGCAGTCGGAATGACGATCTAGTATATTGGTCGCGGGTGTGTGCTGTGTGATGTCTTTCCACATCAGGAGCGGAGGCAGAAAATTGCAAGCACACAATTGTTCGCACATTCTTAAAGGAACATTCAAAATTACCAGCACAAAATAATTGTCAAAAAGTGATATTATCAGAAATTTAGTATTGTGGTAAAGTTTGTTTGTTGTTGTTTTACGTCCTAGCAACATATAAGGTCATATCAGGACGGGTACCGACTTGTGACAGTGCACACTGATGGTGACTTTATAGTGCTGCCCCACTGGAAGACCAGGCCGCCAGCACCATGACCTGATATCCTACTCAGTCACATTATCCTGACACTGAGCCAACCAGTCCTTGCCCTATCCTAATAATGCTGAGCGCCAGGCCAGGAAGCGACAAGTATAAATTTTTAAGTCATTGGTTTGACTCAACTAGGGTTCGAACCCACGATCTACCAACACGGGAGACGGACACTCTAACTCATTCGGCCATCCCGTCTGGTCGGTATTGTGGTAAATGAAACAGAGAAATTGTTCGCACACTATTAGTGCACTTATAGTGCGACAATGTATTCTACGCTGGTAATATGTGTGTGTGCCATATTGTAAACAGGTATGTGTACTATATTGTGTATGATACACACGTGTGTGTTGTGTCACGTGTGCGTTGTGTGCAGGTGTATCTTACATAGGGTTTAGTCTGTACTGCTGTGTGCATTCTGTGGGTCTGTGTACATTATATATGTGGGTGTGTTGTGTGGGTAAGGTGGCGGTTTGTGTGACTGACTACCTGTGGCTGGTTCCCGTCGTCTCCAGGGAGAGGCTGCTGAGATTAGCCACGTCCGTAAAAGCAGTCAGCCGAGACCCGAGACCTGGGCCGTGTTCCATCATTAGTATCATTACAGCACGCGCCTATCTCAAGTCCCCGCCATTCCCCAGACTGTCCACGTGACAACGTGATCACGTGACTCAATCATCTACAGCGGGTTAGCACCAAGGTTCGACTCATTAACATAACAGGCAGATAACCATTAAAGTTGCTTAGTCTTGAAAAAAGCACCCAATTTTTTAATGCAAATACTCACCTAAATTTAAACTTACATATGAGACTAAGATTCCAGTGCATGTATTAAGCATCTACTGTATCAATTTAATAGAAACTGTTACTGCTGAAGCCTATGGGGTCCGAATTTTGACACTCGTACCAACAATAATTTGCCGTGTTTACATTTCCAATATATCTCCAAAGTGTGCCATTTTAAATCAATGTTACCTCAATCTAATGTACGGTAGATTATAACAATCAAATTAATATTGTCATGGGGGTGATGAAAATGGGAATTATTGTGCCTAGAGCGGGACTCGAACCCACATCTCTTTGCATTCCGGGCCAGTGTGCTAACCATTACACCACCTAGGCTCCCTGATATCAACACACTCCCCACGCCTACCTGTCTATGTGGTTACTTGCCTGAGAGGTCAGTGCAGACCACTACACTCGTCCCCCTGGAATTGTAAGTCTTTTAATGCTTACAATTACATACATACAGGCAATGCACTAACACATACATACACAGGGTAGGTTCAACAACCATACAGCGCAAAGCTTGTACAGGATCCTGATCACGGCAACCAGTGTCGTGGGGGTGATGAAAATGGGAAATACTGCGCCTAGAGCGGGACTCGAACCCACATCTCTTTGCATTCCGGGCCAGTGTGCTAACCATTACACCACCTAGGCTCCCTGATATCAACACACTCCCCACGCCTACCTGTCTATGTGGTTACTTGCCTGAGAGGTCAGTGCAGACCACTACACTATATTTATCTCATAAAAATGACCAATACTCAAATCCATCGGACTCATCATCATCATCATGCTGTCGGTCGTGATGCGACAAAGACTGCTTTCATTACTTGACTGCTGCTCTCCATTTAGCTCTCTGCTTTGAGAGTGATGTCCATGAGTCGGTATCAATGTCTCTCAGCTTCAGGTTTCTCTTGCTGGTATCCTTGAACCGGAGACGAGGGCACCCTCTCTTTCTGTAACCTGAAGACAGTTGAGAATAGAGGATCTGCTTTGGTACCCTGTCTGATGGCATCCTCATGAGGTGTCCAGTCCACCGGAGATTCTTTTTGATCAGAAGATCTTCCATAGAGGGCAGCCCCGTCCGTTCGAGTATTTCCTTATTTGTCACTTTGTCCTTCAAGGGTAGCCTCATGATTGAACGCAGATGTCGCATCATGAAGCCATGCAGCTTTTTCACCTGTCGTCTGTACACTGTCCAGGCCTCGGCTCCGTATAGTAAGGTGGATAGTACAATTTCACGGTAGATCTTGCCTTTGACCCGCATGGACTATTGGTGGTTGTTCCAGAGTCTCTGGCATAGCCATCCATCGGACTATGCAACATTAATAGCGGACCAGCGCCCTACTTACACCAACACTACGAGGAATGACATAGACAGGCAGAGGAATGCTCACACTGACAGCCTCCTTTCCAGCGTACAGTAAACCGCCATCTTGCTGCTGAGTCATGGCGCCTAGACGTCACCAAAGCCGCCTACCTTGCCGCCTAAGACGCCTCCTAAGCCGCCTAATCCCCCAGCGGGTACCCGGTGTGTGTTTCTGGTGCATGTAGTGTGCCGCGACAGACTGCGGGCTGATTTGTTGTGTAATACTAGTGATCGGGAATACCCCTACTTAAATCACCCATTCTTCAGACGGGGCGAATTAACTGTACAAAAAGTGGAAGGGGGGAGGAGGGAGAGTGGGGAGGTTGGAGGCGGTACGGGGGAGGGTGGAGGTGGGAGAGGGATGGGGTTGGGGAGGGGGAGTGGCAGGGGTAGGGGGAGGGGGAGGGAAGGGGGAGGGGGAGCGGAGTAGGAAAGGGAGGGCGGAGGGGATGGGGAAGGGGATGGCAAGGGGGAAATGGAGAGGGGGAGGGGGTGTAGAGAGGGGGGTTGGAGGGGAGGGGGAGGGGAAGGGAGAAGGAGGAGAGAGAGGGGAGGGGGGGGGGAATGGGAGGGGAAGTAGTAGGGGGAGCTGATGGTCGAGTAGGAGGGGGAGGGGAGGGGAAGGAGGAGAGAGAGTGGATGGGAGGGGGAATGGGAGGGGGAGTAGGAAGGGGAGGGGGGAGAGGGGAGGAGGGGTTATCATTACACTACTCACGCTGTGCTGTGCTGGCCTGCTGTGCTACCAGCCCTGCATGGTGTTAGCCTCACAGCAAGACTTAAACCTTTTTTTTAAACATTGAGTTATTATTCATTAATTATATCCCGACAGCATTATAATTATCTTTGATAAACGTGGACAAGGAGCGACTAAATCAAATATTCGTACGAAAATGGAGCGGAACTGTCTGAGTGAGTTCCGCCTGATTCAAGACCCTGAGCCCACACCTGAGCCTACACCTGAGCCTACACCTGACCCTACACGTGGCCCTATGTGTGGGCCTACACGTGGATCTCAAGTGAAGCCAACACTGAGGCCTAGCCTACACTGAAACATGTTCTAAGGCATACATTGTGCCCTAAATTAAAGCTGCATAGTCTGAGGAAATATCAAATTTTCAAAACCAAACCAGTTATCTAGATTGGATTTTACATATCTAACTTAGATACTGATGCACTTATTAAGCATTTGTTTCTGCATATAAGGCAATGCGGAGTCAATTTAAAAGAACCTGTTACTGCAGAAGTCTATAGTGTCAGAGTTTTGGCAAGCGTGTCAAAACTAGTTTTCCATGTTGGCACTCAAAATATCTCTAAAGTTTACCATTTAAAAGAAAAGTAACTTTGAACTAATGTAATGGCCCTGTCACACTATGACGTGACGACGTCAGTGTAGGGAGAACATGAAAAACGATAAACTTCTCGGGGTAGTATGCAAATTTTGGCACAAGTTGAACGTGGATGCAGCGTAGTTGACGAGAGCGTAACGTTGGTAAAGCGTAGTGATAGCTTCGTTCAATGAGAGAGGACAACATAATTACGCTGACGGGACGTTATTAACGTTATTCAATCGCCAGAACTACGTTGCTTTACATTACCTTACGTTACTTATGTCATGAAACGATGGCAAAAGGGTAAACATACGTTGGACGTCCGTTAGGTGACCGTTATCCAGACGTTTTCACTATGCGGACTGCACGTTCCCACCACCTTTAATGTGGGTCAACGTAATGCAACGTAGTGCAACGTAGTGACCAGCGTTTGACTAACGTCCGTTTAACGTCATTGACGTTCGCCATATGTGTACAGAACGTACGGCGAACATAAACCCTTACGTTCTAGTTACGTCGAAAGTTTTGAACAGGTTCAAAACTTTGACGCGCCCCGACGTAACACAACGTAACATGACGTAGCTCAACGTCAGTCTAACGTCATTGTGATGTCATCATAACATAACCCAACGTACGTCAACGTAATGACAAAACGTGATCACGTCAGGCTTACGTTTGCTGGTTACATCGTAGTGTGACAGGGGTATAAAGTAGATATTAGTGATCGATCTAATATATTTATCTCAGAGAAATACAGAAATTCAAAACCATCAGACTATGCAACTTTAATGTAGCCCTTAATTATGACCTTAATTATGACCTACATTGTTGCCTACATGATGAGCCTGCAGTATAGGCCTACACTGGGGCCTACATCGTGGCCTACAACACGGCCTACACTGGGGCCTATATTGGGGACTTCATTGCAGCCTACAATGCAGCCTACATCTACAATGCAGCCTACATTGGAGCCTACACCGTGGATCTGCAGTAAGGCCTACACTGATGCCTACATTGTGGCCTCTACTAAGGTATACTTTGTAGCCGATAATGGGACCTACAATACCACCTGCACTGCAACCTACATTGTGAACTACAATACGGCCTACACTGCAACCAACATTACCGCCTACACTACGGTCTGCACCAAAGCCCCTTTTCACATCTGGGGCGTCTGCCACCACCCCCCACCCCCCACCCCACACCCCCACACGCCCCCTCTTGTGGCGGCGCGCGGAACTGCCTGTAATGGCGGCCATAAAGCGGGTCCGTATTTATGGCGCATGTCTGCTGCTCACGTGTGGGATCGGGCATGAGCTGAGTCAAATCTGTCATCCTGCACAAAGAAATTCCCTCCAAATTACCCCAAATTGACTCAAAGTGGCCACGCAGTCTGGGCGTGACCAGCCGGGCTCCTAAACGCCGACCCAGCCCCTGGTTCCCCGTGTGTCGCCGGCATTCAGGGGCCGCCCCTCCCGCCCACGTTATCCCGCCCCCCCCCCCCCTCCATCCGCAAGCACTGCGGGAAACCACACTTTCACATGTCGTCTGCTGCCGACTCCAAATCAGTCAAACGTCGTCTGCAGCCAGGAATACGCACTGGAAGTCGTCTATTTTCACTGAATGTCGTCTGGATTTTGAAGAGGAACGCGATGCCGGATGCTGATTGGCTGACGACGCTTGGTTGCTAGGTTACAGAGCGGTATGTGTGCGCAGCAGACGACACGACACCTAGACAACCCGCGTGCGGTTGCCGGCAATAGCCTGTAATGGATGAGGCCCAATTGGGCGCCGTATTGCCAGTTCGTTCCCAGGCCGCATGCGCATGCGCGCCCGCCAATGGTGACGTAGATTTATGGTGCTTGGTTAGCTGCGCATATTATGGGATGTAATGGCGGTCCTGATGAGGCAAATTGGCGCCAAAACCGCGCCGATCAACAGGTGGAAGTCACGGGGTCGCGCGCGGAGGGAGCCGCCAGGACTCCCGTCGGACATCACGTGACGTACCCACATCACGACGTGACTCACGTCACTGGCAACAGGCTACCTCACGTCACCACAACCGGACACCTAAGTCTGTTTGTTGGGGTTTTACGTACTAGCAACGTCTAAGGTCATATGAGGACGGGGACCGACTTGTGACAGTGTGCGCTCTCGGTGACTTTATAGTGCTGCCCCACTGGATTTTGTTTGTTGTTGTTTTACGTCATAGCAACATCTAAAAGCAAAACCGGGTGTGGTGGTCGATTCGGTATAGCGCAAGCTTCCATGCGAGAGGTCCGGAGTTCAATTCCCGGTCGAGTCAAACAAATGATATACAAAATTGATACTTGTCACTTCCTAGCTTGGCACTCTGTATTAATAGGATAGGGGAAGGACTGGTTAGCCTGGTGTCAGGATAATGTGACTGGGTGGGATATCGGATCATGCTGGTGGTGGCCTGATTTCCCAGTGGGGCAGCACTATTAAGTCTCCATGAGTGCACACTGTCAGAAGTCGGTATCCATCCTGTTATGACCCTGGATGTTGCCAGGATGTAAGACTCCAACAACAACCAACCCAAGCAACCACAACAACTGTTCCACCACACCATCACTGCCCCAACTAAGTTTCAACAACAGAACCACACTGCATCTGCTTCCCCATAGACAGACCCTGTGCGGTGTCTGAATAGTGCGAGTATAATATATAAATATACAGTATAACCCCGTTAAACCAAACTTGAAGGGACCCTAGAAATTTGTTTGGATTAACCGATCATTGATTTAACCGAGCTTTGACTTTGACTTGGCTTTGGTAAAAACGGGGGTGCATTATGAATTTACAACGTATGTGGACACTATGTTTATTTTATGTATATAGAGTTTAACCCCATTAAACCAACCTCGGTTAAATCAAACAATCACTTAATCCAAACTTTTTTCGGCGATCTGGCGAAATACTACCATTTATCATATAACAACGTCTCAGATGACCTTAAACCCACATGGAAGTTTGGTTAAACTGTACTAGAAGTGGCATGGGGCCAACAAATTTGTTTGGATTAACCAATACTTTGGATTAACCGACTTTGGTTTTACCAACTTTTTCATATGATAAATGGTAGTATTTTGCCGGGCCGCCGAAAAAAGTTTGGATTAACCGATCGTTTGGTTTAACCGAGCTTGGTTTAATGGGGTTGTACTGTATATATATACATTCAAGGGTATCCAGGTGTGTCCTATTTAGCTGACACACGCCTATCCAGCTCTGTTCAACCCTCACCCCCCGCGTTTACAAATCTGGCTATTTAAAGCTACCTAGTCTGATGTAATCATCAAACTTTCAAATCCAAGACACTTACCTAGATTTGATCCTACATATCAAACTTATTTATTGCTTCACTGATAGTGATACTGATAGTGCACTGATAGTGATACTGATAGTGCACTGATAGTGATACTGATAGTGCATGTGTCCGTCCATAGAAGGGGATACTAAGTCAATGTAATAGCATTTGTTTCTGCTGAAGCCAATTGTGTCAGAATTGTTATGTGCATGCCAAAATTATTATTACTTTTTATTTTTTATATTTTTTATGGGGTGTTTATGCTGTCCATAGCATGTAAATTCGGATGATTGAGCTTGTTTTCAATGCTGGGCAGTTATAGTTTTGTGTTTCTTAAAGTTATATCTTGGGTTAGTGATCTATGTTAGTGTTTTTGGGTTTTCTTCAGAAGAGTTTCCCACTTTTTTTTCTACTTAATTCTATACTAGCCTACTCTATTTACAGTTTGGTTGTTTGTTGTTTTATGTCCTAGCACCAGCTAAGCTCATATCAGGATGGGTACCGACTTGTGACAGTGCGCACTCATGGCGACTTTATAGTGCTGCCCCACTGGAAGACTAGGCCGCCAGCACCATGACCTGATATCCCACTCAGTCACATTATCCTGACACTGAGCAAACCAGTCCTTGCCCTATACTAATAATGCCGAGCGCCAGGCTAGGAAGCAACAAGTATCAATTTTTAAGTCCTTGGTCTGACTCGACCAGGGTTCGAACCCACGACCCCACAATCTACCAGCACGGGAGGTGGACGCTCTAACTCATTCGGACATCCCGTCTATTTACATGTTATAGGCTTGTATATAGTAGGTGGTTGGGTTATGTTTGTTTGGATTTGATTTGATTATATTGTTGGTGTACATATTATCTAGCTTTTATATTTCCGGGTTTCCCATCATGGGCTGTCCAGCTGGTGGGCCGTGACATATCACATGCCCCCTTGTGGTGCAGCATAGTGGGGTTTCCTGGTTTTATTTTGCACAGATATTTTTTGTATGTCTCTAGGTCAGGAATTTGTCTTTCCTTCACTGTTTGTGTGTTCCATACCTTGGCAGCCATTTCCAGTGTGCTCCTTTCATGGGCTTTGATTTGGCTTCTGGTCTGCCTTAGTATGTGCATTGTTTGTTCTGGTGTTCCTTGGTGGTTGGGTTAGATACTTAATGTCTTGGCTATATCCATATGCTAATGTTTTTAGCTGGATTATTCTTCTGTTTTCTAGTAATTTTACTTTAGTTCTTTTGTGTAAGTCATACATAGGTGGGGTGCAGTTTGTCTACTCTTAGACAGATATTTAGAGCCCTATTTTGTAGTATTTGTAGTTTTTTAGTAGCTCTTTCTTAGCACCCATGTAGATTACATCCCCATGGTCAAAGTAGGGAGTACCATACCCTTGAAGATTTTTATTGACATATCTTGTGTCATATAGTTTCTTAGCTTTGCAAATAGCTTTTGATGACACTGTAAGTTATACACAGCGATGGAAATCAAAATTGGCAGAGGTAGGAAGGGAAGGGGAATCGAACCACTGACCTTCAGATTAGGAGTCCGACCTAGAAAAAAGTCAGACACTCTAACCACTCTGCTATTGACACAACATTGATTCTGTGATTTTGCATTCTGTAAAAGCAATGGATGAATAAAAAGCAAACAATTCTCGCCGTGAATATGACCTGTGCTGCCGACATGGCGGAATGAAACCACCAATCAATCAATCAATCTAAGAAAATTGCAGAAATTCTAAAACTCTCAGACTATGCAACTTTAACCTTCTAGTATCCAATGTACTATCACATACAATACAAACATTTCCTGATCACCATAGTCAAACCGGCTGTTATTAATTTACCTTTTTATAACCACAGTACCATCTATGATATAATAACATAGTACATATATGATATGTGCTGTGGTATTATGGTTATAATATGGTGATCAGGAAATGTTTGTATCGTATATGATACGTCGGTTACTAGAGGGTTGAGTCAGCATTCTGCATTAAGCTAGGATTCCTTACACGCGGTATGCGGCATACAAATGCGAATGCGAATGTGGCATGCAGCATGCGGCATGCGAACGGGTTGATTCCTTTCACCCACACCCACACCCACACATAGTGTCAGGTTTCTCACAACTGTTTTCTATGGCAAACGCAGCAGCATTCGCATTCGCATGCCGCACCGATGGCTACATGGACCGATTCAGTTGCCGCATTTGCATTCGCATTCACATTCGCATTTGCATTCGGAGGCATGGAATCACCCCCATTCACTTAGATGCTTTTCCATTTTTTGTCGCATTCGCATTCGCATTCGCATGCCGCGTGTAAGGAATGCAGCCTTTAGCCTCAACCCCAAACACCACCTCCCCCATTATCGCTCACTATACACACACACACACACACCCTCCACTGCTAACTCGGCTGACCACCAATATATGGTATTCATCTTTAGAAAATTGCAGAAACTCAAAAACAATCAGACTATGTAGGTTTAAGTCAGCATTCTGCCTTATTGTCTACCCCACATATCCACGTCCCCCATTATCGCTCACTACACCCCCCCCCCCCACCCCTTCCTTCCCACTGCTACCTCGGGCTGCCCTCCTTGTTATTATTACCCCCCTCCCTCCATCTCTACTACTTGCTGACCCAACATCCTAATAAGGAGGGCCCCTCATTGTGTGGTGGATGGAATGTTGGTTGGAGGGTGGGGGCATTTAGTTGGGGGGTGGGGGGTGGGGGGGGGGGGTTATTGCGGGGTGGTATGGTGGATTAGTTCAGGGCAGTGTGTGTCCGATTGTCAGGTGACAAAAGCCCCAAGCCCCCACAATTTGCGCCGAGGTTGTGCAAGAAGGCCCTTTTGCCAACTAGATCGGACGTCGGCTGTAAATTGTCCGCAGCTACCAAGCCGCACCCGCTAGTCGACTTTAACGATTTGGGAATAATTTGTCGCTGACCTCAAAGGTCATCGGATGTGTAGTTTAATAGTTTGTTCTACAAAACAACCCGGGCGGATTGAATCAGTTAAGTGCCATAAACAGACGTGGGACATGTGTGTTTGTTTTTTGTTGTTTTATGTCCTAGCAACATTTAAAGCTGCATAGTCCGATGAAATCATCAAATTTTCAAAACCAAAACAATGGTGTAAATTTGATTCTACATATCTAGTTTAGATAATGATGCACTTATTAAGCAGTTGTCACCACATATAAGGGAATACTGAGGCAATTGAATAGATCATGTTACTGCAGAATGCTATGGTGTCAGAGCTTTGGCAAGCCTATTCTCAAATACTATAGTTGTATTCGAGAATAGGGTGGGATCAGGGCATCTATTTAAGTCACCATGAGTGTGCACTGTCACAAGTCAGCACCCATTTTGATATGACCTCAGATGTTGCTAGGACATAAAAACAACTACAAACAAACAAACTCTGCACCCCAAACAACCACCCAATCTCCGCCCTGACCAATTCGTCAAGCACCTGTGTCTTGTAGCCGCAGATTGCAGTTCAGAGCTCCAAGACGAGGCGAACTCAACGCTGCACCTAGCCGTGAAGCATCGTCTTCAATTGCACAAAATGTCGTCTGCCATCACAGCAGACGACCGACATTCAGTGGCCGTTTGGTGCCAGTTCACAACCACGACGCCACTTCACTAAACACTAAATTCCATTTGAATGCAGACGACACTCTTTGAGGGGTTAAAAATCGCAATGAATGAATGAATATCCATTGACAGCAGACGACAATCTAAAACCGACCGTTTCTTGCGCATGCACGGTGCTGGTTAAGCGCGGTGCTTAGCACGCCCGCGCCACCTGTGAGGGTGGAGGTGAACTAGGCCTGCGACGTTGAAGCCACCAATTTGCGGGGTCATGACGACGTGACGAAGGTGGCGGGGTCAACGCGGGACCAAGCGTCGCCTCGGGTAACAATAATTCCACTGTGGGCGGCAGGCGGCGCACGGCATCCTGGGTAGGGCATGTTTCCTGGCGGGGCAGGGCGGGACAGGGGGTGGGTGGGGGCGGGGTGAGGCGGGACAGGGGCGGGGCCGGTGTCGCGGTTTCAGTTCTCAACCAGTTGCAGTTCTCAACATCGCTTCTGTACATGCATCAACATCTAACGGCATCGTCTGTGCATTGTCAATGGTCGTGAGCAATCTTCATACATAAAAAGTGAAATATCTCTAAAACCAAACCACCTAGAAACAAATCGCTTGGTCCACATATAGAAAACATGTTTTCTGAAAAGATTATATTAAATTTATAAGGTTACTGGCACTGACACTATAGTGACAGTATGAAGCAGTGATTTGCGGCGATCGGCGATGGTTTGAATCGGGCTAATGTTGACACATGCGCAGATGATGCGTTGACGCATGCGCAGATGCTTTGACGCATGCGCAGAAGCGATGTTGAGAACTGCAACTGGCGGAGAACTGAAACCGCGACACCGGGATGGAGGACGGGGGTGGGGACTGACACAACAGGAATTGGGCGGCCATGGAGGATAGGGAGTGCCCGACAGGAACCGGGTAGGAAGTGAGTATGATGGGTGAAGGGTCCGGGAGGGGTGCGGAGGGGTGCGGAGGGTGGCGGAGGGTGGCGGAAGGTGGGGGAAGGGTGGGGAAGAAGGAAAAGGTCGGGGGGGAAGGTTGGGGAGGGTGATGGAAGGGTCCGGAGGGGCGGGCGGGGCGGGGCGGGGCGGGGTGGGGCGATTCGGTCGGGGCGGGGTGGCCGGGGCGGGACGGGACGGGGCGGGGCGGGGCGGGGCGGGGCGGGCGGGCGGGGCGGGGCGGGGGGGGGCGGGGCGGCCGGGGCGGGGCGGGGCGGGGCGGGGCGGGGCGGGGCGGGGCGGGGCGGGGCGGGCCAGGAGGGGGTGGGGCGGCGGGGCAGAGCGGGCTGGACGGGGCCGGGCGGGGCGGGGCCGCGCCGGGCGGGGCGGGGCCGGACCGGGCCGGGCGAGACGGGAGGCCATTGGGCGGAAGGCGGGAGGCCGGCGGGGACCACACCGACACCTGAGCAGGGTACCCGGATCTCCGCCCATTGTCTCCCGGCGGATCTCCTCCCGCCGCTTCCCGTTCCCCGCTCCCCGCCCGCCGCCCGCCGCTCCCCGCTTCCCACACCGTGAGGTGTTCGCCGGTAACCGCACGCCCCGCCAGTGCCGCAAACCCCAGCTGGACGCATGCGACCACGTGACACGTGCCACTTACGGGCACTTTGTCAGCTCCGTGGAGAGTCGATAACCCTTTGTCTGGCGGCGGGAAACCCGAGTACAAACACAGCCAAACAACTGATCCTAACTGATCACTCTCCATGCTTTTTACTTTTAATTTAAAACTAAGTGACACCTTGTGAATGGGAAACACAGACGGAGGCATCCTAAAGGAGCTTCAGTGTAATGTGTAGGTGGCCTGATACACGCAGGAATGCAGGTGTATACAGGTACAGCCTGGTTGTATGCAGGTTGGCTGTATGCAGGATGGTTGTATACAGGCTGGTTGAATACAGGCTGGTTGTATGCAGGATGGTTGTATGCAGGCTGGTTGCATGCAGGCTGGCTGTATGCAGGTGGGTTGTATGCATGCTGGTTGTATGCATGCTGGTTGTATGCATGCTGGTGGTATGCAGGCCGGCTGTATGCAGGCTGGTGTATGCAGGTTGGTTGTATGCAGGGTGGTTGTATTCAGGCTGGTTGTATCCAGGCTGGATGTATGCAGGCTGGTTGTATGTAGGCTGGTTGTATGCATGCTGGATGTATGCAGGATGGTTGTATGTAGGCTGGTTGTATGCAGGATGGGTGCAGGCTGGTTGTATGCATGCTGGTTGTATGCATGATGGGTGCATGCTGGTTGTATGCATGCTGGTTGTATGCATGATGGTTGTATGCAGGCTGGTTGGATGCATGCTGTGTGTATGCATGCTGGTTGTATGCAGGTTGGTTGTATAAGGCTGGTTGCATGCAGGCTGGTTGCATGCAGGCTGGTTGCATGCAGGCTGGTTTCATGCAGGCTGGTTGTGTGCAGGCTGGTTGTATGCAGGCTGGTTGTATTCAGGCTCCTTGAGTACAGGTTGATTGCATACAAGTTGATTGCATACAAGTTGGTTGAAAACAGGTTGGTTGCATACAGGTTAATTGTATATATATGGAAGTTGTTTCTAGATAATTATGTTAATTGTACAAAAGTTGTTTGCATATATGTTGCTTGTATGTATATTGTTTGTATACAGGTTGGTTGTGCCCAGGTTGGTTGTGTACAAGTTGTTTGTTTATAGGTTGGTTGTATACCGTTTGGGCATTCCACACCTTGGCAGCCATTTCTAGCATGTTTCTCTAATGAGCTTTTATTTGGCTTCTGGTCTGCTTTAGTAGTGGCACATTATTTGCTCTAGTAGCCCTTTGTGGTTTTGTTAGGAGTTTATTGTTTTGACTATAGCTGTATGCTAATGTTTTCAAATGAATTATTCTCCTATTTTCTAGTAATTTTACTTTGGTTCTTTTGTGTATGTCATAGGTGGGGTGCAGCTTGTCTACTCTTAGACAGATTTTTCGGGCTCTGTTCTGCAGTATTTTGAATTTTTTTAGTAGTTCTTTTCTCGCACCCATGTAGTTTATATCTCCATAGTCAAAATAATGGAGCACCATGCCCTTGACGATTTGCATTGACATTTCTGACATGTCATGTAGTCTCGTAGCTTTGCAAAATAGCCTAGCAATAGGCTTCTGTAGTAACAGGTTCTATTAAATGGCTTGGTATTCTGTTCTGTGTAGTGACATGTTTGATAAGTACAGCAGTATCTAAGTTTAACATGTAGAATAAAATCTGGATAATTGCTTTGGTTTTGACATTGTGATGCTACAGCAGACAATTCAACATTATAGTTTAATGACCCCATGGAACAGCCTTTAGACTGTGTAACAAACACTCAGAATACTCAAGCGATACATCTGATTGGCCAGTCTGTAACCAGTTTTATCGGACTGGACAAGCCATTGTACTGGGCCATTACACTGGGTATCACAACAGCGAATCTTGCATCAGCACCTTCTGTATAGATGTACAGGTCGCGATGGCCGAATCGGTAGAGCGCGGGACTGGCGTGCGGAAGATCGGGAGTTTAATTCCCGGTCGAGTCAAACCAATGTCTTATACAATTTATACATTTCGCTTCCTAGCCTGGCTCTCGGCATTAATAGGATATGGCAACAACTGGTTAATTCAGTATCAGGATAATGTGACTGAGTGGAATATTGGGTCATGGTGCCGGTAGCCTGATTTCCCAGTGGGGCAGCACTATAAAGTTGCCATGAGTGTGCACTGATACAAGTCGGGACCCATTCTGATAAGACTTAGATGTTGCCAGGATGTAAAATCCCAACAACCATCCAATCTATATCAATCAATCAATGGGTGCCGTCTTCTCGAAGAAGGTTGGCTGCAACAGACCTCCATCTCTTCCTGTCATTCGTTCCTCTCACGTATTCCGCATAGCTCATTGCTGTCCACTCAGTGATGTTGTCCATCCATGTTGTTCTCCTTCTCCCTCTTGGTCTTTTCCCTTCTATCTCCCCTTCCAGTATTCTTCTCTGTGATTCCTGGTGTCTATATAGATGACTTTAATGCTCGAGCAGTTTGTGGTATTCATGTAGTGAAAGAAAAGGAAACAAAGATGACTAATATTATGTGGTGGGTTGGTGAGGAATGTGTAGTTTCTATTAAAGATGCACAATCCGGTGGTTTTGAGTTTCTGCCATTTTCTGAGATAAATATATTACTATTATTAGGATGATGCTTATAATCTATCTCACTTTAGTTTCAAGTAACTTTTGGATTAAATGGCTAATTTTGGAGATATTTGAAGTTCAAACGTGTAAAAGTAATTTTGGCAAGCATGCCAAAACTCTGACAACCAGAGGCTTCAGCAGTAACAGATTATATTAATTGCCTCAGCATTTCCTTCTAGGTGGCAACAAATACTTAAAGTCGCATAGTCCGATGGTTTTGAGTTTTTTTCTTATTTTCTGAGATAAACATATTAGGTTAATCATTATAGTCTACCTTCCCTTAGTCTGAAGTAACTTTTATTTTAAATGGCTAATATTTGAAGTACAAACATGGTAAATTAATTTTGGCAAGCTTGCCAAAACACGAACACCATAGGCTTTTGCAATAACACATTCCATTAATTTACCGAGTAAATGATTAATAATTGCATCAATATCTAAGTTGGATATGTAGAATCGAATCTAGATAATTGTTTTGGTTTTGAAAATTTGATGTTTTCATCGCACGATGCAGCTTTAATAAGTGCATTACCATCAGTAATAGCCCTCTCACATTACGGCGTTTCTCTCCAACACGCGTCGATGTGTGTTACTTTTGGGCGAAACGACGGGACACGTCGGGAAGCATTATGTGTGCGCTACGCGCGCTTTGGTCGCGTGTCGGTACACGTCGGTACACTTTGAGTGACAGCGATGGTGGCACCTACACCTTGACGCACGTCAGCGCGCGTCGAATGTTTTGTGCTTGCACAAAAGTTTTGACACGCGCCAACGTCTGGGTGCGACCGTTACGGGGATGTTAGGCGCACGTCGAGATCCGTTGGACGCACTGGAAAAACTTTATGCAAATGCTATGGGCATGCCGCGCATGCGTGACGGTCATTCCCACACGTCGCACCAAATTGTTGCTTTGTTGTTTTACATCCTAGCTACATCTAAGGTAATATCAGGATGGCGCGCCAACCTCTTTTTGTTTTTGTCTGCCCCGCGTCGACATACATTGGCCGCGTGCTACTAACACGCTGCGCTGATGTCAAACTTCCACCGAAAAGTTGGATGTGTCTCGCCGCGTACAACTTATTTTGCGCGTTGGTGGCATGCCAGGGAGAAGCGTCGTAATGTGACAGCCCCATTAGTTAGATGTGTAGAATCAAATCAAGATAATTGTTTCGATTTGGAAAATTTGATGCCTCATCGGACTATGCAGCTTTAAGACAAATATAGGTTCAAGGAAGCCTCACATTTAAATGCATTGTGCAGCATATACAGCGAGACGGGCGCTTCTGTGTGAATCTGTGGTCGGCTGACTCAGCCTTCCCCGCCCACACACCCAGCGTTCCCCGCCCAACCACCCCGTGTTCCCCGCCCACACACCCTTAATCATCCCCGAGACTGCCTTACTCTCTTGCTTTTGCGGGAGTTTTCAGTCGCGTTGTCGCGCTGAAGGCTGCAAATCTGCAGCACTGTATGGGCACTGTTGTAAGTTGTCCCATGTGATCCTGAGTTGGCTTCCGACGGGTAGTGAGTGGTCAGAGAAATTGGGGGGGGGGGGGGGGAGTAGGGAAAAATCCCTTTTTACCCTGGTCCCGCTCTGCAACCACCCTCCCACACACACCCACACATGCCCACACACATCCACCACCCGCACGCCCCTCCCCACACCGCCATTAGCAGGCACCCCTGCCACCCCACCCCGCTACACACACTTCCACTCCGCACCCTTCCACATACACACACCTTACACACACCCTACACACACCATCTCTCTCCCACATGACTGCCATCCACACACATACACCCTCGCACCCACACAACTCTTCGACACCCCCTCCTTCTCCCCTCGCCCCCCCTGCCCCCCGCATCCCCCTACCCCTCCCGCCTCCACCCCCCACTCTCTCTCCAATTCATCCTCTCACCCCCCGCCCTTCCCATCCTTCTTCCCCTCCGCGTCCATTCTCCAACTTTGTCTCTCCTCCCCCCTTCCCTTCCCCCCAAACCTCCTCCACCTCTACCGCTCTCTATTCCCCGCGGGCGGCCCCCACCCCCGCCCCTGCTCCCTTTCCCCGTCCCTGTCCCCCGTCCCCCTGCATCCGTCCCCCGATCCCCGCCCCCCCCCCGTTCCCCGCCCCCCTTCCCCCCCTTGCTCACCCCCTTACCCCTATCCCTCGGCCACCTTCCCCTGGCCCGTCCCCGTCCCCTGGGCCCCCTCTCAGCCCAAGCCCTGTTCCCCAGTCCCCGGTCACCCGACCCCCAGTCCCCCGTCACCCGACCCCAGTCCCCCGTCACCCGTCTCCCATCCCCAGCCTCTTTCCTTGTCCCTCTCGACCCCCCCCCCCCGCCTCCCCCCGTCCCCCCCCGTACTCCTGTCTCCCATCCTGTCTCCATTCCCCCGTCCCCCCGCACCCGTTCCCCCCGTCCCGCTGTCACCCCGTCCCCCGTCCCCCGTCCCCCGTCCCCCGTCCCCGTCCCCCGTCCCCACCGTCCCCCCCATCCCCCGTCCCCCCGTCTCCCCGTCCCCCCCCCGGCCCTAATGAGCTGCTTTACGAGCTCCCACGCCACCTTCATTGCCGGCTTTGTGGACCGTGATTTGCATTGGCCATATCCCCACCGCCAACATCCTCACTGAGGCTGGATAAAGAGGACGCAAATTGAGCATTCAATTACCGGCCGCACGATACGGCGCCAGTTACACGAGAGGGGTGAGGCGTGACGTCACATGAAGTCACGTGACGAGATTGTGAGTCGAGAGAAGAAAGTGTCGCGCAGCGGAAACAGGCGTGTGTGCAGAAAGCACACAGGGAGTATCCTGGTAACAAAGCAGTTACACTGGTAACAAAGCGGTAACACTGGTAACAACCCAGTAACACTGGTAACAAACCAGTAACACTGGTAACAAACCAGTAACACTAGTAACGAAGCAGTAACACTGGTAACAACCCAGTAACACTGATAACAAGCCAGTAACACTGGTAACAAAGCAGTAATACTTCTAACAAAGCAGCAACACTGTTAACAAAGCAGTAACACTTGTAGTACAGTCACACTGTAAGGCTGGGACATACTAGTACAGTCATACTGTAACGCTGGTTACACAGTGGTAGCATCATGAGAGCAAACTAATAGTAATAACACTTGTAGTACAGTCATACTGGTAGTATCCTGGTAGCAAACCAGTAACGCTGGTTACACAGTAGTAGCATCATGAGAGCAAACTAGTAACACTGGTAATACAGTCGTACTAGTAGTATCCTGGTAACAAACCAGTAACTCTGGTTACTCGGTGGTAGCATCCTGGGAGCAAACTGGTAACACTGGTAACAATAGTAGTATCCTGGTAACAAACCATTGACACAATGGTCGTCACTACTGTGCCTCTATGACAACATTTTGCTACTCCAGTATATGTTACGTTATTATTGCAGAAAGTCCTGTTCCTTATATTTGTTATTTATAAATGGTTTACCCAACGCTCTGAGATTGAGAAATAGTTATATTTACATTTTCTTTCAAGATGATGCAGCATTCACGTCACAATACATGCAATGAATTTGGAACTGACAAATGGCATAATTTGAAAGGTACTACCACACATTGGTATGTGGTGCAGGGGAAATGAAACAACTTTAAATACATCCAAGATTGAGTATGTGGTATGGGGCCCTAAGGCTAAATAAAAGAAACTCAAGCAATGTTGTTCTTCAAGCATAAAAGGCGTGGCTAAAAGTGAGTGAGACCTAGAAATACCTGGATACCACTCTAGATTTAAAACTAAGTTTAAATCAGCAATTTTGTAAACTTAATCAACTTATTGCCATGAAACTAACAACATGAAGAAAATGAGACCACTTTCCAAACACATACACCCCCACACACTATCCACACACACACTCCCCCCACACGCTATCCCAACACACTCCTCCTCCATGCTCTCTCCACACACACTCCCCCCACAAGCTATCCCAACACACTCCCCCTCCATGCTCTCTCCACACACACTCCCCCCACAAGCTATCCCAACACACTCCCCCTCCATGCTCTCTCCACACACACTCCCCCCACAAGCTATCCCAACACACTCCTCCTCCATGCTCTCTCCACACACACTCCCCCCACAAGCTATCCCAACACACTCCCCCTCCATGCTCTCTCCACACACACTCCCCCCACAAGCTATCCCAACACACTCCCCCTCCATGCTCTCTCCACACACACTCCCCCCACAAGCTATCCCAACACACTCCTCCTCCATGCTCTCTCCACACACACTCC
>CM059193.1:11776511-11793265 GCA_030323885.1 Branchipolynoe longqiensis | reverse complement strand
ATTACATGGTGTCAGATGTGGCTTGCCTGACAAGTGAGATGGCTCTCTCTGGATTAAAACCCCTATTGCCACTGGACTTGGAAGGCAACCTCACTCTAAACTGGACCCAGTGGATTGATTCATACAAAATTTACGCCGTAGCAGCAGGAGTAGCGGCGAAAACGGAGAAAGTACAGTGTTGCGTCTTTCTCCATGTCGCTGGACCAGAGGCACAGAAAATCCACAGAACGCTCAACATTGAAGCAGCGGACCGAGACAAAATTGCAGTACTGATTGAGGCATTTAAAGTATATTGCGAAGGGAAGACGAACATAACAGTGGTACGTTACCAGTTTAACTCCCTATTTCAGACACACGAAAGTATGGACACTTACATTAGGGAGCTACGTAACCGCATATCACACTGTCAATACGAGTTACTGGAAGATTCGTTACTTTGTGACAGAATTGTGTGCGGAGTGAAAAGCAACGTATTGAGAGATCGATTATTACAGACTCATAACTTGACATTGGAATTGTGCATATCGATGTGTCGGCTTAGTGAACACAAGGCAGGTTTGTTGACTGGAAATGCAGACAGTGATTCGAATGAAAACGTCGACGCGTTATCAAGAATTAGTTTTAGCATGACGTCACAACGTCGTGTGCCACCTTGGAGACGAGCATCGCAACGTCAACAATACGGGTCAAACAATGCGAAAATCAAGTGTCCGAATTGCGGATACGTACATTTCAGTGGTAGGTGTCCTGCTAAGGACAAACAGTGTACAGGCTGTGGAAAAGTGGGACATTTCGTCAAAGTGTGTAGAAGTAATACAAATAGACAGTCAACAGTGAATGAAGTCAACATACAGCACCATGACGAACAGCACGAATGGACGCGACCATACCAGGAGGACGACACCAGTCACGATTTGTTCGTTGGTGCATTACAGGATAGCAACGACGAAAAGGAGGATCTATGGTACGCGGATATCGTAGTGAACAATACGATAATCAAGTTCAAACTTGATACCGGTTCGGAGGCGAACATCGTGCCACGGAGGATTTACGATCAAATGGACGACGTGACCATGACTCCAACGCGTTGTCACTTGATAACGTACGCTGGACACCGTATAAAACCTCATGGGGAGGTTTTCGCCACCGTACGCGGTCATGGATTAAAGTTCCAAGTAACAGATGAGGGTAGCCCTATCCTAGGAAAGAGTGCGTGTGTCGCCCTCAACCTCATAACAAGACTGGACTCCATAAACACTGTAGCATATTCAACCACATAAAGTGATAAATTGGTAAATATGTATAGTGATGTATTCAAAGGTTTAGGCAGAATTAAAGTAAATGCGCATATTCATGTTGACAACAATGTAGCCCCAGTCGTTGATGCTCCTAGGCGCATACCACACGCCATAATAAATGATGTCCGTCAAGAATTAAATAGGATGTTAGATCTCAAAGTAATAGTAGAACAAAATGAACCGACTTCATGGGTGAACTCCATCACTATAGTAAGAAAACCAGGTAAAATACGAATATGTTTGGACCCTACTAAATTAAATAAAGCAATATTAAGGGGCCCATATCCAACACGGACGATAGAAGAAGTAGTAGCTAACACAAGTGGGGCAGAATATTTTTCGGTCATTGATGCCAACAGTGGCTATTGGCAGATTGAGTTGGATAATGAAAGTTCTAAATTATGCACCTTCAATACACCTTGGGGTCGGTATCGATATACCAGGTTGCCATTTGGCATAAAAACGGCCGGAGACATATTTATTCAAGAGATGAACAATATATTAGGTGATTTGGACGGTGTAAATGTGATAACTGACGATATACTAGTATACGGTAAAGACATACAAGAACACAACGTAAGACTATAGTCAGTACTGGACAGGGCCCGTAAATTCGATCTGAGATTGAACCCAAAAAAGTCTAAAATTTGTAAAAGACAGGTAAACTATGTGGGGCATTTAATAACGTCCAACGGATTATTGCCAAGCAAAGAAAGAGTACAAGCTATCATAGACATGCCAACACCCACGGACAAAAAAAGCTGTCCAACGGTTTTTGGGAATGGTCGGATATGTCAACAAATTTATTCCCAACATGGCGGAATTAGCTAAGCCATTAAGAATAATACTAACTAAAGATGTCGCCTGGCATTGGCAAGAAGAACAAATTTATGCATTCGACAAACTTAAAGGATTGTTAACAAGAGCACCCGTTCTAAAATTTTTTGATGTGAAAAAAGATATTGTCCTTCAAGTAGATGCATCTAAATCTGGCCTTGGGGCGACCTTATTTCAAGAAAATAGACCGGTCGCAATGGCGTCCAAGGCATTAGATAACACACAAACAAATTATGCAGTAATTGAAAAAGAACTGTTAGCCATTTGCTTTGGGTGCAGGAAGTTTCATGAGCACATATACGGGAAAGAGGTGACTATTCAAACCGACCACAAACCCTTGGTAGCCATTATGAATAAGCCCATACACACACTATCAGCACGCATGCAACGCATGAGAATGCGGTTACAAAATTATAATCTACAAGTAATACATGTTAAGGGCACCCTGATGTATTTTGCAGACGCGCTGTCCAGGGCTCACACCACGTTGACAACACCGAACAACTTGTTCGACACAGACATAACCGTGGCCGCAATCGATATGGAAGTGAACAATATAGCTAAAGTAAGGCAAGAATTGGACAAGGATAAAACATTGCAGCAGGTTGTGTTGTTAGCAAAACATGGGTGGCCAAAAAGTAGCGCTGGCCTCAGTCAGAGTGTAAAACCATTTTTTACCTATAGAAATGACATAACAATACAAGACGATGTGTTATTAAAAGATAATGGTATTATAATACCAAAGACCATGCAGAGAGATATGCTAAATAAAATTCACGAGTCACATTTAGGCATAGTGAAATGTAAGCAGTTGGCCAGAGACAACGTCTTTTGGCCTGGAATAAGTAATCAAATCGAGGACAAGGTTTCACAGTGTCAACTTTGCCAGGAGTACCGACACAAACAACATTCTGAACCATTGATGAGTCATGACATTACATGTATTCCATATTATAAACTAGGCGTGGATTTGTTTACTGTTAACAAGGTGAATTTCCTGTTAGTCATTGACTATTATACAAAGTTTCCGGGAATAGTAGAGTTAACATCAACCACAATTCAGGCCATAATAAGAAATTTGAAGCAAATGTTTTGCAGATATGGCATTCTGAACACAGTAGTATCAGACAACGGTCCACAATTTAACAGCGCAGAGTACCTACAGTTTGCACATAACTACGGTTTCACACCTAAATTTACAAACCCAATGTTCCCGCAAAGTAACGGCCAGGTAGAAAGATACGTACAAACTGTAAAATTGATGATAAAAAAAATCTCTACTGGACGGCAAAGATGCCAATATTGCACTTTTAAATTATCGAAACACCACAATCCAGGGCCTTGGTGCATCCCCGGCACAACTACTCATGTCCCGTAAACTACGGACACGGTTACCGATTTTAGCCCCCCCATATCCCCCCTAATCCCCAACCCCCCCCCCCATTCCCAAGCTATTCCACACATTTCCCACACCACCCACACACCAATTCTCCCTCTCCCCCCCCCCAAAACCACTCCCCACCTTTATCCCCCCCCCCACAACTCCCATCCCAACCCCCCCCCCCCCCCACACACCCCTTACCTTACCTCTAATAACTACCCACCCCCCAGTCTCCACCCATCCCCTACACCTCCAACCACCCAACTACAAACATACACACATACATACCACCAAACACCAAACCCCTAATACCAACAACAAATTAAAAATAATAATAAAAAAAACCAAAACTACCCCACCAAAACTAACTAAAACTAAATAAATAAAATCATAACAAACATCTTAATCAATATTAAAACTATAATAAAAAAAAAAAAATACCCAAAAACATATAACATATATAACACCAAAAATAAATAAAATAAAATAATATAAAAAACCCCCACCCCCCCCCCCCCTTAGGACAGCATATTGAAAATATAGGAACTGATATCATACCATGTGACTCAACCCTGACGCCGTTAACTGTGTTATAAGTTAAATACAATAGCTATAACTTTCTGTGATATGAAGACATATGCCTTGATGCAAAGTTGTATCATGAAAAAATCACGATCCAAAAATTTGTCGGCAATGCGAAACACATTTCCCTACCGGAGCATTAAAACGGCAATAGGCGTACTCAAGGCAGCATTTGACTATATACATGTTAAGATGGGACATCTACACTGTTAACCATCCCGTATTTACCGGACAGGAAATGATGTACGATCTATTGTATCATGGTTCACAGCTAGGCGTCACGAATGTTTATTTACTCCTAAATGTGAATCAAGTCGTTGTTCATACATCACACTATTCAAATCAACAGTCACCCAAAGTGCCAATTGTTGGAGTACAACATAAGTTTAATAAAGTATGTGAATTCTTAAGAACCTAGGCAGTTATCAGTTCCACTGAAATGGCAAAATAGATACTGTATTTGTTACGCTGTTAAAAGTTGATGTGGTTATTGGGCTATTGAGAATGCATTACATATACAATTATCGATATGCGATAGTGGTCGAAACGTTAATATTTATAAGACTGATGTTACTATTTATAAGACTGATGTTACTATCTATAAGACTGATGTTACTATTTATGAGAATGATGTTACTATCTATACGAATGACATGCATAGTATTTAAGATACTCATTCACAGATGGGATGAGTGTAGAGTCGCATATGTCATGTCTCAGTGCAACGTTGCATTCTTCATAGGGTTTGGAGGTGTTTAAGAGTTCATGTAATTATTTAAAGCTAATGAAACAATAAAAATAATGAAATCAATAAAACTAATGAAAGGAGGATGTAATGTATGTAGGCGAACCGGGACACGCAGATAACCAGCATGGTATGGAATGTAACCAGGGACAACGGACGATGAATAAACGCCAGTCATGAACTAGATCTCTCCGTGTCGACACAATGTGTATCGTAACTGCACAATGTGTATAGTAACTGCTCAATATGCACAGTAACTGCTCAATATGCACAGTAATTGCCCAATATGCACAGTAACTGCACAGTCAGCACAGGAACAGACAAGATCTGCGCGCTGGTTCTGGAACGTGAATGCCGAAAAGTGGCCGTTGATTATTTACTACAACATCACAACACCGGGTTTTTCAGTAGAACGAGAAGAAGCTTGGGATAGAAAACCTAAATTAATTGAAAAATGAACTATCAAGTAATTACTTAGAAAGCAGGAGTCGTTTTATTCATCGGCGCATTTAGGAAATTAATTGATGCAAACGTCACTTTTCAAGTGTACTATTACAGATGATGTGAACTAAAAGAAGTCAGCAATGAACATTAGTCTGAATCAGAGGCAAACTTTTTGTATTTGTTTGCCTGAGGGGCCATTTTCAATTGAAGATTTGGATCGGTTTAGTTTGATTGATTGAGACTACTTCTTAGCGTCATTAATATGAAATGACATTCACCGACTTGTGACACTGTGCAGTCCTAGCAACGTTATAGAACAATTTCATATAACGTCAGCACATGTATTTAGGTCAGTGTGCGCGCTGATTGGCTGCAGGACAACATCCGGTCACACTGCAAACTCAACCGCTATGAGCAAACTTCATAGAGAAAAGGTGAAATATCTCTAAAACCACACCACCTAGAGACAAACCGATTGGAACACATATAGAAAAACATTCAAAGAAGAGATTATATTAAATTTATAAGGTTAGGGTTTTGCATTTCTATTAATTTTGAATAAAATTGATATGTTGCACTGCACGTACCGGCAAACTCAATGCATTGTCAATGGCCCGAGCAATCTACATACAGAAAAAGTGAAATATCTCTAAAACCACACCACCTAAGCACAAACCGATTGGAACACATATAGAAAACATATTCAACGAATAGAATATATTAAATTTATATGGTTAGGGTTCTGCATTTCTATTAATTTTGAATAAAATAAACGTTTTGCACTGCGCGTACGGCAAACTCAATGCATTGTCAATAGCGGTGAGCAATCTTCATACAGAAAAAGTGAAATATCTCTAAAACCACACCACCTAGACACAAACCGCTTGGAACCCATATAGAAAACATATTCAACGAATAGATTCTATTAAATGTATATGGTTAGGGTTCTGGATTTCTATTAATTTTGAATAAAATATACGTTTTACACTGCACGTACCGGCAAACTCAATGGCAGTGTGCACTCGTTCTGCGGCCAAGCTGCGTGCACATACACGATTTTTACAAACATTGAAAGGGGTCTATAGTGCTGTCCAATTAGAGTACCGCACTGTGACCCAATATCAAACTCAATCACATTATCCTGACACAGATCAAACCTGTTATTGACCTTCCCTGGTAAGACTGAGTGCCAGGCAATGTAGTTACAAGTATTACATTCTCGAAACCAACACACTTGACCTAGATTTGATATGGCACTTAGACGTTACATTCTGGTTCCTTTATTAAACATGTGTTGCTGTCTAGAAGGGCACAACTACAGAAGGCAATCTAATGGAGCGTGTAACTGTTAAACCATATGGTGTCAGAACTTTGACATACACACCAACATTACTTGTTCATGCTTATAAGTTATACTTCAAATATCTCCAAAGTTAATTATTTATAATAGAAATTACTTCAAACTAAGAAATGTCAATTATAACAATCAACCTGATATATGTCTCTAAGATAATGCCACAAACTCAAAACTATCGGCTGCCACTTTAATTTAAAGTTTAAGCAGCTTCAGGCGATGCTGGCTTTGTGGGGCCGGTTGTACTGCGCGCCACTAGGGCCGATGCTGCCACCTGGCGTCAAACTGCAACATCACTCCTCAAATCCGCCTTCGTCTGTCGCTAGAGGACGGTACCAGGACAGATAACGCGACGCCTTCATGAGCGGCACCGAGCGGCACCGAGCGGCACCGAGCAGCACCGAACAGCACCGAACAGCCCCAAGTGGCACCGAACATCCCGAACAATACCGGGCGGTCCCGAACAACACCGGGTCCCCAGCACCCAGACTGGTCTCAACTCGCCGCCAAGTGACCAGTCACTTCATTCCAAGATGGCGGCAGGCACCGGGCCCAACAGCCGCATCCAGGATCCGCGCACAGCTCACTTCGCGCACTTCGGTGCCGCCGCTCCGTGGCGAAAGTTGGAACTAAGTTGAGTGACAGCTCGTGGTTCATCAGTCGGCCGCCAGGGCCCGTATGCATGACGCGGGGGTAGCGCCCTACCTCTCGGGGTAGTGGGGATTTCCGGGGTAGCGGCGAAACGTTGCTATGCATGTGTCCGGGATAAGACTACCCCGGGGGGGGGTAAAAGTCGGGTAAGCTACCCCGACCCAGTAGCAGGTATAAGGCCGAGGGTAGGGACTGACTCGGGCCAAATCTATTGAATGCGATCATATTTAACAGAATTACATACGCAATAAGGGAAATTTGATCAATTTAACCCTAAATTCGAACCGTTATTAAGGCTAAATTCGAACCGATATTAATATTGTCAAATCGACGAATGTAAAGTAAACAAATCGCCGCCGCCGCTGCCGCTTTGACGTCGCGTTCCATATAACCCTGTCACACTACGACATTTCTCTCCAACGCGCGGTGACGTGTGTCCTTTTTTTGGCGAAACGTCTCTGTCTGTGTCTCTGTCTGTCTCTGTGTCTGTGTCTCTGTCTGTGTCTCTGTCTGTGTCTCTGTCTGTGTCTCTGTGTCTGTCTCTGTATGTGTCTCTGTCTGTGTCTCTGTGTCTGTTGTGTCTCTGTTGTCTGTCTGTGTCTCTGTCTGTCTGTGTCTCTGTCTGTGTCTCTGTCTGTGTCTCTGTGTCTGTCTGTGTCTCTGTGTCTGTGTCTCTGTCTGTGTCTCCGTGTCTGTGCCTCTGCCTGTGTCTCTGTGTCTGTCTCTCTGTCTGTGTCTGTGTGTCTGTCTGTGTCTCTGTCTGTGTCTGTGTCTGCGTCTCTGTCAGTGTCTCTGTCTGTGTCTCTGTCTGTGTCTGTCTCTGTATGTGTCTCTGTATGTGTCTCTCTGTATGTGTCTCTCTGTATGTGTCTCTGTGTCTGTGTCTCTGTTTGTGTCTGTGTCTCTGTCTGTGTCTCTGTCAGTGTCTCTGTCTGTGTCTGTCTCTGTATGTGTCTCTGTCTGTGTCTCTCTGGCTGTGTCTCTGTCTCTGTGTCAGTGTCTCTGTATGTGTCTCTGTCTGTGTCTCTCTGTCTGTGTATCTGTCTGTGTCTCTGTATGTCTCTGTATGTGTCTGTGTGTGTGTCTGTGTGTCTCTGAGTGTCTGTGTATGTGTCTCTGTCTGTGTATGTGTCTGTGTCTATGTATGTGTCTCTGTGTGTGTCTCTGTGTCTCTTTGTCTGTGTGTGTCTCTGTGTCTGTGTGTGTCTCTGTGTGTCTGTGTCTCTGTGTGTGCCTCTGTGTGTGTCTCTGTGTCTCTGTCTGTCTATGTCTCTGTGTCTGTGTGTGCGTCTCTGTGTATGTGTGTGTATTTGTGTCTCTGTGAGTGTCTCTGTGTATGTGTGCATGTCTCTGTGTATCTGTGTATCTGTGTGTGTGTCTATGTGTCTCTGTGTGTGTGTCGGTGTGTGTGTGTCTCTGTGTCTCAGAGAGAGAGAGACAGAGGCACAGACACAGACAGACGGAGACACATACAGAGACAGAGACACGGACAGAGACACAGACAGAAACACATACAGAGACAGACACAGAGACACAGACAGAGACACGGAGACACAGACAGAGACAGAGACACAGAGACATACAGAGACACAGACACAGACACAGACAGAGACACATACAGAGACAGACACAGAGACACAGACAGAAACACAGACAGAGACACAGAGACGCAGACAGAAACACATACAGAGACACATACAGAGACAGACACAGACAGAGACACAGACAGAGACACAGACACAGACAGAGACACAGACACAGACACATACAGAGACAGACACAGAGACACAGACATAGACACATACAGAGAGACACAGAGACGCAGACACAGACAGAGACACAGACAGAGACACAGACACAGAGACACAGACAGAGACACAGAGAGAGACACAGACAGAGACACAGACAGAAACACATACAGAGACACATACAGAGACAGACACAGAGACACAGACACAGACAGAGTCACAGACAGAGTCACAGACACAGACAGAGACACAGACAGAGACACAGACAGAGACACAGACAGAGACACAGACTCGACGCTTTAATTTTATTTTCAATGCTGACGGGTCGCCGGTGAGAAACGTCGTAGTGTGACAGGGCCATGACTGGCGGCGGCGGCGGTTTGTTTACTGTACGTTCGTCGATTCAAAAATATATCTATTAATATTGCCGCCAATGCGGCGGTAGCCTTAATAACGCTTCGAATTTAGGGTTAAATTGATCAAATTTCACTTATTGGGTATGTAATTCTGTTAAATATGATCGCATTTAATATATTTGAGCCTAATATATGGCTACAAATGCAGAGGGATTTCCCAAATCTATAAATAAACACAAGGGTAGCTACCTCCTCGCCGATTTGGCTTCATGCATACCCCGTGACCCATTTCTTACCCAAGGCGATAGCTACCCCGAACTCGGTCCTTATCCCCGGGGGCGATAACTTACTCGTCATGCATACGGCCCCAGGTGCTTTCACGGCGCCACTTGTGACCACAATGTAGAAGTTGGCCCCCATCACACAGGCAGGCAGACAGGCGGTGTCATTCACTGGTCGAGTGGCGGTCAGTGGTATGTCCTCGTGACCCCTCACCTATCAGGACGTGTTGTCACTTGTCACAGTTCACACCCTTAACGGCTTAATAGTGTCGTCCCACGAAGATACCATGCCATTTGGTACCACGATACAATATCCCATTCAATCATATTACCCAGGCCACTGAGGCAGTTTGACCGCAATCTAGTTATATCGCATATCGCCAGGGACCCTGGTGACAAATGACAATTTGTTCACGTCTGGTTTAACACTGCTGAGGATCGTACCCAAGCCTCTATACAGAAGGCTGGTGCTCTAACCACTCAACCATCCGAGATGGTATGTTTGTGGCGCGTCCTTGGGCTTAAAGTTTACTTTTAGTTCAGTATAAAGGAAAGCCAGTGAGTGAGTGATTGATTGATTGATTGGTGATTTCTTTACGCCGTGCCGGCAGCATGGGCCATATTTACGGCGACAGAAGTCAGCCAGTAACGAATAGAGGAACTGGGTCTACATTAAATACACTCCAGCTGGGGCCATATGCATGGAGCAGTGTTAGGAGGCAAAACGCGTTTAGCGCGGGATTTCTGGTTTAGCGCAGACACGTTGGTATGCATGGATAACACCACACGTGCTAACACTGCTCCATGCATATGGCCCCAGGGCCAGTATGCACCAATCAGTGATAGACTTAGCCGGAGTTAAGGCACTAGCCACGGTTAGCTACCTCAGGGTAGCGGGGGTTGGAGAAATAGGTCAAGTGGTATGCACCAATGTCTTAGCCGCCGCGGATAGCTAACCATGAAATTATTTATAGATTTGGGAAATCCCTCCAGTCGACGATATGAATAATTCCGCCAATTCGGCGGCAGTGTTAACATCGGTTCGCATTTAGGGTTAATTTGACCAAATTTCACTTATTCTGTATGTAAATCTGTCAAATATGACTGCATTTAATAGATTTGGGGGTAAGAAATTCCCACCGATTCGGCAGCGACGGCGGCAGCCATTTTTACTTGACGTCGACAGTATGGATATCGACATCGCTGCGACGGCGGCGGTTTGTTTACTTTACATTTGTCAATTTGAACATTTTAATACCGCCGCTGATGCGGCGGCAGTGTTAATATCGCTTCGCATTTAGGGTTAACTTGATTAAATTTCACTTATTGCATATATTAATCTGTCAAATATGATCGCATTGAATAGATTGACGCCCATACACGCACACTAACCGCACCGGATAGGCCCTAAACCCACCTCACAAGGTGGTTTACCTTAGCCGCGGTTAACCCACCGCGGTTAGAGCTAACTCCGATTGGTGCGTGCCAAATTTTCACATTTAGCCGTGTGGGGATACCTTAGCCCCGGTTAAGGCCCTAACCCCGATTGGTGCATACAGGCCCAGACGAATCGGGGTTAGGGCCGTAACCGCGGCTAGGCTAGCTCCACACGGCTAAATGTGTGTAATTGCATACGGATTTAGCCGTGGGAGCTAGCCTAGCCGCGGTTACGGCCCTAACCCCGATTCGTGCATACGGCCCCACGATGTCAGAACTGGATCTGTAGTAAATATATTAATTATCGAACCACTGTAAGTGATGCAACATCTAAATCTACACTGAATATTCTAATTGTTGAACCACTCTACGTAATACAACATCTAAATCTACACTAAATATACTAATTATCGAACCACTGAAAGTAATGCAACATCTAAATCTACACTAAATATACTAATTACACTAAATAAGTAGAAATTGGGACTACACTAAATATACTAATTACACTAAATAATACAGAATCTAAATCTACACTAAATATAGTAAGGAATGCAGGACTTAGGTTTACACAAAATACACTGACTACGATGAAGAATGCTGCAACTAGATGTACAGAATGCGCCAGCTGCCCGCAGGGTGCACCTTCTCACCGGGTTACTGTTATTACGCAGACCTCATCACCCACCAGCTTCCACATCAATGCTCGCGCTGCGTCCCTATCATATATTTATAATCCCCCTCCCCCCGCATGTCAATTTAAATCTATTTTAACTTGCTATTAATAGACCTATCTGAACTAGCGATGAGCTATTAATAAACTCATTTACCGTGACAGTGGGGCGCATGTCATTACTGACAACGACTACACACCTAGTGTCAACTATTCTAGTCCACCCTGGCTTCAAAGTCCATTTTAATTCAGTCCTCTACACACGGTCACAACGATCGGAACCGTGTGCAAAGTCCATTTTAATTCAGTCCTCTACACACGGTCACAGTGGGTGTGACGATCGGAACCGTGTGTGCACACGGTACGAGACCGTCCGGTGGAACGAGTACAACCTGGTAGTGTTGGTTCTGTGTGGGTGGGTGTTCAGCGGTAAGGGCATAGCTGCGTGTGTAGTGGCATCATTATAGCCGCTAGCCGGTTCTCACTGAGGGGGTTCTCACCGAGGGGTTCTCACTGAGGGGTTCTCTCAGTCTCAGCCCCACCTCACCCCGCCCCCACCTCACCCCGCCCCCACCTCACCCTGCCCCCACCTCACCCCGCCCCCACCTCACCACCTCACCCCGCCCCCACATCGCCCGCACTTAAACTCGCACCGCCACCGCCCCCAGCCTCCGCCCCCACCTCAACCCCCACCTCGCCCCTTCCTCGTGTGGTTTATTGTCTACAATTACAGAAGGTGGCTGAGAACGTCTGCACATGCTCGTGAAACATGCATGCGCGGAGTGCGTCGTAAAAACCCGCTAATGCACCTGTCACACTACGACGACTAGGCCGACGACAGCCCAACGACTTGTCGTTTTGCTCTGTCGTTGGTTGTCGTCGGTTGTCGCTAAGGTGTCGCTATGCTGTCGTTCGGGTGTCGCCGCGACACCTCCGCGACACCTCCGCGACAACTCCAGTTTCTCCACTGTCGCCCGGTTGTCGTCGGGTTTTTGTGCATGTTGAAAAACCTCGACGACAGCCGGCGACAGACGCTGTCGTTCGGCTGTCGCTAGGCTGTCGCTAGGCTGTCGCTATGGTGTCGTCTTGTCGTTAAGCTGTCGTTAAGCTGTCGTCGCTGCTTCCTCACAGGTCCGCTGCATAAACCTACATGTTTGCACCGTCCCATTCTTCATATTTCTCATGGAAACTGCTTCCTCACAGGTCCGCCGCATAGTCTAATACACATGTTTGTACCGTCCCATTTCTTCATATATCATATGGAGACTTATCCGCCGCATATACCTACATGTTTGCACCGTCCCATTCTTCATATTTCTCATGGAAACTGCTTCCTCACAGGTCCGCCGCATAGTCTAATACACATGTTTGTACCGTCCCATTTCTTCATATATCATATGGAGACTGCTTCCTAACAGGTCCGCCGCATATACCTACATGTTTGCACCGTCCCATTCTTCATATTTCTCATGGAAACTGCTTCCTCACAGGTCCGCCGCATAGTCTAATGCACATGTTTGTACCGTCCCATTTCTTCATATATCATATGGAGACTGCTTCCTAACAGGTCCGCCGCATATACCTACATGTTTGAACCGTCCTATTCTTCATATTTCTCATGGAAACTGCTTCGTGTGTGTCTCTGTGTGTGCAGTGGTGTGTCTGTGTGTGTGTCTGTGTGTGTATCTGTGTCTGTGTGTGTGTCTGTGTGTGTGTATCTGTGTCTGTGTGTGTCTCTTTGTCTGTGTGTGTCTCTGTATGTGTCTCTGTGTGTGTGTCTGTGTGTGTGTCTCTGTGTCTGTGTGTGTGTCTGTGTGTGTGTCTGTGTGTGTGTCTGTGTGTCACTATCACACTCACTATCACTATCACCCTCACTATCACACTCACTCTCACACTCACTATCACACTCACTATCACACTCACTATCTCACTATCACACTCACTATCACATGCACTATCACACTCATACTCACTATCACACTCACTATCACACTCACTATCACACTCACTATCACACTCACACTCACTATCACACTCACTATCACACTCACTATCACACTCACTATCACACTCACACTCACTATCACACTCACTATCACACTCACTATCATACTCACACACACAGCAACAGAGACACAAAGACACAGACACACAGAGACACAACACAGAGACACAACACAGAGACACACACAGAGACACACACAGACACATACACACACAGAGACACACACAGAGACACAACACAGACACACACACAGACACACACACACACAGACACACACACACACACAGACACACACACAGAATGGGACGTCCCATTTCTTCATATATCATATGGAGACTGCTTCCTCACAGGTCCGCCGCATAGTCTAACACGCATGTTTGTACCGTCCCATTTCTTCATATATCATATGGAGACTGCTTCCTCACAGGCACTTGCTATCCGGACCGCACCTCGTCCACACCTCTCTCTATCACCTCTCCGCCGGCCGGACACCTCCTTGATATGTCTGAAAAGAGTTCCAGGAGGGGGTGCCTGCCGGCATTTTCACTTTCTACCCTTACTCTGTCCGTGTCTATGGCTCGCCGGTTGGTCACCATAGGGCAGATAGGCACGGGCCTTTGACTCAACTCTCCTCATTTCTCTTTCCTAGATCTGCCCATTCGATTTCTCCCAGGCTCACTTCTTCCCCTAACCAGGGTTGTTGTGTTCTTGGGGGGGGCTCTTGACCTTTTACCATTTCTCTGTCTGGTTCTTGTTGCTGGAACGACCGCTGCTCCCACCTTTGCCCGCCTTCCTCGAACCCCTGCTGACCGGATGCAAGTGCTGCACTACAGACACCATACAGATTACTACAAACAGACGGCACGGAGAGATCCGCTGCCACCCGGCGCCCCGTCGTCACTACGTCTTGAAGGATGTCCCCAGCCTTCACAACACTTCCTCTGAGACCACTTCACCCGCAGAAGACATGTCTTAACCAAAGACTGGGCCGATTTATCGGAGCCTCTCTATAAATGTTGCAGTTCTGCAACCGGTAACCGTCGTAAGGTTACGAACACCCCATACCATACCATATCAGTCGCCACTTGCTATCCGGACCGCACTTCGTCCACACCTCTCTCTATCACCTCTCTGCCGGCCGGACACCTCCTTGATATGTCTGAAAAGAGTTCCAGGAGGGGGTGCCTGCCGGCATTTTCACTTTCTACCCTTACTCTGTCCGTGTCTATGGCTCGCCGGATGGTCACCATAGGGCAGATAGGCACGGTCCTTTGACTCAACTCTCCTCATTTCTCTTTCCTAGATTCTGCCCATTCGATTTCTCCCAGGCTCACTTCTTCCCCTAACCAGGGTTGTTGTGTTCTTGGGTGGGGCCCTTGACCTATTACGATTTCTCTGTCTGGTTCTTGTTGCTGGAACGACCGCTGCTCCCACCTTTGCCCGCCTTCCTCGAACCCCTGCTGACCGGATGCAAGTGCTACACTACACTACACACACCATACAGCTCTACTACATACATACGGCACGGAGAGATCCGCTGCCACCCGGCGCCCCGTCGTCACTACGTCGTGAAGGATGTCCCAGCCTTCATAACACTTCCTCTGAGACCACTTCCTCCGCAGAAGACATGTCTTAACCAAAGATTGGGCCGATTTATCGGAGCCTCTCTATAATGTTGCAGTTCTGCAACCGGTAACCGTCGTAAGGTTACGAACAACCCACACCTACCTACCTCACAGGTCCGCTGCATAAACCTACATGTTTGCACCGTCCCATTCTTCATATTTCTCATGGAAACTGCTTCACTTTGGTGGGGGGGGCCACATTGTCGCGGCACTGTCGCGGCACTGTCGCGGCACTGTCGCGGCACTGTCGTCCAACTTGGCCCGAATTTGCATATGTCGTCGGGTTTTCACAAAATCCAAGTCGCTGGGCTGTCGTCGCCCCTTGTCGTCGTAGTGTGACAGCCACATAAGTGGGGTCACGTGACACTGTCAATGCCTGCAGTGGAACTCGCACTTCGCGAACCAGCGGGACGCGCACCGCGCGGCCGCGGTCGCGGCCCGCGCCAGCGGTCGCCGCGCACCGCGGCTGCGCCCGCGCGAGCCAGCGGTACGCGCGAACCAGCGGAATGCGCACCGCGCGAGCCAGCGGAACGCGCGAATCAGCGGAACGCGCACCGCGCGAGCCAGCGGAACGCGCGAATCAGCGGTACGCGCACCGCGCGAGCCAGCGGAACGCGCGAATCAGCGGAACGCGCACCGCGCGAGCCAGCGGAATGCGCACCGCGCGAGCCAGCGGAATGCGCACTGTGCGAGCCAGCGGAACGCACGAACCAGCGGAACGCGCAGCGCGCGAGCCAGCGGAACGCGCGAACCAGCGGAACGCGCACCGCGAGAACCAGTGGAACGTGCACTGCGCGAACCAGCGGAACGCGCGAACCAGCGAAACGCACGAACCAGCGGAACGCGCACTGCACGAACCAGCGGAACGCGCCCCACGCGAGCCAGCGGAACACGGGAACCAGCGGAACGCGCACCAGCGGAATGCGCACCACGCGAACCAGCGGAACGTGCACCGCACGAAACAGCGGTATGCGCAGCGCGCGAACCAGCGGGACGCGCACACCAGTGGAATGCGCACCGCGCGAACCAGCGGAACGCGCACAGCGCGAGCCAGTGGAATGCTCACCGCGCGAACCAGCGGAATGCGCGAACCAGCGAAACGTGCACTGCGCGAACCAGCCGAACGCACACCGCGCGAACCAGCAGAACGCGCACCGCGCGAACCAGCGGAACGCGCGAACCAGCGAAACGCGCACCGCGCGAACCAGCGGAACGCGCACTGCGCGAACCAGCAGAACGCGCACAGCACGCACAGCGCGAGCCAGTGGAACGCTCACCGCGCGAACCAGCGGAATGCGCACCGTGCGAACCAGCGGAACGTGGGAACCAGCGGAATG
>CM059193.1:11750662-11776011 GCA_030323885.1 Branchipolynoe longqiensis | reverse complement strand
AGGAGTGGTAGGAGTCGGAGGAGTGGGATGGGTGGGACGAGTGGTAGGAGTGGGAGGAGTGAGAGGAGTGGGAGGAGTGGGAGAAGTGGTGGGAGTGGGAGGAGTGGGAGGAGTGGGAGGAGTGTGAGGAGTGTGAGGAGTGGGATGAGTGGGAGGAGTGGTAGGAGTGGGATGAGTGTGAAGAGTGGGAGGAGTGGGAGGAGTGGGATGAGTGGGAGGAGTGGGAGGAGAGTGAGGAGTGTGAGGAGTGGGATGAGTTGGAGGAGTGGTAGGAGTGGTAGGAGTGGGAGGAGTGGGAGGAGTGGGTGAGTGGAGTGGGAGTAGGAGTGGGAGGAGGTGGGAGGAGTGGGAGGAGGTAGAGGAGTGGGGGAGAAAGTGAGAGGAGTGGGAGGAGTGGGAGGAGTTGGAGGAGTGGGAGGAGTGAGAGGAGTGGGGAGTTGAGTAGAGGAGTGGGGAGGAGTGGTGAGGAGTGGGAGGGGTGGGGAGGAGTGAGGGAGTGGAGGAGTGGGAGGAGTGGGAGGAGTGGGAGGAGTTGGAGGAGTGGGAGGAGTGGGAGGAGTGGGAGTAGTGTGAAGAGTGGGAAGAGTGGGAGGAGTGGGAGGAGTGAGAGGAGTGGGAGTAGTGTGAAGAGTAGGAGGAGTGGGAGGAGTGAGAGAAGTGGGAGGAGTGGGAGGAGTGGGAGGAGTGGGAGGAGTGGGAGGAGTGGGACGAGTGGGAGGAGTGGGAGGAGTGGGATCATTGGGAGGAGTGGGAGGAGTTGGAGGAGTGGGAGGAGAGGTGCATGTAAAGCGCCAAGCTAGCTGCCGGTCTTGATCCTTCTGCGAGACCGGGCGCGGTGGCCGAATCGGTACAGCGCAGACCTCGCTTGCGGGAGATCGGGAGTTCGGTTCCCGGTCGAGTCAAACCAATGACTTGCAAAATTGATACTTGTCACTTCCTAGCCTAGCGCTCGGCGCTAATAGCATAGGGCAAGGATTGGTTAGCTCAGTGTCAGGATAATGTGCCATGTGTAATATCGGGGTCATGGTGCCAGCAGTCTGATTTCCCAGTGGGGCAGCACTATAAAGTCACCATGCATGTGGACTCTCACAATCGGTAGGTACCCATCCTGATATGACCATAGATGTTGGCAGGATGTAAAACTCCAACAACCAAGGCCCCTGCCGTGTGTGGACGCTGCGGATGCTGCCCGCGGCGTCCCTTGTAGCGACCCTTCTCTAATGTTCGCTCCAGACGCAGCGTTCAAAGGCAGCGTCCTGCACCACACAGGCCCATCGTTCACCGGGCCCCGATCAGCCAATCAGACGGCGGCACACTGCGCGCGCATCCACACACCCAGCCGCTTCCGGCCTGTCACTGTCAGACGGGCGCTCTCACGTGTGGTGAGTGAACTCCGAGCACACGCTGTGTGAGACATGTTCCCTGGTGGGCAGCACGTGAACTATGAGCACATGCTGTGTGAGACATGTCCCCTGGTGGGCAGTGTGTGAACTGAGACATTTACCCTGGTGGGTAAAATTCATCTACCCAAAAGAAAATATGCAGATGCTATGCGAAACATGTCCCCTGGTGGGCAGCATGTGACCTATAGGCACACGCTGTGTGAGACATGCGCCCTGGTGAGCAGTGTGTGAACGGAAGTAGATGCTGTATGAAATATGTCCCCTTGTGGGCATTGTGTGAACTATAAGCACACACTGTGTGAGACATATCACCTGGTGGGCAGTGCGTGAACTATCAGCACACGCTATATTACACATTCGCCCTGGTGGGCAGTATGTGAACTAGAGGTGCATGCCATGTTAAGGCCCTGTCACACTACGACGTAACGACGTCAGCGTAGGCACAACGTGAAAATAATTATAATATGTCAAACTTCACGGCATAGTATGCAAATTTGGGCACAAGTTCAACGTGGATGCAGTGTAGTAGACGAGAGCGTAATGTCGGTAAAGCGTAGTGATAGCGTGGTTCAACGAGAGAGGACAACGTAATTACATTGACGGTATGTTATTAACGTTATTCGATCACCAGAACTACGTCACTTCACATTACCTTATGTTACTTACATCATGAAAAGGTGGCAAAATGGTAAACGTACGTTTGACGTCCATTAGGCATCCGTTATCCCGATGTTTTCACTACACAGACTGCACGTTCCCACCACCTTTAATGTGGGTCAACGTAATGCAACGTAATGCAAGGTAGTGCAACATAATGCAACGTAGTGCAACGTAGTGCAACGTAGTGACCAGCGTTTGACTAACATCCGTTTAACGTCATTGACATTCGCCGAATGTGTACCGAACGTACGGCAAATGTAAACCCTTATGTTCTAGTTACATCGAAAGTTTTGAACAGGTTCAAAACTTTGATGTGCGCCGACGTAACACGACGTAATGTGATGTAGCTCGACATCAGTCAAACGTCATTCTCACATCATCATAACGTAATCCAACGTACGTCAACGTAATGACGAAAAATCACCACATCAGGCTTACGTTGGCTCGTTACGTCATAGTGTGACAAGGGTATAAGATATGTTCTTTAATTCAACCTATGCATATTTAAATATTATAGCTGATAATTATATTATGCACAGTGATGTATGTAAATAAGTGTACTATTATGCATGTATCTGTATAAAACACCGAAGCATGCATGTGTTTTATATAACACTCCATAACAAAGCTTTAAAGTTGGATTATAATTAACTGTTCAACATCCATGTAATCATTTAAGTCATGGAATCAAAAGATAGTCGTAAAACTTGACGTAAATACATTAATGCTGAATGGCGCTGATCTAAGAGGCCCCCGTACTAACGATTCGCCGACTTCCCATGGTTGTCACAAAAGTAAAATCGCCCCTGAAAGTTTTCTCCCTCCTGGCGGATTTCTTTCGAAATAAAATCTCCCCCACTGAAAGAGAATCGCCCTGACCCACACAATTCAGTTCTGAATAAGCCACAGGGAAGTGGAGGGGTGGTGTGGAGGTGGGAGGGGAGGCGGGCAGGAGGGGCGTTATATGCAAAGGAGAGAGGGAGGTGGAGGAGTGGGTTTGAGATCGGAGGGGAGGGGAGGGCAGGGGAGAGGAGGAGGGTGCTTTATAGGGACGGGAAAGAGGGAGGTAGAGGAGGTGAAGGAGGAGGTGGGAGGTGAGGAAGGAGGGAGGTGGAGGCGGAGGGGAGGAGGGATGTGAGGGGAGGTGAGGAGCGGGATGAGAAGGAAGAGGAGAGAGATGTTTTATTTTGACAAATAATCTCCTGGAGCTATTTTATTTTGAGATATAATTGCCGGTGGAGACAATTTTGAGGGGGCGATTCTATTTCGTGATACCTACACAGTCCACAGCCCAGTTCATTAACTGATATTGTGTAAGGACAAAAAACCTATAATACTAGGACGGCTCACTCCCTATTTCTCCCATGGTAATGTAAATTTTGCAGTGCCACCTTGTGGTGGGTTTGATCAGCCCAGCTGCTGGTTGGTGTTTCACAGGTAAACACATACAATTATATTATACATGAGATAGGTAAGTATGAATACACATCAATATGAAATTGCTATGAACAAATACACATCATCATCAGCATCACCATCAGCATCGCCATCATCACACATCTTTCACATTCATATATACATTTATACATATGAGTGGTGTTCTCTGTGGCGGAGTGGTTAGAGTGTCTAACTTTTTTCTAGGTCAGACTCCTAATCTGAAGGTCGGGGGTTTGATTCCCCATGCCCCCACCTCTGCCAATTTGGATTTCCACTGCTGTGGATAACTTACAGCATCATCAAAGGCCAGTTGCTCTCATACCATGTCTATGTGGTGTGGGAGGTTAACAATCCCTTGGGTCGGTAAAAGTGTAGGCTCGGGCTTTCTATCGACAAACTGTCTAATGGTGAAAACAAGTCTATTCACGCTTATCCATAATAGGCAGTATAAATCTTCAAGAAAAATAATATAGCATCTGTTTAACCAAGAGAACAGCCAGCGCACCAAGTGGTGGGTTTGATCATTTTGATTACACAGTACAGGCTGAGTGAGCCATCTTAGTATTATAAGGTCTTTGGTAAGGAGCTGTCCAAAATTGTCAACATTTCCAAGGTAGTACAAAGAGTACTATTTTTCCAGACCCGCCACCGTATTCCCCCCCCCCCCCCCCTCATCCTCCCCCTAACGTAGTACACATCAACATTTTCCTTCAGACCCACACTGGGTGGCCAAATGAGTTAAGCGCCCCACCTCCCATTTTGGTAGATCGGTGTATTCAAACTCTCGGGTTTAAACCCTTGTAACGTCGTCGTCTGGCAGCTGTAGTTGTGTAGGCAGGCTAATAGGAAATCACTACAGGCAAGTATAAGAAAGGCAGAGTGTAGAGTGAAAGTAAAGTAAGTGAGAGCTTGCACCCTCAGGTTTATTATTATTATATAGTGGTTTCTGGACCTGACATGGCATATCACCTGACCATGCCCTCCAATGAGCAGTAAGCATTTCTAGGTCCACCAATCAACAGTAAGCATTCCTGTATCACCATGACAACTGTGGTCTACCCACCACCACCATGCCTTGGCTGCTTTGGCCTCACCTGCCCTGTTGTGTCTGTATGCTTGGTGATCCGTGACCAACAGTAAGGGGGGAGGGGGTTGTGAGTAGAGCTCTTGAGCCCCTTCTAAACTAACAATAGTGCCCCTCTCACACTATCTATAGAATACACAATGACTATCTGATATAAGTAAAGGATCACCAGCACCACATAATACCTTCATGCCCCTGGCCCTATACATCATTTACCTTTATAGACCATTTGTAATCCCTTATAGACCAGTTCACATTCCCCACCAATGTGTTTTATCGGAATATTTTACACCTGGACGAGTCAAACCAATAACTTTAAATACATTTATGCGTGTCACTACCTAGCCTGGTATTCTCCATTACTGGGACAGGGTAATGAGCAGTGGAATTAGGAAGACCAATTGTGCATGGTTGAAAAACCCCAGCTTAATCAACTAATGTGCAACAACAAATAATTTAACGTAACGCTGAAAAATATCAACATTTTATTAAACGATCAAAGTTGTACTTTATTGACAGCCTCCCTCCCCCAGTTGTATGTTTTGTATGACAATGAAAAAGATGATAACTTAAGAGGGTGAGTCAGTAGTACCACAGCACGCCGGTAGGTGGCCGCGCCAGCTTCCCCTGGCTTCGTTTTGGTGTTAGATGAGAAATATCAATAACGAGAAGAATTGGACGTAATCAAGCTGAGTGGTGTGATTGGTGATTGATGCACGAAGTGATTGGTGCCTGCAACCGATCTGGGCTGATGTGGGGGTGTGGGGGTGATGTGGGGGGGGGCGTGGGGCATGGCTCCATTGTACAAGGAGGAAGTCATGCAATGTAAGGCCTAAGTCATAATTACCAGCCATACGCTGAGCAATACAGGCACCGGCTGAACCGCACTCTCCATCACAGCACCACAGTAACTGTACACATGGGTTAAGGGTGACCCATTCACTCTCCAACACAACACCACAGTAGTTAGACACATGGGTTAAGGGTGAACCATAAACTCTCCACCACAACTTCACAGTAGTTACACACATGGGATAAGGGTGAACCATTCACTCTCCATCACAGCACCACAGTAACTATACACATGGGTTAAGGGTGACCCATTCACTCTCCAACACAACACCACAGTAGTTAGACACATGGGATAAGGGTGAACCATACACTCTCCATCACAGCACCACAGTCACTGTACACATGGGATAAGGGTGACCCATTCACTCTCCAACACAACACCACAGTAGTTAGACGCATGGGATAAGGGTGAACCATACACTCTCCATTACAGCACCACAGTAACTGTACACATGGGTTAAGGGTGACCCATTCACTCTCCAACACAACACCACAGTAGTTAGACACATGGGATAAGGGTGAACCATAAACTCTCCACCACAACACCACAGTAGTTACACACATGGGATAAGGGTGAACCATACACTCTCCATCACAGCACCACAGTAACTGTACACATGGGTTAAGGGTGACCCATTCACTCTCCAACACAACACCACAGTAGTTAGACACATGGGATAAGGGTGAACCATACACTCTCCATCACAGCACCACAGTAACTGTACACATGGGATAAGGGTGACCCATTCACTCTCCAACACAACACCACAGTAGTTAGACACATGGGATAAGGGTGAACCATACACTCTCCAACACAACACCACAGTAGTTAGACACATGGGATAAGGGTGACCCATTCACTCTCCACCACAACACCACAGTAGTTACACACATGGAATAGGGGTGAACCATAGACTCTCCATCACAACACCACAGTAACTGTACACATGGGTTAAGGGTGACCCATTCACTCTCCAACACAACACCACAGTAGTTAGACACAATGGTTAGGGTGAACCATAAACTCTCCACCACAACTTCACAGTAGCAATACACATGGCTTAAGGGTGAACTGTACACTCTCCACCACAACACCACAGTAGCTATGCACATGGGTTAAGGGTGAACCCTACACTCTCCACCACAATGCCACAGTAGCAATATGCATGGGTTAAGGGTGAACCCTACACTCTCCACCACAATGCCACAGTAGCAATATGCATGGGTTAAGGGTGAACCGTACACTCTCCCCCACAACACCATACAGGTCCTCTACCGTTTTGTTTGTTTGTTCTCATTTTACATCCTGGCAACATCTAAGGTCATATCAGGACGGGTACCGACTTGTGAAAGTGCACACTCATGGTGACTTCATAGTGATACCCCACTAGGAGACCAGGCCACCAGCACCATGACCTGATATCCCACTCAGTCATATTATCCTGACACTGAGCCAACCAGTCCTTTCCCTATCCTAATAATGCCGAGCGCTTGGCTAGGAAGCGACAAATCTGGTCGTCTTTGCGTGTGAATAATGTGTCTGTACCGAAAACAATGTAGTTACCATGGAGAGCCCCCATTGACCCCCAGAGTTCATACCCTGACACCGGAAGCACCTCTCTATGGACTTCCGGGACGCGCGGGCTTACCTGGGTGGACGGACGGCCCCTCGCACCAAGCTCCTGGCTCCCAATGCCCCCTGCAAGTCACGTGACCTTCTGTCGACCAATCATGGAAGGGGAGGGCAGGGGAGGGAGGGGGCGCATCTCTGTGAGTATAAAGTCCGCTCACCTTCCACCGGACGCGGTGACCGAATCGGTAGAGCGCAGGCTTCCAGTGCGGAAGGTCTGCATTTCGATTCCCGAGTCGAGTCAAACCAATGACTTACAAAATTGATACTTTATCGCTTCCTAGTCTGACAATCGGTATTAGCTATAGTCTTTTGTCAATTGACATTAATGATGAGTTGCTGAAATTAAATTATTTAATATACAAATTGATGTAACTGCCACAATCTGACCGGAACAAATTGTTCTGAATTAGTACATCACAATGTTCCTGAGTCTCGACTCAAGTCATGTGGCTATTGTGTCTTCTGTGTGGCAAGTCCCACTTTATAGAATAGGTTTCAGAAGACGACATATGAAAAGCATTATCCTTTGGAAAATTTGTACTCTGTTCACAAGACTCATTTGTTTATTTTTGTTAGTGTTTTATTATTGGTTAAGTAAATTTCTGAATCCATCAATATTTTAATCAAGTTGTAAATATGTCATAGTGCAATAGACTAGATCACCTTTTCGACAGCGCATGCACTGACAACGGCGCTGGCAGCAAAGCAAAGGCATACTGCCATTGAGTTTGCCGATACGCGTAGGGCAAAACATAGATTTTATTCAATATTAATCAAAATACATACAAATTTGGCCCAAACATGGATGGATGGATGCTATATAATAATATAATGAATATGTTTAAGACACAACTCTCCATAATTAAGCATTTTGAGCTAAGAAGCATACAATTTCAGTCACTTTACTGGCTGATGTTTACATCACCATTGATTAGACATAAATAATTCTTGTTCTAAATATTAAAATGTCAAATATGCCAACAAAAACTTGTTTCAAAGAAATATATAACCAATATCTGATTAACCCTACTCATTTTCTATTTCTACATATGTCATTAACCATAGGATATAAATAAAAACATGAATAAAATAAGTAAAACAGACTCTGGTTATGGCTCTAACACTAGTCTGAGTGCCCAGATTTGTCTAAATCTAAATGCACATGGCATAAGATGTGCTTGTTATATTGATGTAAATGCAATGCTGGATACAAGATTAATATCTTAATTTATTATATATATTTTTTTAGTTAGTGTTCTATGTTTCAAACAAGAGCTGAGATGAGCTGAAACTAGCACATTTCATAGCTGAACCCAGTGTATTAGCATGTGCCATGTGCTTCTCATGGGTTTGTTTTGCTTTGATGCATCCCACAATGCACCGCGCCGCTGGAATGGTGATGTAGTCTATCACATTGTACATCATCTCACAACGGTGTCTATTAATTGGGGTGCTCTATTGAATTTATATTATTATTAATATCATTATCATAACCTACAGAGCAACACATCTCTGAATCACCGACGGTATGAGGTACAGCATGACCTACCTCATTTTGCATGACATACCTCATTTTGCATGACATACCACATTTTGCATGACATACCTCATTTTGCATGACATACCTCACTTTGTATGACATACCTCACTTTGTATGATCCAGCGAATAGCATATGCCGTATGACTTACAAAATTGACACTTGTTGCTACCTAGCCTAGGCGCTTGGGATTACAAGGATAGACCCCGGAATGGTTAGCACAGTATCAGGATAATGTGACCTTATTTACTCATTTATAATGCAGCTTCCTTGTTAGTTCTTTATATGTAGCCACAAATCATTAATAAGTGCATCAACACCTAAGTTGGATATTGTTTGTTTGTTTGTTTGTTGTTTTACATCCTAGCAACATCTAAAGTCATATCAGGACAGTTACCGACTTGTGACAGTGCGCCCTCATGGCGACTTTATAGTGCTTGCCCACTGGGAAACCAGGCCACCAGCACCATGACCTGATATCCCACCCATTCACATTATCCTGACACTGAGTCAACCAGTCTTTGCCCTATCCTAATACTGCCGAGTGCCAGGCTAGGAAGCGACAAGTGTCAATTTTTAAGTCATTGGTTTGACTCAACCAGGATTCAAACCCACAAACTCATGGGGATCTCCCGATGTCCCAAAACAGGAGACGGACGCTCTACTCATTCGGCCACACCGTCTGGTGAGTTGGATTTATATAGAATCAAATCTAGGTCGGTGCTCTGGCTTTGGAAATGTTATGATTTCATCAGACTGTACAGCTTTATAACAACACATCAGAACTTATTAAAGCATGATAGATCATCGATTCACTGAGTCAAAGATCTCGGATCTTAAAGCCGCATACTCCGATGGAAAAAAAATCAAATAAAAAAAAACAACAGACAATTATTTAGATTTGATTCTACATATCTAACTTAAACACTAGTGTTCTCAGAAAAAGACAGAAACTCAAAAGTATTGCATTGTGCAACTTTAACGGCAGACTTCTTATATTCATACATGCTAAAGTTCAGGCTAAAGGCCCTGTTACGTACACGTTAGTGAACATAGTTGAACGTAGTGGAGGTTAACATAGTTGAACGTAGTTGAACGTAGTTGAACATAGTTGAATGTAGTGGAGAAGTATGGATGCTGGTATGTTAAACTATGCTCAATTATGTTCAACTACGTTCAACTATGTTCAACTATGTTCGACTACATTTGACTACGTTTGACTATGCTCAACTACGTTCGACTACATTTGACTATGTTTGACTACGTTTGACTACTTTTGACTATGTTTGACTACGTTTGACTACATTCGACTATGTTCGATGATGTTCGACTACGTTCGACTACGTTCGACTACGTTCGACTACGTTCAACTACGTTCGACTACATTCAACTATGTTCGACTACGTTCGACTACGTTCAACTACGTTCAACTACGTCCACAAACATGTATCTGACTGGGCCTTAACTGAGCCACAATTCAGCCTTCAATGCAATGCGCTCTCTGTCACAAAAGAGCCTCTTTGTCCTCCAGGTTTAGTGAAACCTTGGTAACCCAGCTAGTAGGGCTGCAAGAATGCTAAATGGCAGAGGTGATATTTCTACTGCGGAATCTAAAGTTGGATATATCGGATCGATCTAGGTCAGTGCTCTGGCTTTGGAAATGCTATAAATTTATTGGACTGTACAACTTTATAACAACGCAGCATATTGTTTGTTTGTTTGTTGTTGTTTTACGTCCTAGCAACATCTAAAGTCAGATCAGGACGGTTACTGACTTGTGACAGTGCGCACTCCTCGCGACTTTATAGTGCTTGCTGTCCCACTGGGAAACCAGGCCACCAGCACCATGACCTGATATCCCACCGATTCACATTATCCTGACACTGAGTCAATCAGTCTTTGCCCTATCCTAATACTGCCGAGTGCCAGGCTAGGAAGCAACAAGTGTCAATTTTTAAGTAATAGGTTTGTGTCATCGATTCACTAAAGGCAAGCATCTCGAATCTTAAAGTTGCATAGGCCAATGAAAACAACAAATTTTCAAAACCAAAATACTTATCTAGATTTGATTCTACATATCCAACTTAGACACTGGTGCACTTTATTAAGCATTTGTTGCTGCATAGAAGGGTATAATAAGTCAATTAATAGAAACTGTTACTACTGAAGTCTATGGTGTCAGAGTTTTGGCGTGCTTGACAAAATTATTTTGGCATGTTTTGACGTCATATATCTCCAAACTTAGCCATTTAAAATTAATGTTACTTAAAACTAAAGTAAATTAGATAATAACGATTAGTATAATATATTTATCTCAGAAAATAGCAAAAACTCAAAAGCATCGGACTATGCAACTTTAATGGTAGACTTCTTATAATTATAGTTATATACCTGTATGCAAAGATTCAGTCAAAGTAAGCCACAAGTCAGCCTTCCATGCAATGCACCCTTTGTCACAGAAGAGCCTCTTTGTCCTGCAGGTTTGGTGAAACTTTGGTAACACTGCTCGTGGTTGTAAGAATGCTAAATGGCAAAGATGACATTTCTCCTGCAGTCTGTTGGAACATGGTGACGTTTATGACCAGTGATATCTTCTGGTGCACATTATTCACGTGACACAACCGGAAATGGAACTCACCAGGCAACCGGAGAAGCATTTGAAATGGGTCTGACTGGTTCTGAATGGTGCCGTTTTACATAGCATTAAACCTTCCATGTTAAAATAGAATACTTAAAGTTCCATAGCAGATTAGGCCAAATAAAACAAAGAATTGCTGATAGTCCCCGCCCGTGCCTGAAAAATCGCCCACCCCTGAGTAAAAAATTTTTCAACTGCTAAAAATGCGTCGGGCTAGCAGCAATTCAACTTTCGTATCAATCTTTAAAATCATTGGTTTGACTCAGCCAGGGTTCGAAGCCAGGAGATCGAATCCCACAACCTACCAGAACAGAAGGCGGACGATCGACTCATTCGGCCATCAAGAATGGCTACGTATTACGTCTACGTCATAAGCCAGAGAAATAACAAATATCAATTAAAAAACCGCCCACCCGACCCTGATTTGTGTGATCAAAAGGACGATCACCAATTTAAAAACAAATTATTTGGCCTTATTTTGAGTTTCGCCTCCTGTTTCGGTAGGTCGTGGGATTCAAACGGGTTTGAAACCGAGCCAAGTCAAACCGATGACGTCAAACCAGTGACTAATAAAATTGATACTTGTCACTAGGAAGCCTGGTGCTCGGTATTGCTGGGATCAGGCAAGGAGCAGTGGAATGAGGAAGACCAATCTTCTGCAGTTGAAATATCCCTTGCTTACTTAAAGCTGCGTAGTCCGATGAAATATCAAATTTTCAAAACCAAACCAATTGTCTAGATTTGATTTTGCATATCTAATTTAGATACTGATGCACTTATTAAGCATTTGTCTCTGTGTAGAAGGCAATACTGGGTCAATTTAACAGAACCTGTTATTGCAAAAGTCTATGCTGTCAGAGTTTTGGCAATCTTGCCGAAACTAATTTTCCATGTTTGCACTCAAAATATCTCAAAAGTTTACCATTTCAAATTAAAATAACTTTGAACTAATGTAAAGTAGATACTAGTGATCGATCTAACACATTTATCTCAGAAAAACATGCAGAAATTCAAAACCATCAGACTATCAACTTTAACTAATATTAAATAAAAACATACTAAATTTAATTTGCCATGTACGCCAAAAGTCTTACACTATAGGCGTCAGCAGTGACTGACTCTATTAAATTGACTCAGTCTACCTGTCTATGCATGTCACAAGTGCTTAACAGATGTTCCAATATCTAAGTTGGCTACAGTATAACCCCATTAAACAAAACTTGAAGGGACCCTAGAAATTTGTTTGGATTAATCGATTATTGGTTTAACTGAGCTTTGGCTTCGACTTTGACTTCGCTTTGCCAAAAATGTGGCCGCATTATGAATGTAATATACAATGTATGTGGACAATTTGATTAATGTTTTTTATGTATATACAGTATAACCCCGTTAAACCAAGCTAGGTTAAACCAAACAATCGGTTAATCCAAACTGTTTTCAGCGGCATGGCAAAATCCTACCATTTATCATATAAAAAAGTCTCAGATGACCTTATAACCACATGAAAGTTTGGTTTAACTGTACCTGAAGTGGCCTGGGGCCTGACAATTTTGTTTGGATTAACTGATAATTTGGAATAACCGACTTTGGTTTAACCAACATTTTTATATTATGAATGGTAGTATTTTGCCGGGCCGCCGAATAAAGTTTGGATTAACCGATCGTTTGGTTTAACCGAGCTTGGTTTATCGGGGTTGTACTGTATATGGAATCAAATTATCGATAAGGGGTTATCCAAAGTTTTCAACATTTTCATGGTTGTACAAAGTGTATGGCAGGGGAAGGGGAGGTGCTAGTCATCTATGACATTAACCAATAATACAATGTTGATATTTAAAATGTTCATATTTGTGTCCTTTTGTACTGTAGTAAAAATGTTGGTGTGTACTACTTTCGGGGAGAGGAGGGTCTGGGAAAGTAGTAGACTTTGTGTGGCTGTGAAAATGTTGAAGAATTTGGATGGGCCCTAAGCGTTTTAGGTTAGAAAATGTCATGCATTCATCGCACTCTGTAGCTATAAATATACGATTGCCGTAGTTTACCTCCTCCCTAGCTAGATTGCGCCACTATACCTAAACAAATCATGGATCCTTGAGTTGTGTTTGATAAAGTTGGTAAAGCTATTTGAAGAATTCAGGCGCAAAACCCTGTAAACCTATTCAGACAATTACTTCTGATCAAAAAGAATCTCCAGTGGACTGGACACCTCATGAGGATGTCATCAGACAGGCTACCAAAGCAGATCCTCTACTCTCAACTGTCTTCTGGTTACAGAAAGAGAGGGCGCCCTCATCTCCGGTTCAAGGATACCATCAAGAGAAACCTGAAGCTGAGAGACATTAAGACTGACTCATGGACATTACTCTCACAGCAGAGAGCTAAATGGAGAGCGGCAGTCAAGTAATGAAAGCAGTCTTTGTCGCATCGCGACCGACAGCATGATGATGATGGTCATTTCCAGCATACAAGTATCTATCCTGCCCCAGTTATGTTTGTTTGTTGTTGTTTTACGTCATAGTAACATCGAAGGTCATATCAGGATGGGTACCGACTTGTGAGAGTGCACACTCATGGTTAATTGGTAGTGCTGCCCTACTAGAAGACAGGGCTGCCGGCACCATTACACGATTACCCATGCAGTCACATTATCCTGATACTAGCCAATCCGTGTCCTATCCTAATAATGCCGACCGCCAGGCTAAGTCGTGGCCAGTAACAATTTTGTAAGTCAATGGTTTGATTCAACTGGGATTCGAACTCCCATCTTTCCACATAGGAAGCACCCATTATGTTGCTAAAATCCAGTCAGTTCCATTGTGGTATCAATAATTGAGCAAATTCTGTACAAGCCTCGTTTTGAATCAGGCGTGAATAAAGGCTACTCATGGACATTTCACGATTTTATTTCCTAATAACGAGGTTCCACAACAACAAGTTAAACCAAACGGGATGGCCGAATGAGTTGAGCGTCCGTCTTTCTTTTTGGTAGATCGTGAGATTCGAGCCCATGGGTTCGAAACACTGGTCGAGTCAAACCAATGACTTAAAAATGTATACTTGTCGCTTTCTAGCCAAGCGCTCAGCATTATTAGGATAAGGCAAGAACTGGTTGGCTCAGTGTTAGGATAATGTGAATGAGTGGGATATCAGGTCATGGTGCTGGTGGCCTGGTCTCCCAGTGGGGCAGCACTATAAAGTCGTCATGAGTGCACACTGTCACAAGTCGATACCCGTCCTGATATGACCTTAGATGTTGCCAAGACGTAAAACTCCAATAACCAACCAACTACAAGGTAATCAATAGGTAGAACTGATATGTAATTTGTTCTCTCTCTCTCCCGTGGGCTAATGCTCACCATGTACACAAGATAGTGACACCCTTGGTGTCAGCTGTTTATCTAGTTTACCTAAGTATCATGTACATATATCTTACCTTTGTATCTTGTTTATGTATCTACTTCCTTCGTGCTGCGCATGCGCTGTAAATTATTTTCCTTAGCCATCCGCCATGTCTCACCCTGCCTTTGCCTCCTGATGCCCACATCTGAATATTTCCCGAAAACTCTCACTATGGAAACACACCTACACTTTTGTGTGTGTAACTATTATTTACACTACTCACAAAGACACAATACAATATACAGTACAACCCCGTTAAACCAAGCTCGGTTAAAACAACCAATCAGTTAATCAAAAATTTATGTTGGCAGCCCGCCAAAATACTACCATTTATCATATAAAAAAGTTGGTTAAACCAAAGTCGGTTAATCCAAATTATCGGTTAATCCAGACAAAATTGTCGAACCTCAGGCCACTTCTGGTACAGTTGAACCAAACTTTCATGTGTTTATAAGGTAATTTGAGACCCCACCGACTTTGTTATATGATAAATGGTAGTATTTTGAAGGGATCCTAGAAATTTGTTTGGATTAACCGATCGTTTTGTTTAACCGAGCTTAGTTTAACGGGGTTATACTATATGCACATAAAAAACAATAATCAAAGTGTCCACATACATTGATTATTACATGTGCAATACACTCTTACTCAAAGTCAAAGTCAAAGCCAAAGCTTGGTTAAACCAATGATCGGTTAATCCAAACTAATTTCTAGGTTCCCTTCAAGTTTGGTTTAACAGGGTTATACTGTATATATATATTATACCAGGGAGAAGAGTCTCAGCTCTGGCTGGCTTCTAAACTTCTTCTTTTATTAAAGTAAAATTCTGGGCTAAGTGACCAGCTGGTGGTGGTCAGGTGACTGCTCGCAGCCCCACACAGACTACACATCCTTATTGCAGTCCACCTGCCCACCAGGCAGCTCCAACAGCACCAACAGATCATTCTAGAACCACATGCAGCCACCATAGCAATAGCGCCGTTCACATAATATCCGCATAATTCCCCGCATTTTACGTTGACATATTTATTCCTGCGAAGAAAGTACTTTTTTTTCAGCACCGAGGTACTCACTCCTCTTACATCCATTGTTGGTTCAGTTATTTATATTTATTTTTTATAGATAATGTTTTGTTAATGGAAAAAGAAAATAATTGTGAGCAAAAATGTCACACATGTCACACATTTCTCACACATCTGACGAGTTAGCCTTAGTAATATTAGAACTAGAGAGAGTTAGTCATGTGCCAATGCTTTAGAGAGGTAGGTCTAGATGGATGGATAGACATTGGTTTGTTTGTTGTTTTACGTCCTAGCAACATCTAAGGTCATATCAAGACGGGTACCAACTTGTGACAGTCCACACTCATGGCGACTTCATAGTGCAGCCCCACTGGAAGACCAGGCCGCCAGCACCATGACCTGATATCCCACTCAGTCACATTGTCCTGACACTGAGCCAACCAGTCCTTGCCCTATCCTAATAATGCCGAGTGCCTGGCTAGGAAGTGACAAGTATCAATTTTTAACTGATCGGTTTGACTTGACCAGGGTTCGAACCCACGACCCCACGAGCTACCAACACGGAAGACGGACCCTCTAATTCATTCGGCCAGGACACCCACGATTATATGACTTGTCAGGGCTCCATCGACCTCCATATGTGTTCAAAAAGATTATTCATTTTTACCATAACGAGCTGGCATTAGAGGCCCAATAGATCAGCCTAGATCAGCCAGAAGAGGATCTGTAAGTTTGTAAGTTAGAAATTGATGACCTAAATTGGGTCATGTTATCATCAATATCAATCCCTTAACTGTGAGGGTTGTTGGGGAACCACATATGACTTCACAACTGGTTTTCTCCATTGTCCCCTGTTCTCCACTCCACCGCCCTCGAGGACTTGCCAAACTCCACACCCGTCCATTCCCTGATGTTGTCTTCATACCTCTTCCTTTGTCCACCTTGTCTTCTCCGCCCCCCCCCCCCCCACACTCTCACCGTGCCTTGCAAGATGGTTTCAGCCAGACCTGATGAATGGAAAATATTCCCATACCGATGCAGTTTGTGTCTTTTTACGATCATCAGGAGATCTTTGTGTGACCCAATTGCCTGTAGACAATAGGCATACAGCGCCATCTGTTGGATTCCTTCTAAGCCGAACTCATTGCTGAGATTTAAAAAAGCTAAAAAAAAAAGCATTCATGGCATACTGTTGTGCTTAGCCACTCAGTACACAACCTTGGTCACGTGATCCATTCAGAGCTCGACATCCTCCTCTCCTACATCTCTGCGGCCTCAGGCTCAAACCGCCACATCGCGCAATAAGCGCTTAATGCCATGACAACCGCAGCGACACCTGTCGGACAACTTAAGCGCCGGGTGTGTTCTTATACCAATTGTGAATGTCTTTACCTCTAATTACCCTTGAATGTGCTCCTGTGGGTGTGTGGGTGTGTGGGTGTGTGGGTGTGTGGGTGTGTGGGTGTGTGGGTGTGTGGGTGTGTGGGTGTGTGGGTGTGGGTGTGTGGGTGGGGGTGTGTGGGTGTGTGGGTGTGTGGGTGTGTGGGTGTGTGGGTGTGTGGGTGTGTGGGTGTGTGTGGGTGTGGGTGTGTGTGTGTGTGGGTGGGTGGGTGGGTGGGTGGGTGTGTGGGTGGTCGGGTGGTTGTCATTCAGAGGGGTGGGGGTTAGTAGGTGGTTGGGGGGGGGTTGTCATTGAGAAGGGTGGGGGTTGGTGGGTGGGTGGGGGTCAGCGATTAACACATCACGTGACCTACAAGTACAACTCATTGTGGCTGGGTACGGGCTGGTTATGACGGATGCGCCGTCCACGTGACCGACCCGCCAGGAGGCGCGTCTATTGACGCCTGCTTTGTGTGGGAGCGTCGCCGTCCTGCACGCACTCATACACACCGGGCGGCACGAGGCGAGCTGGCACACAGAGGGCCAGGCGTACTGAGGGGCGGGCCGGACACACTTCACTGTGTCACCTCACTACATCACCTTATTGCGTCACATCGCTGTGTTACCTCACTGTGTCACCTCAATGTGTCACCTTAATGTTCCACTTCAATGTGTCACTTCACAGTGTCACCGCCTTGGGTCACTTCACTGTCTCACCTCACTATGTCACCTTATTGTGTCACATCGCTATGTTACCTCACTGTGTTACGTCACTGTGTCACCTCAATGTACTACTTCACTGTGTCACTTCACAGTGTCGACCCCATGTGTCAATTCACTGTCCCATGTCACTGTGTACTCTCACAGTGTCACCTCACTGTGTGCCTTCACTGTGTCACCCCACTGTGACACCTTACTGTGTCACCTCACTGTGTAACATCACTGAGCCACACCACCATGTCACATCACTCTGTCACATCACTCTGTCACCTCACCATGTGACCTCACTGTGTCACCTCACCGTGTCACTTCATTGTGTAAGCTCAATGTTTCACATCACTGTTTCACCCCATTGTGTCACCTCACTGTACCACTTCATGGTGTCAGCTCATTGTTTAACCACACTGTCACCTCACTGTATCACCTCATTGTGTCACTTCACTGTCACTTCAATGTGCGACGTCACTGTGTCACGTCATTGTTTCCCCTCAGTGGTGTGCATGCAGCAATGTGTGCAACAATGTGCATAGCAATGTGCACAGCGATAAGGCGAAAGCTGGGTGCAGCATGTCCACAGCAGTATGCGCAGCGATGTGCGCAGCGATGCGCGCAGCGATGTGGGCGGAGATGTGCGCAGCGATGTGCGCGGCGATGTGCACCGCGATGTGCACCGCGATGTGCGCAGCGGAGTGCGCAGCGATGTGCGCAGCGATGAGCGTGGCGATGTGCGCAGCGATGTGCGCGGTGATGTGCGCAGCGATGTGCGCAGCGACGTGCGCCGAGATGTGCGCAGCGATGTGCGCAGCGATGTGCGTAGCGATGTGCGTAGCGATGTGCGCAGTGATATGCGCAGCGATATGCGCAACGATGTGCGCAGATATGTGCGCAGCGATGTGCGCAACGATGTGCGCAGCGATGTGCGCAGCGATGTGCGCAGCGATGTGCGCAGAGGTTTCTGCGCGTCTTCCCCACTGGCCCATCTATAGTGTCGCAAAACTTGTTGCGCTTGTGTTCCTTCGCTTGGGTTTGAGTTACGGTCACGTGAGGTGCCACGCCGCGTCCACACTGCACGGCTCGCATAGATCACCTGACGGAATCAGCGCGAGGCAGGCGGCGCCGCGCTGACACCTGGGTAATCCATCATCGCGGTGCCTGACGGGCGGCTGGCGTGACGTCATCATTTGCGAACCTTATTTGGACATGACATACGACTATATGCTGTATTCTAATATCCACAAGGTATCGATCGGCCGATCGGCGAACTACTGCTAGCTATATATACAGTAAAACCTCTCTAAATATACCGACCATGTGACTTTAAATGGTTCGTTTAGGGAGGCGGTCGGCTTAGAGAGTTTTTTTAATCATTACAATGGTATTGTATGGGCGATCGTTTGGGACCCAAATAAAGCGATCAATATAGGGGAGTGGTTGTTGATCTATTGGGGTGGTCGCTGAGAGACGCTTTACTGTATTTATGTATATATATGTGCAATATAATATATTGTATAAATATAAATTTGGAGGATATTCTTGTAGCTAATTTATTATAGGTAAATATCACTGTGTTTCAGATGTGCTATTTCTAAGTACCATCCGGCTGTTCTAGGGAGCAGGACGTAGCTCAGGCGATAGCGTGTCCACCTGTGAAGGTTTGGCTCATCCGATCGAATCTTGCTCAGTGGACACATTTGCAGCCTGGGCTATTTTCCACAACTGGTTCATCAAAGACTGTGGTATGTGTTGTCCTGTATGTGGGAAAGTGCATATAAAAGATCACTTGCTGCTTATCGGAAAGAGTGGCCTATGTGGCGGCAGCAGGTTTCCTCCACAAAGAAATATGTCAGAATGACCATATGGTTGATGTCCAATAGCCGATGATAAAAATCAATGCGCTCTCGAGACGTCGTTAAATAAAACAAACTTTCCTTTCCATCCGGCTGTTCTGTTCCACATTTATCCGGCTTGGTGCCCAGCTGGGCATTCCCAGGCATTTCCAACCATGCCATATTCGTTATTTGTTGAAGACATCTTGATTTATATATTTGATGGTAGAGTGATTGTTGCCCAGCCAAGGCCCGTAATAAACCTCAGCTCCCTCCCTCACCTTCTTGTGTTAATCTTGTCTCATTTATTCTTGGAGATATATACATTATATATATGGGTAGTGATAATCCCATTATCGCATGTAATAAGCTCTGGAGTTCCTGCCCCCTCTGCCCCCCTCCAGCCCCCACCCCACCACCCGCTCATGGGTGGAGGGGGGGGGGGGGCTCCGGCTGCTCCTGGCCAGCCCCCTGCATGGGGCGCAATACGCCACTACCTCGGAAGTTTATATATATATATATATATATATATATATAGTAGTCCCTTCATGAGCCTTGACGGAATATTTCCCAATTTCATCACCCACTCTACATTAGTATTTAATGAAAAATAATAATATATCAGGCCCACAACCCAATGGAGTTATTGGAGATATACAACGTTTATGTAGGTATAATATTAATAAGTAATTTACAACAGAAGCAATCGGATAACAACTTGTCACCCGGCTGAAATATGTTCAGCAAGGTCCAATCTATTAGAGACAATGATAAAACATTGTATAATTTAGGCTACGGTAAGGAAAGAGAGAGAATTTAGGCTACGGTAAGGAAAGAGAGAGAACAATGAGTAGTGGTGGGGAACCTTCTTTTATTTTTGCTTGAAGGTCCCTTGGCCGGGCAAGATAACAGCCCTACCTAAAGCTAAAAATAAGTGGTGCTCGGCGTGCAGTCATGGTTGGACTGAGCCAAGCAGCAATGAGATGGCAGTCCCGGGGCAAAAGAGTGGCCCGGGGTGAATATAAGTGAAGAATAAATAAGAAATAAATAATAAATAATTAATTAAAGAAGAGAAGGGGGGGAACTCCGCCTCCTTTATATATATATAATAAATTATAATCTACATAAATTTAGGCTACGGTAAGGAAAGAGAGAGAACAATGAGTAGTGGTGGGGAACCTTCTTTTATTTTTGCTTGAAGGTCCCTTGGCCTGGCAAAATAACAGCCAAACGGGCCAAAGGCCCCCACCCAAAACTACTCAAGCTTCGACTGGGCCAGGGAGGAGGCCACCCTCAGGTCATTGACGATGCGTACCTGCAGTGGCGTCTTTAAGTAAGCATAAACTGTCTCACTGGCCCAGTCCCCTCTCAACTTTACCTCCTCGATCGTAGCCCCACAGATGGCAAGATAAGTTGCGCCGCCACGGCGCAGGGAGTGAGAGGTAAGGTGGCACTCAGCCAGACCTGCCCTACTCGCAAAAAGTCTCAACATAGATTGATATGAGCGATAAGACATTGGGGTTGAGCCCGACTCTGCCGGAAGCCTGAATGCTATTTCCTCCTGAGTAGCAGGTATCTCCTCAAAATGTTTTTTGGTCCAGAATACCGCACAAAGTGCATGGTTAACGCATTTGGCGACTGGTATCTCTAGCACACGCTCAGTAAATTGGATAGTCTTAGAGTGCCTTAGTCGAATTATCATACCCCAATCAAAAAATTTAAAATCTGAATGTCTAAGGGAGGCCTCTGAGTCCGTGACCTGGCTCTTCCTGAGTAATGCGCGGAAGGACAGCAAGATCGCAGCGCGCCAGGCAGTATGGCCAGAGTTCAGGGCCAAACCACCAACAATTTTAACCAACATATGTGGTAAGAGGGGGGGCGCAGCCTTTGGTGTGTCACCCTTCTCGCGTATTATGCCCTTCAAAGTTGCAGATACATAGTAATCGGCATAGAGGATAGTTTGGCAAGCATTCTGTTTCAAGTAAAAATTTAGACCTGACAAATAGTTCAATATAGATCTATAAGATAGATCGCTGGCAAGCCAGGTCACATAAAGAGTGACTCACTTCAAGGTGCAGGGAAAAGGAGCCCTGTTTTCCCCGAACTGATCGACAAAGGTCAAATAACGCTTAATTTGAGCCGTCCTTGAAGACCAGGAATTGGTGGAATAAAAACGGCTCTCATATAGCTGCTGCTCCCTTGCCAGTGCTTCCAGCCCTGGATTGAAAAGAAAAGGGGGCCTCAAAAATCTTTCTACAACACATGAGCCATGCTTTATCAACAGCGGCTATCCTAGCAGCACTTCCAACATCCCCCAGCCTGCTCAATGCATCACAAGTGATATTTCTCGAAGTATGAATATAGGAAGAAATGAATATAAAGTTTTGTTCGATCGCCATCCAGAAAAGCTTTCGGAGATAACCCATGATCTCCCGTGAGCGGGAGCGGCCCGTGTTCAGTGCAGCCTGGACCACAACGCTGTCAGTCATGAACACTATCGAGGCCCCCCCCCCAACCATGCGCCCAGCGTGTGGCTGCCTCAAATGCGGCCGCCATTTCTTTTACGTTAATATGAGCAGAGTCCAACCCCTCCTCGGGTGAGACGTGATGGTGCCCAGCATAGTCACCAAGCGCTATATCATCCTCTCCCTTATAACAGCCGACTAACCAATCGGCCCCATGGGTAGCACCCATACCCCAGCCTGAGGCATCACTATAAACTGAGCAGACCCGCGTACATTTTCCTAGCATGGCAGCCTTACCGTTAAACCGTGCGGCAAAGCATTCCCACCATTCAATGTCCTGGCGGAAGCCCACACCCAACCTGGTGTAGTGATAAGGCTCCCTGATGGAAGCAATGAGATCATAGATCCCACGGCAGAAGGTACGGGCTCCCCGGATCACCTTGGCACAATGTGCAAGCAGACCCCCTAGTCTCTCAAGATCCTTCCGTTTTGCTTTCCTCCGACCCCGGAATTGAGCCAAAACTCGGTATAATTTAATCAGCTTATCAGCGGGGAGAGTTAATTCTAATTTCATAGTATCAATGTCGATCCCAAGAAAACGCATTTTCTGAGTCGGGGAGAGCAACTTTCGGAAGCTTAGTGAGAAACCCAACCTACGTATTATTGCAATTAGTTTTGATTGGTCAATAGCATTGTGATCCCATGAATCACCGATAATACAGAAGTCATCGAGGTAATTGATGACCCGTTTTATGCCTTCCCTCTTTGCACATCTTACAATAAAATTAGATATTTTTGTAAATATAAAGGGGCTTGACGCAAGACCCATTGATAGGCGATTGTCGACCATATATCTGACTCTGTCATCGTCCCTAAATTTCCACTTCAGACCCTGCCTTATGCGGTCCCTAGGGTTTATCTGGACGGCCCTGTAGGCATCCTTTATGTCAATAGAAGATAGGTGGTCCCCCCGCTCAAGATTGTCGATTACATTATCGACACTTAGGTATTTAAACGTATGGGCGACCTCACTAGTGGCCGAATTGACCGACCTATCACGGGGCTTACTACAGTCGATAACCAGCCGACCCCCCCCCACCCTCCTTTGGGACGACAAACATGGGGTGGACACATTGTGGTTTGTAGTCAACACAAGAAATGACATCCTGGTCTAATTCGACAGCCAATTTCGCTTCGATAAGGTCCCGCTCCCATGCCAACAAGCGTTTACTATTGTTGTTTTCGTAGCTGTTGTCAAATTCAGTATTTATCACCTGAAAACCGAAGACTATCCCTCGTAATATATAATAGGCTTCAGGATCAATGCCGCCCCTGAGAAACAGCTCAGCGAAAAAACGACAAGGCTTCAATTGACAAACAACACCCTCAAGGCGGTATACACAAGAACAAACACCCCTATCACAGTCATTTGTTACATAGAACACGACGGGCGAGGAGCCCTCTAATTCACTGATAGTCACTTCCAGACAACCCTCACAGTCTCTCACTTGCATCCAGTCCTGTGTGCATTCAGGTACTTGGAATCCTCGACTGTCAGATAATTGGTTGGGATCTATCACAGGCTCGGGGCTTCGTGGTGGGGCGTCCTCCATATCAGCCCCCATCTTGTGTGTAACGTAGTCACCTGCAAAGACCCCCTCGTCAACATTATGAAGTTCATCTGTAGGAGTCCTATTCTCCACACAGCACATGCGGTCACCTACAAAGACCCCTATATCAGCACAGTCCTCACGGTCATCTACAAAGACCCTATTATCCCGATTGTCGAGCCGGTCACCTCCAAAGACCCCTTTCTCAATGTCGACATCACAGGTGCGGTTTAAACCAATCGCCCTGTAAACCTGGTCACCTGAAAAGACCTCTAGCCCCTGGCTGGGCTGCTGAGAGTGCGCCCACCGTCACTCCCTGCATGCTGGACGCTTGTGGCCTTTTCCGTTGCACTTTGAGCAGACATGGCCGAATCTACATTCAGCCTCGCCTCGTGTGCAGCCCTGCTCGCCATTCCATGCGTAGCAAGGCCTCTTAGTTTGACTACCCGGCTTTCTGGTGGCGTAGCCTGTCGTTCCGGACTTCCTTGATCTTACATTGAGCGAAGAATAAAATAGCACACTCGAGCCCCTGTTGGCGCTAGAGAAAGCAGCAAACCCTATCTCCTCGGCCAGTATTCTGATTGACCGATCATAGTCAGTGTGAGCCGAGTCAAGATATTCATTTGTGCGCGCCCTATGGGTCAGAAACACAATGTGCTCCAGCAAGGCCCTCAAGTCTTTAATGCCCAGCTCCTTTATACCGAGTGCCCACTGGCCCGTGGCAGCTATCAACTCATAACAGTTCACTTTACCAATATCTCTGTTTCCGACAGTAAACCTCTTGAGGCTCCACTTACTTCTACGTCGTCTACTGGCACTCCTGCTGGACGATGCACTGCTCGAAGTCCTCCGTCGGCGTACGGTAGATCGTGAACGGCTTACGTCCCTCCCGTAAGAACAGAAGCCGTCTTCCGGTTTCCCGACGAAAGTCGCGTCCACGTAACGGGTTGTGTGGCCGGCTCCCCCGTCGTCGCAAGCGTATCCTGAGCTCGCGTCTTGAACGTCCTCGCCCACATCCCCTCGTGCTCCTGTGCTGGGTTGGTGGCGTCTCTCTTGCTTTAATAGGAGTATTCTTTTTCGCTCCTCCAAGGCAGCCAGCTCGTCCTCAACTTCGAGCCCCCTTACTTCCTTCTCCAGTTGTTTAAGTCGCTCTTCAGACGACATGGCGATGAGTTCAACCCCTCCAGTGTTCTGGTCGTCTGACATTTTATGTTCAGTATCAGGTACCTGGCGGATTGAGCGTGACCTTGTTGTTGGACCCGCAGTACCCTGCTTTTCCTCACACTGTGTTTTATTTCCTTTCTCGTGTACTGCGCCACAAGTATCACAAAAATCTTTCGGCATAATAAATACTTGTGTAAATTATGTAGTAAAGCAGTACCGATGTTTGAAGTAGATCGAGTGTTAGGTGGTTCAATTATATGTGAGAACCATAGCCAAAAACATTCAATGGAGTGATGTTCTATGCTGCTGCCTATATGTTCAATTTCTATTGCTGATGTAGTGTAAAGGTGTATAAAATATAATTGGTAGGTATAAGAATAAGAACTATGTATAAATATAAGGAATATAAGTGTAATGCCGGCATTGCACTTCAGTTAGTTCATTTGTCATAGGGCAATGCATGAATGAAAATGCTTGAGCAATGACTAGCATAATGGTTGTAAAGACACCTAGACAAT
>CM059193.1:11704172-11750162 GCA_030323885.1 Branchipolynoe longqiensis | reverse complement strand
CCCACTTCTCCCACTCCTCCCACTCCTCCCACTCCTCCCACTCCTCCCACTTCTCCGACTCCTTCAACTCGTCCCACTCCTCCCACTTCTCCCACTCCTCTCACTCCTCCCACTTCTCCCACTCCTCCCACTCATTCCACTCCTCCCACTTCTCCCTCACATTCCACTCCTTCCACTCATCCCACTCCTCCAATACATCCCACTCCTCTCACTCCTCCCACTCATCCCACTCCTCCCACTCCTCCCACTCCTCCCACTCCTCCCACTCCTCCCACTCCTCCCACTCCTCCCACTCCTCCCACTTCTCCCACTCCTCTCACTCCTCCCACTTCTCCCACTCCTCCCACTCATCCCACTCCTCCCACTCCTCCCACTCCTCCCACTCCTCACACTTCTCCCACTCCTCCCACTCCTCCCACTCCTCCCACTTATCCGACTCCTCCCACTCCTCCCACTCCTCCCACTCCTCCCACTCCTCCCACTCCTCTCACTCCTCCCACTTCTCCCACTCCTCCCACTTCTCCCACTCCTCCTACCCATCCCACTCCTCTCACCCCTATCTCTCCTCCCACTCCTCCCACCCCTCTCTCTCCTCCCACTTTGTGGTCTCCTAAATATTAATATATTCCTGCAAGAAAGAACATTATTTTCAGAATAATGGCCTCCGGTCAGTGGGCACTGCCATTACTCAGGATGCCGTGCAGTGGGCACTGCCATGACCCTGGATGCCGTGCAGTGTGTGCCTGCCATTACCCAGGATGCCGTACAGTGGACACTGCCATTACTCAGGATGCCATGCAGTGTGCGCCTGGCATTACCCAGGATGCCGTGCAGTGTGCGCCTGCCATTACCCAGGATGCCATGCAGTGTGCGCCTGCCATTACCCAGGATGCCGTGCAGTGTGCGCCTGCCATGACCGAGGGAGCCATTGCGTGTGGGGCAGGCGTCCCTCAAGCTTTGTTCTAATCAATAGCCCGCACCTATAGCTCACAGGTGTTGGGCGTGTGGAGGCCGGCGGGACGCCACGCTCACCCGGCAACTGCACAATGTCGTCTGCTCTCACAAAAATGTTGTCTGTTCCCAGCGAAAATGATCAAGAACAGATCAGACGCGATTGAGTGAGTGCTTCCTCCGGGCGGTGATCTATTTGCACTGAATGTCGTCTGTGGTTTGTTTGGCGCAGTGGGCGTGGGACCAGACGACATTTTACATGCAGGTCTCCCGCCCTCAGGCACCGGGCGGGGTGTCCGAATTGGTAGAGCTCGGGCCTCGCGTGCGGGAGATCAGGAGTTTGGTTCCCGGTCGAGTCAAATCAATGAATTATAAAATTGATACTTGTCGCTTCCTAGCCTGGCGCTCGGCATTAATAGGATAGCGCAAGGACTGGTTGGTTCAGTGTGAGAATAATGTGACTGAATGGGATATTAGAGTCATGGTGCCAGTGGCCTGATTTCCCAGTGGGGCAGTGCTACAAGGTCACCATGATTGTGCACTGTCTTAAGTCGGTACCCGTCCTGATATTACCTTAGATGTTGTCAGGATGTAAATCTCCAACAACCATCACCCTCCCCCCCCTGCTGTCAGCGGCAAACTGGACAATTCGTTCACGTCGGGCCGAATCTTGGCGCGCGAGGTTAAATACGACCACGTGCGGGCGGCGATGGAGAGACATGGCGCCATTACTGGGATGCACCGCGCGGCCGGCCACTACCAGGTGGCGCCCCAGAAGGGTTTCCCGCCAAAAGCGCGACACCAGAACGAGGCGCGGCCAGAAGCGTCCAGGGTTTCTATGTGCATGCCAACATTAATTTGCCATATTTTCACCCAAAACCCAAAAAAAACCAACAAAAAAAACACAAACAAAACAAAACCCTGGCCGAATCGGTAGAGCGCAGGCATCCGGTGCGGGAGATCGGGAGTTCAATTCACGGTTTAGTCAAACCAATGACTTACAAAATTAATACTGGTCGTTTCCTAGCTTGGCGCTCGACATTAATAGGATAGGATAAGTACTGGTTAGCTCAGTGTCAGGATAATGTGGCTGAGTGGGATATTGAGTCATGGTGCTGGTGGCCTGATTTCAAAGCAGGCAGGCCTATAGAGTCATCATGAGTGAGCACTGTCACAAGTCAGTGCCCGTCCTGATATGAAATTACGACGTAAAACTTCAACAACCAACTATTTCCTTAGATTTGGCGGAAATGTTGTTTGGTTGTTGGAGTTTTACCTCCTAGCAACATCTAAGATCACATCAGGACGGGTACCGACTTATGACAGTGTGTACTCATGGCATCTTTATAGTGCAGCCCCACTGGGATACCAGGCCACCAGCAGCATGACCTGATATCCTAATCAGGCACATAATCCTGACACTGAGCCAACCAGTCCTTGCCCTATCATAGTAATGCCAAGAGCCTGGCTAGGAAGCGAGAAGTATCAATTTTATAATTAATTGGTTTGACTCGACCGGGAATTGAACTCCTGACCTTCCATATGGCAGGCCTGCGCTCTATCTGGGAGTTGCGCTCTCAGAGTGATACTACCATTTGATACAACATGCCCACGACATCAGCTAAGTGCCACTGCTTGACCAACCTACAGCAATCAGAGTACAAAGGGCCACTTGCAGGCATTGACCGATATATGAGACTGTCTCAAAAGGTGCTAAGCAATATGGGACAAAACTTTGTCCATTGTAACAATCAACATACTATCTGCTTATGTATTTGCTCAGAATAAACTGATTTGTTCTTTACATGGTATTTCATAATTCCAATAGAATAGATATTGATTTGAAGCAAATGTCCTTGTGTTTTCAGTGGAACCGTTTCTGTGCTGTTTTGTGTCTATCGTTACAATGGACAAAAAAAAAGAGTTATTACCTGTTGAGACAGGCTCATATTTTATATCCAGGGAATCCTTTACATGAGTAATAGACGCCCACTGCAGTGGTATGCAGGTATTGCAGGTATAGCAATACCTCAGGGAGTTTAACGCCCCTGCCCTGCAGAGTTGTAAACCACTGCCTTGTGGTACAGGTTCTTGACAGAACCGAAGGCTAAGGGAGCAAACCCTAAAGAGAAAACCATGTCACTGTGGCAGCATTAAGGGCGGTTGATGTATGGAACTCCCAACATCTCCCGACCAGTCACTGCAGGGACAAATAGTTTTGCGCCTGTCTTGACATGTTCTTGCCGGTGTGAAACCTCTATTTGTTCCCTGAAAGAGTGCCGCTGGTAACTTGCAAAAGCCAGCAGCACTTCAACACTTTTACAGGCAGCTTTCATGTAATGTAAAACCGCACAAAACACCATACCACTAATGGACGCAACTCTCACAGTAGAGAGCTAAATGGAGAGTGGCAGTCAAGTAATGAAAGCAGTCTTTGTCGCATCACGACCGACAGCATGATGATGAGACGCCCACTGCAATATGTATGTAAATATACAAGGCTGGGTCTAACCTTATACCCGCCGGTTGCACGCCTTCAAACTACTGCGCAGTAAACAAGCCTGCCTTTATTGTTGAAACTAAGATAGAAGAATGCACTGTCGAGAGGGCTTGATGTTGACAGCCAGAAATATAAAGGCATGCCATAAAGTGGTTGTCAGCGAGACTGCTAACCCGGCATGACCGCACAATGTTTTATGCAAGCTTTGATGTACATGGGGTGTTTTAGCTGGCTACTTTCCCTAATCTGCCTTTTTATATACCACTATTCATGCAACATATCCTCTTGATTGTGTGGAGGCGCGTTACGAGGGAGGGGGCAGGTGGATCGTTGCCATTGCAATAATTACTTACGCCACTCTGGGAGGAAGGACCCCGGTAAAAATATATGCAGTTCCGTCAGCATTACCACAGATTTGTTTTAATCATCACATATTCTCTATTATACAGCAATCTTGATTTGTTACGGAAATCTCTGGTTATATATATGAGGCTGTCTCAAAAGGTGCTAAGTAGTTTGGAAAAAAAATGTCCATTGTAACGATCAACATACTATCTGCTTATGCATTTGCTCAGGATAAACTGATTTGTTTTGTACATGGTGTTTCATAATCCCAATAGAATACATATTGATTTGAAGCAAATGTCCTTGTGTTTTCAGTGTAACCGTTTCTGTACTATTTTGTGTCAATCATTACGTGGACCAAATAAAAAGAGTTATCACCTTTTGAGACAGGCTCATATATATATATATGTGATGCATAATGCATTATGCAAGTATAAAGCTAAGTATGGGGATTATTATTATTATTGTTATACTCCTTAAGACCCAACACTGTACTGGTGGTGCCATCTGTGGCCTCATCACCTACACCGGATGTAGACCAGTATCAGTTGCACCGGAGGATATGCATACATGTAAATATTATTATATAATACTGACTAACGAAACTTTGGAAAGATTAGGGCTACCATGAGACTGCTTGTTGTTGTTTCTGTGGCAATATTCCTTTTTTGTGTGAAAATATTATTGCTAAAGGAGAAAAGGTCCCGGATGTCGTACCCAGGATGTTGTGGATAACCTTCTGCACCTTTACATCCTGTCGGTCCCTACTCATGTTAAACTTAAGCGGCTGTCACACCTCGCCAGATTGAGCAACGGACAGAATTGTCTAGTCCGGTGGTGTTCGGGTGTGATAAGTATCAAAATGTATTAAAATGTGTCAATATGTTGCGATATCGGATCAAAGGACAGGAGATGAACAGTCATGAGTCCAGCAGCATCCGTTCCAAGTTTTCTGCATGTTCAAAACTTGTAGAGACACAATCCGGACACCAATAGACTTTGTTTGGTTTCTGTCCGTTTCCTCCAGTCCGGTGAGGTGTGACAGGGCCTTAAGTCACACACTTAGCGCGATATCCAATAGAAGATTTGTTTGATTGTTACCATGAGTTTGCCTGCTATTTGAATTGTGTGTCATGGTAAGATTGATATAGGAAATATTGTGCCTAGAGCGGTAATAGAACCCACATCTTACGTTCCTGGCTAGTGTGTTAACCAGTACACCACCCAGGCTCCCTGATGGCACCACCCTACCCACGCCCACCTGCCCATGTGGCTCCTTGCCTGAGAGGTCAATGCAGGCTGCTTTATTATCTGAACATTGAACATCCTTTGTGTTTGGAAGTATTTGATGTAGTGACCTGACGCGGTGGCCGAATCGGTAGAGCGCAGGCCTCCCATGCGAAAGGTCGGGAGTTCAATTCCCGATCGAGTCAAACCAATGACATACAAAATTGCTACTTGTCGTTTCCTAGCCCGGCACTCGGCATTATTAGGATAGGACAATGACTGGTTAGCTCAGTGCCAGGATAATGTGACTGAGTCGAATATCAGCTCATGATGCTTTTGTGCTGGCTATCCATAAGATCATTTTAGCACACGTCGATAACATCATTTTAACACACAGAACAAATTTAAACAAGGTTTTATTGTTTACAGTCAATCAAAAAAGGTTGTCATACAAGAAAAAAGTTGAAAAATAAGTTTGAGTAAATGCATGGTGTCAATATCCAAATTTTTACATTTTCACTTTGGTGCAAAATTATATCTTGGATATATTTTGTGGGATAGATTAAATATGTGTAGCATTGCTAACAAGATAAGATACAAGAATACAATAACAAATATTTAATTGCTAACCCCCCCCCCCCCCCAGAAAATAGGCTTAATCAGTTACAATGTAACATGGAAACCAAATATGTAAAATACAGTTTCTGAACACGATCCATCTTAATGGGGGATCTCTACCAAATTGCACCCATGATGCTACAATCCAGAAGACGGTAATCACTTATAATATTTTAATATACTGTTATTAAAAGTAGTAAAACATTTTGCTTTCCGTCAGTTGCCAAGCCAACAGAGTGTGAGAGCATTGGTTCGTTTGTTTTTGTTTTAAGTCCTAGCAACATCTAAGGTCATATCAGGACAGGTACCGACTTATGACAGTGCACACTCATGGTGATTTGATAGTGCTGTGCCATTGGGAAATCGGGCCACTGGCACCTTGACCCAATATCCCACTCGGTCACATTATCCTGACACTGAGCTAATCAGGTATAGAAACACGGATGCTCTGCCGCTGTGAGCACCCCATGAGACTACAAAACTCTCCCCTTCATATCACCTGTGATGCCATTAGCCTAATCAAACCAACTCATGAATCAGTACTGAAAAGAGGAAGGAAAACTAGTCACACAAATGAACAGTGAATAAGTTGTGCTTTATTGAGCAGCAACTCTTGTCCATTCCCCTACATGTGACCTAGCACCCTCACTCCTCACCTTCTGTCCACACTAGTTCTCATTACCACTTAGCCTGTATACTGAAAGCAGTGCCCACAGCCCATGGGACATGGGACATGCATTTAGGTAGCATCAGACAGAGTGTCTGGGGTTCCTGCTCAAAAGTATGTCTGCTTCACTCAAGAGCCAGGACTAGAGTGCCGTTGTCCAGTGTGACTGGAGCATCGATCCTTCATATTACATAATTCTAGGCATCTTGCATATTTTTAGTGTGGTCAGATGGTCAAGGCAGTGCAGGCGACTGAGCAGTCCCGCAGTCAGCCAATCAGGTGACCCCACAGCTGGGGTGGGAGCCAACCCCCCAGTGGAGGTGGCTGCCCCCCTACTCAGCTGCAGGTGCCACCCTGAGTGCATATGCAAATGAGGCTGAAGTTGGGCCTCCCTTGTGGGCACAGGGGTGAACCAACAGTTGTATACAGTTACATTCATATATATATCCATATATATAGACCAAGAACGTCCCTCCTTGGTGATGGTACATGCTTAGAACTTACACATAGGAAATTTCCACCTCTTGGGCAATTTCCCCTAGAACACCCTGAACTGTTTCTTATATAACACAGCTCCTCCCTAATCCTAGGCAGCATGCAGGACATATCTTTCCCTATTCTATATCATGTCATACTATGAGTATGGCATCCTTGCTTTTTTAGTTTTCATAACATTGTCCCCACACTGTCATTCAAGAATAAAGATGCTAATATATAATTCTAAACCGAAAATCCGCATATTTTTACACAGGCTTTGCCCTATCCTATTAATGCTGAGCACAAGGCTAGGAAGCAACAAGTATCAATTTTATAAGTCATCGGTTTGAGTCGACCGGGACCCTAAGTCCCGATCTCCCACACGCGAGGACCACGCTCTACCGATTCGGCCACCGCGCCCGGTTGCCAACAGAGTGTGAGAGCATTGATTGCTGGTTTTGGTGATACAGTGGATCTTACGCCAGCCAAGTGGGATCATAACACCATGGGCGTAATCGATTAATCAACTCGGGTCACCCAAGTCACTTTTTAGCGCATGCGCAGATCCTACAGACACGGGTCGAATAATCGAATACGCTTCTCCATGCTCGGGGTGGAAAAAATGGTGGCTTAATCCAAAACCTTTTTTAAAACAAAAATAACCGATATAAGTACAGCAAAATAGAATTTAAAGTATTTTATGATGGCATCGTTAGTTATATTTCCATTTCACAAATCTAGGTTATTACCACAAAGAAAGATGTGTGACTGGTACTGGTTGCTGTTATCCTGCAGGACGGTACCAGTGCAAATGTGACGTCATCGCTCCTTGCAAACCCCAGCCAAGAGGTGCGTTACTGGGGTCGGGTCGTTTTGCACACGGCATGTGTATTTGTCGACTCCACTCGCGGTGTTCGATTTGAAATTCTGATGACTCGGGTGACTCCAGTCGCCCAGGTCATGTTAATCGATTATGGCCCCTGAGTTCTAGGCCGGTTCGACACCAGGGTGCGCCTTAACTTCCACGTGGTAAGCACTTCGTGAGGGCTTCCTACAGGAGGTATCAAACTGGCTGTTTGCTTTATCTGGCCATAAAATACCCCCCCACCCCAACATCGCACTCCATCACGTACATATATCCATCTAAGTGTCGGACTTGTCATTATATTATATGTTACTAAATTGTTATGTTACTGTTATTTTTAACTCTGTTACGCAGTATTTTATTTTAGTGCATTATAGTATATTGTTCTATATTATTTTGTATTATATGATTTATTTTATTACATTGCATTATATTCTATTCAATCGTATTGCATTATATAGTATTCTATTATATTGTATTATGTTCTATTTTTTTATATTATATTATACTGTATAATATAATATATTATTATACTTTATGGTATACAATTATACAATTGGACTATTTAATATTTCATTGTACTATATTGTATTATAATACACCGAAATATATTCTAAAATATTGTAATATAATTTATTCTATTCTATTATATTGTATTTTATTCCATTGCATTGTGAAATATAGCAATATAATTTATTCTGTTCTATTTTACTCTTTTGTATATTATTGTATTTTATTTTATTATACAATAAAATATTGCGATATAATTGATTCTATACAATTATGCTGTATTCAGTTCAATCTTATTGTATTCTACTCTATTTGATTATATTGCATCACACAATACACTATTAGATACATATATCTATATATGTTCCTGTAAATCTTGCTCGGATTTAAGCCGGGTTGTCATTCACCTCTACTGTGTATAGAGGGGTGAATCTTTTATCCAATCAGGGGCCATATGCACCAATCGGAGTTAGGGCCTTAACCGCGGTTTGGGAAGCTCCACACGGCTAACGGTGGAAAATCTTTATGCACCAATCGGTGCCAGCGCTAGCCGCAGACAGTAACCTAGGCTAAGGTACCCCAGTTTCAAATCAGGTTTAACTGCTAGCCGCGCCGGTTAGTGTGTGTGTGTGGGTCTCAATCTATTCAATGCTGTCATATTTAACAGAATTACGTAAGCCATCAGTGAAATTTGATCAATTTAACCCTAAATGCAAAGCGATATTAATGCTGTTGCCGTAGCAGCGGCGATATTAATATTTTCGAATCAACGAAATTAAAGTAAACAAATCGGCGCCGCTGTATCCATACTGCCAACATCAAATAAAAATGGCCGCCGCCACCGCCGCCGAATCGGCGGGAATATATTACGCCCAAATCTATTCATGCGATCATATTTAACACAATTACATACGCAATAAGTGAAATTTGATCAATTTAACCCTAAATTCGAACCGATATTAATGTAGCCGCAGCATTGGCGGCGTTATTCATATCGTCGACTGGAGGGAATTCCCAAATCTATAAATAAACTCACGGTCAGCTATCCGCGCCGGCTAAAACATTGGCGCATACCAGTTTTTCTTTTTCGCGGACCCCCCACTACCAGGAGCTAGCTGACCGGAGTTAGCGCCTAGCTCCGGTTATGACTAGCACAACTTGGTGCATACGGGCCTAGGTGGCTGCTAGCGGCCCGCTGTTGTCTAGTTTTACCCACCCTCAGTTTAGGGGTGATGTCCCTACTTGCACATCTTACACCACCTCACTTAAGTGCATGTGTACTTGACTGACCTACAAACTTCCAACTTCCACCACCACCAGCAGCGCCCACACCATGTCACCGATATCCAATTGGCCAACAAAAGCAGGTTTTTGTTTTGTTTCTGTTTGTACATTAGTTGATTAAGAAGGGGAAATTTCAATCGCTGAAAATTGGTCTGCCTCATTCCACTGCTCCTTGCCCTATCCGAATAATGCCGAACGACAGGCTAGGTAGCGACAAGTATACATTTTTAAGTCATTGGTTTGACTCAGCAAGGGTTCGAACCCAGGATCTCGAATACCAGGACCTACCAGAATGTCTGGTTGCGAATGTCACCGATATCCAATTGGTTCGCAGGGTTTCTTTCGTCAATGATACTTGCTCTATCTTTAATATCTTTCAAACCTACAAGACTCAATGTAATTTTCTGAAAGGTTGGTTACTCCTGCATTAATCCTGTGATGAATGACCTAGTCCAAGCCATATATACCGAATTTAGAAAGGAAAGTGGTAATGGTTCAGTTAAAGTTGCATAATCCGATGGTTTTGAGTTTCCCTTATTTCATTAGATACATATACAGTATAACCCCGTTAAATCGAACTTGAAGGGACCATAGAAATTTGTTTGGATTAACCGATCATTTGTTTAACCGACCTTTGGCTTCGACTTTGACTTGGCTTTGACAAAAACGTGGGTGCATTATGAATGCAATATACAATGTTTGTGGACACTTTGATTATTGTTGTTTTATGTATATCCAGTATAAACATGTTAAATCAACCTCAGTTAAACCAAACGATCGGTTAATCCAAACTATTTTTGCCCGCCTGGCAAAATACTACCATTTATCATATAAAAAAGTCTCAGATGAGCTTATAACCACATGAAAGTTTGGTTTAACCATACCAGAAGTGGCCTGGGGCACGACAATTTTGCTTGAATTAACTGATAGTTTGGATTAACCGACTTTGGCTTAACCAACTTTTTTATATGATAAATGGTAGTGTCATGGGGGTGTTGAAAATGGGAAATATTGCGCCTAGAGCGGGACTCGAACCCACATCTCTTTGCATTCCGGGCCAGTGTGCTAACCATTACACCACCTAGGCTCCCTGATATCAACACACTCCCCACGCCTACCTGTCTATGTGGTTACTTGCCTGAGAGGTCAGTGCAGACCACTACACTCGTCCCCCTGGAATTGTAAGTCTTGTAATGCTTACAATTACATACATACAGGCAATGCACTAACACATACATACACAGGGTAGGTTCAACAACCATACAGCGCAAAGCTTGTACAGGATCCTGGTCACGGCAACCAGTGTCATGGGGGTGTTGAAAATGGGAAATATTGCACCTAGAGCGGGACTCGAACACACATCTCTTTGCATTCCGGGCCAGTGTGCTAACCATTACACCACCTAGGCTCCCTGATATCAACACACTACCCATGCCTACCTGTCTATGTGGTTACTTGCCTGAGAGGTAAGTGAAGCCTACTACAGTAGTATTTTGCTGGGCCGCCGAAAAAAGTTTGGATTGACCGATCGTTTGGTTTAACCGAGCTTGGTTTAACGGGGTTGTACTGTATTAAGTTGCTTGGTATAATCTACCCTACTTTAGCTTGATGTGTATTTTATTTTAAAAGAACAAATTCTGAGATATTTGAAGTGCAAAGTTAGTTTTGAGAAGCACATCAAAACTCTTACAAAATAGACTTCGATAGAAACACATTTGATTAAATTGACTTAGTAGTCCATTCTACAGCAACAAATGCTTAATAAGTGCCATAGTATCGGAGTTGGAAATATAGAATCAAATCTGAATACTTGTTTTGGTTTTGAAAATCTGATGCTTCCATCGGACTGTGCAGCTTTAACACAAAGATAGTGCCGGCTTGACTGTCATCCATCCGGACGTACTCCATAAAGTGCGGCAGAAAGACTGCTAACCCAGCACGACCGTCCAATGTTTTATGCAAGCTTTGATGTACACGGGGTGTTTTAGCTTGCCACTTTCCCTAATCTGCCGTTTTATGTTGCGCTATTCCTGCAAGCCATCCCTGCAGCATCTGTAGCAACTGCCAAATGCTGGATGTGCGCATGCGTGGCAGCGGGGTTATGCACAGAGTGGCAGGTGGAACATTGGCACTGCAATAATCAACACGTGGCATCAAGTACGACCAACCAAAAGTCTGCTGAATTATTTAGTAAATCTCACTGGATGCGAGAGTTGTGTACACTCTGTCAAAACAGACTTTGGAACTGGATGCGGGGGTCGATTCGGTAGAGCGCAGGCCTCCCGTGCGTGCGGAAGGTTGGGAGTTCGAATCCCAGCCGAGTCAAACCAAAGACTTAAAAAATTGATACTTGTCGTTTCCTAGACTGGGGTTTGGCATTGATAGGATAGGACAATACAGTATCAGGATAATGTGCCTGTGTGGGATATTGGGTCATGATGCCAGCGGCCTGGTATCCCAGTTGGGCAACATTATTAAGCCACCATGAGTGCACACTGACACAAGTAGGTACCCACCCTGATATGACCTTATGTAAAATATTCCGATATACAGCATAGGGGGGAATGCAAATGTTCTATTACTGATCGGTGTACCAGGCACATGGATGTATATATATATATGGGTTGGTGGTGCCTGAGTGGGATTTAAATAGCCATAGTGGTGCTGGCAGGTCTGGGTGTGAGGGCACTCAGGGCCTAACCCCACTGCTGGAATAGGGATCACCACACTCAAAGGTCAAGGTTGGTGGTGGCCATGGGGCCATACAGCTTGGTGGTGGTGGGCAGACCACTGGTATCCATGGGGCCCAGGAATGCTGGATCCCTATTGGTAGGGCCAATAATGCTTGTTTTCCATTGGGGGAAAGGGGTGGGGTGATACTCTACAATGAACCCATGTAACCATATAAATAATAAACCAGAGGGTTTGACTCTCTTTCCTTCTTTACACTTTATACTCTTCCTTTCTCTTTGTCTGTATTGATTTCAACAAAGCCTGCCTACACAGCCACACATTCTAGGCTTAGCTTTTACACTTAGATATTTTAGGATGCAAAACAACAACAACAACAAAATTGAAGCCCACCGCACACTATGCATCATTCACGACTGGAGATGCGTTAATCTAGTTGATGGACAGCTTGGCTCTTCGCAGCCAGTCGTTGAGTGACCATAATAGGATAAGGCAAGGACTGTTCAGCACAATATCAGGATAATATGACTGAGTGGGATATCGTGTCATTGCACCGGCAACCTGGTCTCCGAGTAGGGCAGCGAAATAAAGACGCCATGAACGCACACTGTCACACGTCAGTACCCATCCTGATATGACCTTAGATGGTACTAGGACATCAAACAACAAACAACTAACACTGCGCCGTGAATGATCCAGACACGGCCGTGCGGCATTGGGGACCTTCCCCAACCATGGTCCACAACTGGTTCATCTGTCGGAAAGTGCAGACCCCTTGCTGCTTATCGGAAAGAGTAGCCTGTGTGGCGGCAGTGGGTTTCCTCCAAAGAAATATGTCAGAATGACCATATGTTTGACGCCCAATACCCTATGATAACAATCAATGCGCTCTAGAGGAGTCGTTAAATAAAACAAACTTTCCTTAGGGACCTTCCCGTATGGTTCAGGAGGAGTCATTGGGGGTGGGTGTGGACACCTTAAATCAGCTCCTGCTTCCGCACCCCTGTTGAGTTTCCTGCTAAAGGATTGTAGTTCTCACTTGGTGAGGCTGTTGTGGCCCTGTGAGGGTTCAGTGTTATTAATCAAATTGTCTAACATAGCCCTGGGTAGTGCTAATGTATAGCAGACACTGTGTGTTTGTAGACTAACTGGGTGGAACACTAACTAACTTCGCGTAGTTTATGGTGAAGAGAAGCTCAGTCAGTGACAACCTGAGTTCACTCTTTATCTTGATACATCCCGGGGGGAGGGGGGGGGGGTTGCGTCAGCAATAAACAAAGCACGCAGTTGCTTTGTTTGTTGTTGTTTTACATCCTAGTAACATCAAGGATGGGGACCGACTTGTGACAGTACGCACTCATGATGACTTCATTGTGCTACCCCACTGGGAGACCAGGCTGCCCGTGGCTTGGTCTCCCAGTGGGGCAGCCCTATAAAGTAGCCTTAGATGTTGCCAGGATGAAAAACTCCAACGATCGACCATCTATGGCCTTCAGGTGGGAGTGAAGCTGGTTGTGACGTGCTGTATAGATGGCCCTCAGGTGGGAATGAAGCTGGTTGTGGCGTGCTGTCTAGATGGCCCTCAGGTGGGGAGTGAAGCTGGTTGTGGAGTGGTGCATAGATGGCCCTCAGGTGGGAATGAAGCTGGTTGTGGTGTGCTGTATAGATGGCCCTCAGGTGGGAGTGAAGCTGGTTGTGACGTGCTGTATAGATGGCCATTGACTGATCATACATATCGCACACAAGAAGCGTGCAACATGCAACAAGCATCAAGTATCAACAGTACAGGGTGAACAGTGCAGAAGGAACCTAAGGAGAAACGAGGGGCGTCCCTTAAGTACGGCATGCAGGAAGGGCGGGTCGGGGGGGGGGGCAGGCTGGCTGTGACCTTCCCTGCGGATGGCCATTGAGTGAGCTCTTTGGATGGCCCTCGGATCAGCTGGGTGTGATGTGCTACATAGATGACCCTCAGGTGTGAGTGAGGCTGTTTGTGGCGTGCTGCATAGATGGCCCTCAGGTGGGAGTGAAGCTGGTTATAGGGTACAGTATAGATGGCCCTCAGGGGGGAGTGAAGCTGGTTATAGCGTGCTGTATAGATGGCCCTCAGGGGGAAGTGAAGCTGGTTATAGCGTGCTGTATAGATGGCCCTCAGGGGGGAGTGAAGCTGGTTATAGCGTGCTGTATAGATGGCCCTCAGGGAGGAGTGAAGCTGGTTATAGCGTGCTGTATAGATGGCCCTCAGGGGGGAGTGAAGCTGGTTATAGCGTGCTGTATAGATGGCCCTCAGGGGGGAGTGAAGCTGGTTATAGGGTGCTGTATAGATGGCCCTCAGGGGGGAGTGAAGCTGGTTGTGGCATGCTGTATAGATGGCCCTCAGGTGGGAGTGAAGCTAGTTGTGGCATGTTGTATAGATGTCCCTCAGGGGGGAGTGAAGCTGGTTGTGGCATGTTGTATAGATGGCCCTCAGGTGGGAGTGAAGCTAGTGTGGCATGTTGTATAGATGGCCCTCAGGTGGGAGTGAAGCTGGTTGTGATGTGCTACATAGATGGCCCTTAGGTGGGAGTGAAGTTGGTTTTGGTGTGCTGTATAGATGGCCCTCAGGTGGGAAAAGGAAAGTTTGTTTTATTTAATGATGACTCTAGAGCACATTGATTTTTACCATCGTCTATTGGACGTCAAACATATGGTCATTCTGACATATTTCTTTGGAGGAAACCCGCTGCAGTTAAGTAGCCTACACTTTCCGATAAACAGCAAGGGGTCTTTTATACGCACACTCCCACAGATAGGACAGCACATAGCACAGCCTTTGATGAACCAGTTGTGGACCACTGGCTGGCCATCAGGTGGGAGTGGAGGCAGGTTGGTGGGGTGCTACATAGATGGCCCTCATGTAGGATTTGTGTTCGAGGTGGGAGTGAAGCTGGTGGCGTGTGCTGCATTATCTGACTGACTGAGGCACCACAACTTTGGGAGCTGCACTTGAGGATACGCATGCGTAGACCATCACGTGATGCGTGCATGCGTGTTGCCTGCGCACCACAAAGCTGCGCATGCGCACAGTACTGATCAGATAACATGCGGTAGTTTATTTAGAATATATGAACTTGTTTGTTTAGTTGGAATGCATAGCTGTTCATGTAAATTACGCAGTTGTTTATTTAGAATACTTAGGTGTTTATTTTGATATATAACTTGCTTAACAAATATTAGAAGTTTATTCATAGCTTAATGTAGAGCGTCATTTTATTATTAAAAAATACCATATAATTTACCCGGATAATTTTAACTTATTCGCATATGTAGGATCATATTAGTGAATTAAAATATTCATGCATTCTTATAGTTAGAATATGCATCTGGTTACTTTGAATACCCATCTGTTGATTTAGAATACTCAATTGTTTATGCAGAATAGTCCGCTGTCTATTCAGAATACTCCTTTGTTATACTGAATAGTTCATTATGTATTCAGAATAACCATTATGCATTCAGAATATTCTATTATGTATTCACAATACTCCCTTGTTTATGCAGAATATTATGTTGTGTATTCAAAATACCCAATTGTTTATAGAGAATAGTCCATTGTGTATTCAGAATACTCGCTTGTTTATGCAGAATCTTCTGTTGTGTATTCAGAATATCCCATTGTGCACTCAGAATGCTCCATGTGTATTCAGAATTCCCCATGTGTATTCAGAGTGCCCCGTTGTGCATTCAGAATGCCCCATTGTGTATTCACAATGCCCCATTGTGTATTCACAATGCCCCATTGTGTTTTCACAATTCCCTATTGTGTATTCGCAATTCCCCATGTGTATTCACAATGCCACATGTGTATTCACAATGCCCCATGTGTATTCACAATGCCCCATTGTGTATTCACAATGCCCCATTGTGTATTCACAATTCCCTATTGTGTATTCGCAATTCCCCATGTGTATTCACAATTCCCTAGTGTGTATTCGCAATTCCCCATGTGTATTCGCAATTCCCCATGTGTATTCACAATGCCCCATGTGTATTCACAATGCCCCATTGTGTATTCACAATGCCCCATTGTGTTTTCACATTTCCCTATTGCGTATTCGCAATTCCCCATGTGTATTCACAATGCCCCATTGTGTATTTAGAATGTCCCGTGTGTATTCACAATTCCCCATGTGTATTCGCAATTCCCCATGTGTATTCACAATGCCCCATGTGTATTCACAATGCCCCATTGTGTATTCACAATGCCCCATGTGTATTCACAATTCCCAACCAACCCCAACCAACCCCAACACAACCCCACACACCCTATCGTATTCGCAATTCCCCATGTGTATTCACAATGCCCCATTGTGTATTTAGAATGTCCCGTGTGTATTCACAATGCCCCATGTGTATTCACAATGCCCCGTTGTGTATTCACAATGTCCTATTGTGCCGATTGTGTATTCACAATGCCCCATTGTGTATTCACAATGGCCATTTGTAGCGGTAAGTGCCACATGTAGAGTGCCACTGTCACAGTGCGTCGCAGGTTGAATATCTCACGCATGCGCGCTTTGCGTCGCGCACTTGTTATCGCGCAATCACAGCAAGTCGCGCGCCGTGTCCCGCCAACGCGCAGCCGAGGCGCGTCCCCCTAGTGGCAGAAAATGGAACCAAAGAGATGAGCGCAGTGAGGGTCTCAGACAGGTGGACTGGTGAGGGGCGCCGTGGGAGGAGTGTGGGTGGGTGTAAGGGGTGGGTGTAGGGGGGTGTAGGGGGTGGGTGTAGGGATGGGGTGTAAGGGGTGTAGGTGGTGACATTAGGGGGAGGGTGTTGATAGGTATTTGAGGGTATGGTGTGTAGATTGGTATGCAGGTATTGCAATACCTCAGGGAGTTTGACGCCCCTGCCCTGCAAAGTTGTAAACCACTGCCTTGTGGTACAGGTTCTTGACAGAACCGAAGGCTAAGGGAGCAAACCCTGAACAGAAAACCCATGTCACTGTGGCAGCATCAAGGGCAGTTGATGTATGGAACTCCCAACATCTCCCGAACAGCCACTGCAGGGACAAATAGTTTTGTGCCTTACTGGACATGTTTTTGCCAGTGTGAAACCTCTATTTGCTCCCCGAGAGAGTGCCGCTGGTAACTTGCAAAAGCCAGCAGTACTTCAACACTTTTGCAGGCAGCTTTCATGATGATGATGACGATGATGATGGTGTGTAGATGTATGACATTATGGGATGGAATGTCGGGCGGTGTGGGGGTGTTGATAGGTTGTGTTTGTTTGTTGGGTTGTATGTCCTAGCAACATCTATGGTCATATAAAGATGGGTGCCCACTTATCACAGTGAGCACTCATTGTGACTTTATACTGCTGCCCCAAAGGGATGCCATGTCGCTGACACCATGACCTGATTTCCCTGAGCTAACCAGTCCTTGACCTGTCCCAGTAATGCCGAGTGTCAGGCTATGTAGCGACACGAATTGATTTTGTAAGTCAATGGTTTGACTCGGCCGGGAGTCGAACTCCCGACCTTCCGCGTTGGAAGCCTGCGTTCTACGGATTGGGCCATCGCGTTCGATCTGTTCATACTGGTGTTGACTGATTTTGGTGTTTCATGGATAGACTGTTCTACAGAAGAGAGCATCAGGTGTTTTGGTGTTTTTTTTTACTAAATGTATTTTATTCAGCGAATAATGTCTTTTGTCAGTGTCAGAGCACTGGTCTTCCGGCCGCTCATTGCAATTTGTTCGTACATAAATGACAATATCAGTTGCAATAATAACCACATGACAAACCTGTTTGATAATAGAAACATAACATAAATTGACTATTCATTGTAATAGTAACTGCATACAATTCCAGTTCAACATATGTATTATGTATGCACTTGGTGAGCATGCATCAATTACAAGTACCAGATGATTCTAGAATTGTCCTTAAACACTTCTTTCTTCCTTTGCTTTCTCTCTTCTTTAAAAAAAAAAGATATAACATATCTCCAATACACATATATATATTATATTGTAAATATGCAAATCGGTGGATCCAATCACCGATACCAAATGCAAGGAACCTGCCCATTTTTTAATCCCATCACAAGTGTTCCGTATTGTGTGGCCTAATGATGGGATCGGAGGTCTGAGATTGCAGTGGGGACTTAGATCAGACAGGTTTTATGTAAATTTAAAAGAAAATGTTAGGTAATAGGTTTTGAACGAAGGTGTAGTAGGGGTGGGGTAGGGGTGGGAAGGGGATCAGTGTGCAGAGCTGTGTAGTGCATTTGAGAACATTTATATATATGTGTATGTACAATGGTCAGGGCAAGGATGGCTTTTAGAATACCTATAACCGTGGAGGGGTCTACATTTAATTCCTCAACATGTATATATTTCTTTAAATGCCATTTAAACATAAATACCTAACTGATATTGACAAGTCTTGGATATACTGCTCTATGGAATAGAGTTGCATTGTAGTGCTAAGCTCAGTATCAGCATATTGTGGCTGAGTGGGGATATGTGTCATGGTGCTGGCGGCTTGGTATCCCAGTGAGCCAGCACTATAAAGTGGCCATTAGTGCGCACTGTTACAAGTCGGTATCGACCCTGATATGACCTTAGATGTTGCCAGGATGTGAAACCTCAACAAACAAAAATATTGCGCCTAGTGGTGCACTCATCCTGGCAGGGGGCGTATATATTCACCCAGCCCCTCCCCACCCCGCCCCGCCTCGCCCCGCCCTACCCCGCACCGCCACACCGTGCCACCGCAACTCGACGCACCGCAACGCACCGCAACGCACCGCAACGCACCACAACGTACCTCAACGCACCTCAACGCACTGCAACGCACCACAACATACCGCAATGCACTGCAACGCACCGCAATGCACCGCAATGCACCACAACGCACCGCAACACACCGCAACGCACTGCAATGCACCACAACAAACCGCAATGCACCGCAACGCACCGCACCGCAACGCACCGCAACGCACCGCAACGCACCGCAACGCACCGCAACGCACCGCAACGATCGCAACGTACCACAACGCACTGCAACGCACCACAACGTACCGCAATGCACGCAACGCATCGCAACGCACCACAACACACCGCAACGCACCTCAATGCTACGCAACGCACCGCAACGCACCGCAACGCACCGCAACACACCGCAACGCACCGCACCGCAAAGCATCGCACCGCAAAGCATCGCACCGCAATGCACCGCAACGTACCTCAACGCACCACAACGCACCGTAACACACCGCAACGCACTTCAATGCACCGCAACACACCGCAACGCACCTCAATGCACCACAATGCACCAAAACGCACCGCACCACAACGCATGCAATGCACCACAACGTACCTCAACGTACCTCAACACACCACAACGCACCGCAACGCACCTCCACAACGCACCGCAACACACTGCAATGCACCGCAACATACCGCAATGCACCACAACACACTGCAACACACCGCAACGCAGCACCACAACGCACCGCAACACACGCAATGCACCGCAACATACCGCAATGCACCACAACACACGCAACGCACCGCAACGCACCTCCACAACGCACCGCAACACACTGCAATGCACCACAACATACCGCAATGCACCACAACACACTGCAACACACCGCAATGCTCCTAAATGCACGCAACACACCGCAACGCACCGCAACGCACCGCAACGTACTGCAACACACTGCACCGCACTGCACCGCAACACACTGCAACGCATCTCAATGCACCGAACGTACCGCACCGTACCGCAATGCACCGCACCGCAATGGTCCGCAACGCACTGCAATGCACCGCACCACACCGCAAATTACCTGAACGACCTGCAACGCACGGCAACGCACCGCAACGCACCGCAACGCACCGCAACGCACTCCAACGCACCGTATCGCATCAAAGCGCAACACACTGCAACGCACCGCAACGAACCGAATCGCACAGCCCCGCACTGTACCGCACCGAAACGCAACACACCGCAACGACCCATAACGTCATGCATAACCGTCATGCACTGCAATACAATGCATCGCAACACACCGCAACGCAACCCAACGCACCACAGCGGACCGACTGGTTCTGCCCCGCTTCGCCCCGCCCCGCCCCGACCCGCCCAGCTCCGCCCCACCCCGTCCTGCCCTGTCCCACCCTGCTCCGTCCCCAGCTGTCTGTATGAACCAGTGTTTACTGCTTCCTCCGTGCAGCCAGAGACTCCCGGTGAATTGTGGGTCATTCATTTCATTCCTCGTCGGTTTCCACTGCGCATGCGTCAGGAGCATTTGTTCCAATTTTATCTTTTGAATCGCCGCATGCGCAGTGAACACTAAATAGTTCCCAGTCTCATCACCTGGAGTACCTGGAGTACATAGGCCAAATTAAAAAAAAGTTGGTGATCGTCCTTTTGATCACACAAATCAAGGTCGGGCCGGCATTTTTTATTTATATTTGTTATTGTTCTGACATATGACATATACATAATATGTAACTAGCATTAGTAAAGCTATGGTGGTCATGTTGCTGCCGGTTTAAGGTGTTTCTTTTTATATCGAGTTAAACCACCAACCTGTCATCTGGTGGCGATGGCAAGAACTACGGCTTTGGGTAGCAGCTGATTGCGCATGCTTCGCGGATATGGTCTAAGACGCTCCCTGGTGGGAGTTGCAATATACGGAGCGGGCGGCGGGGGCGGCGGGGGCGGCGGCGGGTGCGCGGGGGCGGTGGGGCGGCAGTGGCGGTAGGGGCGGCGGTGGGTGTGGCGGGGACGTCGGCTGGGGAGGCGGGGTGGGCGGGGTGGGTGGGGTGGGTGGGGTGCTGGTGTCTGGTTTACGGGCTGATGAGGCGGGAACCCGGATGGAGCATCTCCCGGCTGAGGCATGGCTCTGTGGGGACCTCCCATTCCACTGCACGGAGCGCGCGACTAGAACGGGGCGCCTCCACGGGCGGGGGGGCGGGGGGCGGGGGGCGGGGGGCGGGGGCGGGTGTAGGCGGCGTGTGTCGGTCTGTGCTGGTGTGTATATGATTTGTGAGGGTTTGTGTCGGTGTGTGTTGGTGTACACTGTATCCTGTCATGGGTGTGTGTCGGTGTGAATGGTGTGTTAGGGTATGTGTCGGTGTGTGTTGGTGTGTGATAGTGTGTCGGTGTATTCGGGTATGTATATGATGTGTGAGGGTGAATGCTGATGTGTGTCATATATGCTATGTGAGGGTGTGTGTCAGTGTGTGCTATTGTGAAGGTGTGTCTCTGGCGTGTGAGGGTGCGCGGCGGTGTGTGAGGGTGGGTCAGGATGTGTGTCGATGTTTGCTTTTGTGTGGGTGTGTTATGGGGTGTGAGGGTGTGTGAGGGTGTGTGGCGGTGTATGAGGGTGTGTTATCGCGTGTGAAAGTGTGCGACAGTGTGTGAGGGTGTGATATGGCGTGTGAGGGTGTGTGGCTGTGTGCTATGGCGTGTGAGGGTGTGTTATGGCGTGTGCGGGTGTGTTATGGCGTGTGACGGTGTGTGTGGCTGTGTGGTGTGTTTGATGTACACAGGGCTGGGTGTGAGTCGGCTGCTTGGGGAGGCTGGGCAGTGTGCGGTGTGCAATTTGTGTGATGCAGATGGCGCGCGCTGTGTGCCCTGGATGTGAACAGGTGTGAAGATCTGGCACGTTATAGGTGTGAACGTATAAGAGCCAGTCCAGAGGTATGAGCCGAGGCGGCCGTGTGGTAGTGTGGGGGTGGGGTGGGAGTGTGTGGGGGGCGGTGTCGGGGTGTGTGGTGGGGGAGTAATGTGGGGGCGGTGTGGGGTGTAGTGGTATGATGGTGGTGTGGTGGTGGTGGTGGTGTGGTGGTGGTGGTGGTGTGGTGGTGGTGGTGTGGTGGTGTGTGGTGGTGGTGTGTGGGTGTGTGGGGCTAGTGTGTGGTGGCGGTGTGGGGGTTGTGTGGTGGTGGTGTGGTGGTGGTGTGGAGGTCGGAGAGGTGAGTGTGTGTGTCGGGGTTGGCTGTGTGGGGCTAGTGTGTGGTGGCGGTGTGGGGGTTGTGTGGTGGTTGTGTGGTGGTGGTGTGGAGGTCGGAGAGGTGAGTGTGTGTGTCGGGGTTGGCTGTGTGGGGCTAGTGTGTGGTGGCGGTCTGGGGGTTGTTGTGGTGGTTGGTGGTGGTGTGGAGGTGGAGAGGGGAGTGTGTGGTCGGGATGGCTGTGTGGGCTAGTGTGTGTTGGCTGTGTGGGGGTGTGTGGTGGTGGTGTGGGGTTGTGTGGAGGCGGGAGAGGGGAGGTGTGGTGTCGGGGTGGTGTGTGTGGGGTGTGTTTGTGTGGTGTGGGGGTGTGTGGTGTGGTGTGGTGGTGTTGTGGAGGCTGGAGAAGGGAGTGTGTGTGGTCGGGGTGCTGTGTGGCTAGTGTGTGGTGGTGGGTGGTGGTGGGGAGGCTGGAGAGGGGATGTGTGTGTCGGGGGTGCTGTGTGGGCTAGTGTGTGTTGCTGTGTGGTGGTGGTGTGGGGGTTGTGTGGAGGCGGGAGAGGGGAGTGTGTGTGTCGGGGGTGGCTGTGTGGGGCTAGTGTGTGTTGGTGGTGTGGGGGTTGTGTGGTGGTGGTGTGGTTGTGGTGTGGAGGCTGGAGAGGGGAGTGTTTGTGTCGCGGGTGGCTGTGTGGGGCTAGTGTGTGTTGGCGGTGTGGGGGTTGTGTGGTGGTTGTGTGGTGGTGGTGTGGAGGCGGGAGAGGGGAGTGTGTGTGTCGGGGGTGGCTGTGTGGCGGTTGTGTGGAGGATGCTGCTTGTTCGTTTGTTTGTTGTTGTTTTACGTCCTAGCAACATATAGGGTCATATCATAATGGGTACCGACTTGTGACAATATACACTGATGGTGACTTTATAGTGTTGTCCCACTGGGAGACCAGGCAGCTGGGACCATGATCCGATATCCCACGCAATGACATTATCCTGATACCGAGCAAACCAGTCCTTGTCCTATCCTATTAATGCCGAGTGCCAAGCTAGGTAGCGACAAGTATCCATTTTAGAAGTCATCAATTTGACTCGGCTGGGATTTGAACTCCCGACCTTCCACACGGGGAGACTGCGCTCTACTGTTTCGGCCACCGCGTCAGGTGTGGAGGAGATGTGTGGTCCTGTGTGAGGGCAGTCAATAGTGGGTGGGTGTGTGGGGGGGGGGGGGCGGGGTCGGCGTTGTTAGGGGGTGTGGGTGATGTGTGTCGATGGGGGAGGTGGGAGGGAGGGAGACTGCATGTACTGTTTCGGCTCTTTTGACGGGAGGCGAACGCGGGGGGCGTGGGGGGGGGGGGGGGGAGAGATGATGCACTGGGGCCTCATTAAACTTGCCTCAACTGAAAACAAAACAAGTACTTCAATTGTAGTATATTTAGACTACAAACTAAGTTGCGCTGGATGTGGGAGGTATCCCGGTACTGGATTAGCTTCCTGCCTGTACACCCTACTGGAGGAAGATATGAAACACAATACACTTAGATTGGATTTTTTCATCCTAGCAACATCACAGGTCATATCAGGACGGCCATCCGGTCTGGTCGAAGCACTGTGGAGACTATTTACTGAACCAGACGGGATGGCCGAATGAGTTACAGCGTCCGTCTCCCGTGTTGGTAGACCATGGGATCGTGGGTCCGAACCCTGGTCGAGTCTAACCAATGACTAAACAATTGATACTTGTCACTTCCTACTAGCCAGGCGCTCGGCATTATTAGGATAGAGCAAGGACTGATTGGCTCAGTGTCAGGATAATGTGACTGAGTGGGATATCAGGTCATGGTGTTGGTGGCCTGGTCTCCCAGTGGAGCAGCACTATAAAGTGACCATGAGTGCGCACTGTCACAAGTCGGTACCCGTCCTTAGATGTAGCTAGGACGTAAAACAACAAAATCAAACAATAAACAAACTGCTATTAACTAGTACATCAAAGGGTACATAACGCTCCGACTTTTGAGGGGTGGCTCCAGTTTTCTGGATAGCACCTCGGGCAGGTAGGTGGGGGTGGGGGGGGGAGTGTAGGGAAGGGGGGAGGGGGGAGGGGGGAGGGGGGAGAGGGAGGGGGGAGAGGGGATGGGGGGAGGAAGCGTAATTAATTCAATTTATTAGAACCTGTTACTGCAGAAGTGTATGGTGTCAGAATTGTGGTGTGCTTGCCCAAATTAATCTGGTATATTTGCACTTCAAATATCTCAAAAGATCAAATAAAAGTTACTTCAAACTAAAGTAAGGTAGGCTATGATAATTAATTTAATATATTTATCTCAGAAACTCAAAACGATCGAACTATGGAAATTTTAACAGTCCATTTCAGACGGTGGTGGCCACCAGGCCTTGCACCGGGCAGTGCGATATATAATGTCGGTTTCTGTATGTGTTTTTAAAATAGTTTATCAGTACAATACAGACATTTCATAAACCCGCTTTAAAAAATATATATTTGAGCGCTCGGTGTCTCGGCGTCCTTACTGCCATCTTCTCACACCTCCGGGCCCCCATCTGTAAATACTTGTCTACCAACACGCTCGGCGTTGTGTTTGTACACACCGCCCCACACCGGACCCACGTGACCCCTTACCGGAAGCGGGGTGCGCCCGCGCATACAAGCGGGCGGCCCCGGGTTAGTGGCGAATAACCCGCCTCCAATCGGTGCACGGCGTCTCGCGTCAAGGCGCGCCGCAGCGCCGTCTGGTGGGGACGCGGGGAGGTGGGGGTGGGGAGGGGGAGCTGCCAGGAAGACAAGGGTCTGACAGACCGCGGCTTGTAGCGAGGTGTGAGGGACAACGCCGGTCGTTCCAGCCCACCACACGGCCAGCGCCAGCCCCCACCTCACATCCCCCTCCACATCCACCTACACTTCCACCACCACCTCCACCACCACCACCTCACTGCCCCACCCTCCACCTCCACCTCCACCTCACCTCCACCTCACCTCCACTTCCACTTCACCACCACACCACTACGTCCACCTCCACCTCATATCAACCTGCACCTCATCTGCACCTCATCTGCACTTCCATCTCCACCTCACGTCCACCTTACCACCACCTCACCCCACTTCTACCACTACCGATGACCACCCATCACCGCCTCCCACCACCCACCAGCACCAACCACAATCACCCATGACCACCATACCATCACCAACCACCCCACCCCCACCAATCCCACATCCCCCATCCCCCGCTATCCCTGACCAACCATGACCACCCATCACCGCCTCCCACCACCACCCCCACCCAACACCACCCCCTCCACCTCCCCCCATCACCAACCACCCCACCCCACCAACCCACACCCCACCCCCCACCACAACCAACCACCCAACCCCCCACACACCCCACCACCCACCCCCCCCCACCAACCCCCCCACCAACCACCCCACCCCCCCACCACACCAACCCCTCCCACCACCACCCCCACCCAACACCACCCCCTCCACCTCCCCCCACCACCAACCAGCCCCTCACCACCACGGCCTTCAGCCACCACTTGTATCGGGGCTTGTTCCTGGCCGGCCAACAAGGCTCGGTACCCGGGCGGGTCGGGACGGCCGGCTCGGTCGGCCCGGCAGGCTCTTAACTCAATACAGGTGGCGCCATCCCCAATCCTAGTGTCCGTCCCGTTATTGAGCAATTGAGAGTTGGCCTTGAACGTTGACCCCGGTACAAAGGTCAGCGCGTGGGCGCGCGATGGTGCTGTCGCCTGGCGACAAGGCGCGGCGACCTTTGAGGTGTGTACAAGATGGCGGCCTGTTGAACACAGTGGCGGAGCCGGTGCCTAAAGACAGAGCCTGAAACAATTACCGTCTGCTTCCCGCCACGAAATATCGTCTGCTTCCCCCACGAAATGTCAACTGCTTCCCGCCACTAAATGTCGTCTGCTTAATCAACACCGGAGATACCCACGCGTATTGATCTGGGAATGTGGTGGGTGCCTGTGGGGGGTGCATGTGGGGGGTGCATGTGGGGGTGCATGTGGAGGGTGTATGTGGGGGGTGCATGTCTGTGGGTTTTTGGAGTTTTACATCCTGGCAACATGTAAAGTCATATCAGGACGGGTATCGACTTGTGACAATGCACACTCATGGCGACTTTATAGTACTGCCCCACTGGGAAATCAGGCCGCCAGCACCATGACCCGATATCCCACTCAGTCACATTATCCTGACACTGAGTTAACCAGTCTTTGCCCTATCCTATTAATGCTGAGCACAAGGCTAGGAAGTGAGAAGTATACATTTTGTAAGTCATTGATTTGACTCGACCGGGAAATGAACTCCCAAACTCCCACATGCGAGGTGGGGCAGGGCGGGGTGGGGCGGGGCGGGGCGGGGTGGGGCGGGGTGGGGTGGGGTGGTGTGGGGTTGGGCGGGGTGTGGCGGGGCGGGGCGGGGCGGGGCGGGGCGGGGCGGGGCGGGGTGGGGCGGGCGGGGTGGGGTTGGGCGGGCGGGGCGGGCGGGGTGGGGTTGGGTGGGGCGGGGCGGGCGGGGAGGGGTTGGGCGGAGCGGGGCCGGAGGTCTTCAACTTCATTAAAACCAAGGTTGACTCACGGCAGGGAACAAGCCACCTCCCATGACCTCGCTACACTGCACTGGGTTAAAGACAACCTCACTTTAGGCGATAATTAGACAGATGCCAATTGTGAATCGTGGGTGTCGCTGAGACGACCGTTCAAACACCGGGACCTTGGAACTTCGCAAAGAGTGGTAGCGCTGCATTGGAATGTTCAGAATGTACGGCCACCTTTATAATATGTACTGACACCAAACCCCAACAGGTCACGAACACTGTGTGGTGTACAGCCCCCTTTATATGTACCGACACAAAACCCCAGCAGCTCATGAACACTGCGTGGTGTTTGGCCACCTTTATATGTACCGACACCAAACCCCAGCAGGTCACAAACACTGCGTGGTGTATGGCCACCTTTATATGTACCGACACCAAACCCCAGCAGGTCACAAACACTGCGTGGTGTACGGCCACCTTTATATGTACCGACACCAAACCCCAGCAGCTCACAAACACTGCTTGGTGAACGGCCACCTTTATATGTATCGACACCAAAACATTAACAGCTCATGAACACTGCATGGTGTACAGCCACCTTTATTTGTACCTACACCAAACCCCAGCAGGTAACAAACACTGCGTAGTGTACGGCCACCTTTATATGGACCGACACCAAACCCCAGCAGGTCACGAACACTGCGTGGTGTACTGTCACCTTTATATGCACCGACACCACACCCCAGCAGGTCATGAACACTGCATGGTGTACGGCCACCTTTATATGTACCGACACCAAACCCCAGCAGCTCACGAACACTGCATGGTGTACGGCCACCTTTATATGGACCGACACCAAACCCCAGCAGGTCACAAATACTGCGTGGTGTACGGCCACCTTTATGTGTACCGACACCAAACCCCAGCAGGTCACGAATACTGTGTGGTGTACGGCCACCTTTATATGGACCGACACCAAACCCCAGCAGGTCACAAACACTGCGTGGTGTACTGCCACCTTTATATGTACCGACACCAAACCCCAGCAGGTCATGAACACTGCGTGGTGTACGGCCACCTTTATATGTACTGACACCAAACCCCAGCAGCTCACGAACACTGCGTGGTGTACGGCCACCTTTATATGGACCGACACCAAACCCCAGCAGGTCACAAATACTGCGTGGTGTATGGCCACCTTTATATGTACCGACACCAAACCCCAGCAGCTCACGAATACTGCGTGGTGTACGGACACCTTTATATTTACGGACACCAAACCCCAGCAGGTCACGAACTCTGCATGTTGTACGGCTGCCTTTATATGTACTGATCAGTCCCCAACACATCGCGAACCCCGCGTGGTGTCCGGCGGGCTTCAGGCGGGCTTTAGGCGGTCTTCATGCGGGTTTCACGCGGGCTTCACACCGAATTCACGCGGGCTTCACGCGGGCTTCGTGCGGGTTTCACGCGGGCTTCGCGCGGGGTTCACACGGGGTTCACGCGGGGTTCACGCGGGATAAACGCCGGCTTCACGTGGGCTTCACGCCGGCTTCACCTGTACTTCACGCCGGCTTAGTGCGGGGTTCACGCGGGCTTCACACCGACTTCACCCGGGCTTTGTGCGGGTTTCACGCGGGCTTCACACCGAATTCACGCGGGCTTCACGCGGGCTTCGTGCGGGTTTCACGCGGGCTTCGCGCGGGGTTCACACGGGGTTCACGCGGGGTTCACGCGGGATAAACGCCGGCTTCACGTGGGCTTCACGCCGGCTTCACCTGTACTTCACGCCGGCTTAGTGCGGGGTTCACGCGGGCTTCACACCGACTTCACGCGGGCTTTGTGCGGGTTTCACGCCGGCTACACGCTGTGTCATTACACACTGTGTCCCCTGAAAGCCGTGCGTCGAGAAGAAAAACCCCAAAAAACAAACGTGCCCGACACTTCGAAGTCGGGCGATAAAAGGGGAGCCACAAGAGACCTCAGCCAGCCACTTAAGGTCCCTGCGAATCCTTCCCCGGCCCCTCTAATTGGGAAACTGTTTTCCAATTGTGAATCCCCATGCCATCAACTCTGCGAATTTGGATTTCGACCGCGATGTTAAACTTACAGCGTCATCAAAGGCCAGCTGCTCTCCTACCATGTCTATGTGGTGTGGGAGGTTAAAAATCCCTTGAGTCGGTAAAGGTGTAGGCTCAGCTTTCTATCAACCAACTGTCTAATGGTGAAAACAATACTATTCAGACTTATCCACGATAGGCAGTATAAATCTTCAAGAATTTTTTTGAAAATCATGTGGATGTGGGCGCCATGGGCGCTAGGTTTGTTTGTTGTGGTTTTAAGCCTTTGCAACATGTAATGGCATCCTGATTTGACCTTAGATGTTGCTAGGACCTAAAGCAATATCAGGATGAGCACCGATGATGACCACCATGATAGGTAGTGCCGAGTATCAAGTCGGAGCCGGGTAGTGAGGCGGGGTGCCGAGTGGGGGCGCCACCAGTCATATCCGGTTAGTGATAGAGGAGGTTAGTACAATGTTGACACTTTATTGGAAGAAGGTAATAATAGCACAAGCTTCGGGTTATTTATATTCACATAATCCTTATATGTCACATATTATCAAGTCAATTTTCAGGTTAGCAGTAAACTTATAAGGGAGATAATTTGAGATCAATAATGGAATTATCCTGTCATTTTTTTCCTTCATCAATGCCAATTGAAGGGTTCAGGTGCAAAGCCAACAAACGCCATCTGGGCCGAAGTGAAACCATGACTACCACATTTGAGCTGAAGCCGCCATCATTCCGATAATCAAATCCATTATCTCCCACAGAAGCTGAAAAAATGTATGTTATGATAAATAAATTGCTTTATGGCCCTGTCACACTACGACGTGACTACGTCAGCGTAGGCAGAACGTGAAAATAATTATATTACGTCGACGTTATGGGCGTAATATGCAAATTGTGGACGCGAGCGTAACGTGAAAGTAACGTCGGTGTACGTCGTCACCTTAGCTGTAACGTGACAACGTTAGGGGGGAGGGGTAATTGGCGACGTGACCGGGCGTTAGTGTAACGTGAGCGTAACGTCGCCGTAACGGGTGCGACGTGGACGTAACGTGACCGTAACCCCACCGTAACGCCACCGTAACGTGACCGTAACGTGACCGTAACGTGACCGTAACGTGACCATAACGTGACCGTAACCGTGACCGTAACATGACCGTAACGTGACCGTAACATGACCGTAACGTGACTGTAACGTGCAAAATGCTGCCCACACGTTGCTCCCACCCGGGCCGTCGGTCTGATGTGACATAACGTGACTCTAACGTCATTTACGCTGCTATAACGATCGCGGAACGTCTACCTAACGTCATTGTCACGTCATCCCGACGTAACGGCTTCACGTTGAGATACGTCGAAAGTTTTGAACAGGTTCAAAACCTCGACGCGTGCCGACGTAACACGACGTAACATGACGTAGCTCGACGTTACTCTAACGTCATTATGACGTCATCATAACGTAACCCAACGTACGGCAACGTAATGACGAAAAATCATCACGTTAGGCTCACGTTGGCTCGTTACGTCGTAGTGTGACAGGGGTATCACCAACAAAACAAAAATCTGCCATATCCCCTATATAATGCCCTACTGAATATGAAATTGATAGACTAAAGTCCGATGAAAACAAATTTCAAATTTTCAAAACCAAAAACTTATCTACACTTAATTCTACATATTCACCTTAGCTACTGGTGCACTTATTAAGCATTTTTTTGCTGCACAGAAGCTTGCTTTGGGGGTGGTTTGTAACCTGACGATGGTTACTGGTTGCAGAACTGCACAATTTATAGAGAGGCTCCGATAAATCGGCTGAATCTTTGGCTGAAGATTAATCTTCAGTAGGGAGTGTTGTAGAAGCTGGGGACATCTTTACAATGTTGTAACAGCGAAGCGCTGAGGCAGCCCCGAATCTCTTTGGTCCGGCGGTAGTTGAGCGGTAGTTGGGCACTTGTATCCAGTCGACAGCGGCAATGGTTTCGAGGAAGGGCGGGTAAAGATGGGTGCAGCGGTAGTTCCAGCAACGAGAACAAAGCGAGAGAAAATGTAAAGGTACAGGACCCCACCCAAGCACACAACTCCCCTAGTCAGGGGAGAAAAAAAAAGGGTAGAGCTTAGGAAAGAGAAATGAGGAGAGTTGAGTCAACGGACCGTGTCTATTTGCTCTATGGTGACCAGCCGGCAAGCCAAAGACACGGACAGAGTAAGAGTAAGAGGAGAAGATGAAATGCCAGCAGGCTTCCCCTCCTGGAACTCTTTTCAGACATCAAGGAGAAGCAAGGCCAGCGGAGAGGAGATAGAGAGAGGTGTGGCTGAAGTGTGGTCCGGATAGCAAGTGTCTCCTGCACAGAAGTTTGGAATAAGTCTATTTAATAGAACCTGTTACTACTGAAGTCTATGTTGCCAGAGTTTTGGTGTGTTTGCTGCCATTAATTTGGCATGTTTTGACATCAAATATCTCCAAAGTTAGCCGTTTAAAATAAAAGTTACTTCAAATTAAACTAACGTAGACTCTAATGATTAGCATAATAGATTTATCTCAGAAAATGGCAGAAATCCAAATCCATCGGATTCTGCAACTTTGATAACACGCGTGTTATCACCAGTGTCAATATACTCTTCACATAAAATGGAATGATGCTAACTCGATAAGTCATCCCGGATGTTGTGAATGGATACCCGAAGTTGGACATAGCTCAGGCGGTAAAGTGTCCACCTGTGTAGATGTGGGTCATCCGATCGATCCTGCTCAGTGGACCCATTTACAGTTTGGGCTATTGTCCATTCCAACCAGTGGTCCACAACTGGTTCATCAAAGACTGTGGTATGTGCTGTCCTGTCTGTGGGAAAGTGCATATAAAAGACCCCTTGCTGCTTATCAGAAAGAGTAGCCTATGTGGCGGTAGCTGGTTTCCTCCAAAGAAATATGTCAGAATGTTTGACGTCCAATAGCCAATGATAAAAATCAATGTCGATAAATAGACGCATCGGTAAATAAAACTAACTTTTGTGAATGGATAACCCCCACCACCCCACCCCCCAAGGGACATTTTAAAATTCACATAATTCCCAAAACGAGGCTAGGGCAAACAGAAGCTGCCCCCTGGTGGCAGACCGGGCTATAATGACTTCTGCAGAGAACGTCGTGTTACACACCCAGCCTCGTTCTGGTGATAAGACCCGTGCAGCTTATCTAGTGGTACCGACGTGCCCCCTGGCGGCATTCGCGGTGATGCGCGTGCAGCCCTCAGCAGCAATCGGGCGGGGTGAGGGGTTGGCTGGTTGTTGGAGGTTTACGTCCTGGCAACAACTCAGGTCATATCAGGTCGAGTATCGACTTGTGACAGTGCGCAGTCATGGCATGGCCTTGTTGGTGGGTTGTTGAAGGTTTACGTCCTGGCAACATCTAAGGTCATATCAGGACGAGTATCGACTTGTGACAGTGCGCACTCACGGCGACTTGCATAGTGCTCCCCCCTGGGAAATCAGGCTGCCATGCCAGCATCATGACCCGATATCCCACTCAGTCACATTATCCTGACACTGAGCTAACAAGTACTTGCCTAATGCCGAGTGCCAAGCTAGGAAGCAATAAGTATCAATTTGTGTAAGTCATAGGTTTGACTCGACTGGGAATCGAACTCCGGATCTCCCGCACGGGAGGACTGCACTCTACCGATTCGGCCACCGCGACCGGTAATGGAGGGGGTGGGGTGGGGGTGGGGGGGTCCGTATCTGTGACATTTTCATCTCAGTAAACTAAACAGGAAGTTGAATGTTGAGTCTGCTCCGAGCAGCGCCGCAATTAGATTGTTTGTTTGTTTGTTGTTGTTTTACATCCTAGCAACATCTAAGGTCATATCAGGATGAGTACCGACTTGTCACAGTGCGCACTCATGGCGACTTTATAGTGCTGTCCCACTGGGAAACCAGGCCACTGGCACCATGACCTGGTATCCCACTCAGTCACATTATCCTGGCACTGAGCACACCAGTCCTTTCCCTATCCTAATAATGCCGAGCGCCTGGCTAGGAAGCGACAAGTATCAATTTTAAAGTCATTGGTTTGACTCGACCACGACTCGAACCCACGACCCCACGATCTACCAGCATGGGAGACGGACGCTCTAACTCATTCGGCCATCCCGTCTGGTGCCGCAATTAGAACCCAACCTCATACAACTGCTGGTTTCCTAATCCACGTGATCGGAAAAAAATAAGCCCAGACGCAGTGGTCGAATCGCTAGAGTCCAGGCTTCCCGTGTGGAAGGTCGGGAGTTCGAATTGCAGCCGAGTCAAACCAATGACTTATACAATTTATACCTGTCGCTACGCAGTCTGGCACTCGTCATTAATAGGATAGGACAAGGACTGGTTAGCATAGTATCAGGATAATCTGACAGGTTGGGATATCGGGTCATGGTGCTGGTGGCGTGCTCTCCCAGTTGGGCAGCACTATAATGTCACAATGAGTGCGCACTGTCACAAGTTGGTACCCATACTAATATGACTTTAGATGTTGCTAGGACATAAAACAACAACCAACAACAAAATGATCGATAAAGAAGGAGTTTCATAACCGTTCCTATACCACCCGGTATAGCACGGATACTATTGTCCTACCTGCAACGTCTGACCTTTTAAAGGTCATCGCACGGCAATGGCGCCATGACCCCACGGTGCCAGAACGAGGCTACAACCGCCACCACACCCCCACCTACCCCATTTCAGGCCGACCCGGGTAGCTGGCGACCAGCGAAACGATGGCTAAGTAGACCTTTTTCATAGAGTCATGCCCAGTGAGCTGCTCACCACAGTATTCCTTCCGATGACCTCAGAGAGTTGGTGGTGGAAATGATTTATAGACGCAATCAGCTGCGAATAAATAACCAGATAGCTTGTTTAGAAGGACTGCAGCGTTACAACCGGAGTTACTGAAACCGCCATGTGGTTGAATAAACCACTACGTGGTTACCGAAACCTCCAGGTGGTTGCTGAAATCTCCATGTGACAGCTGAAATATCTACGTGGTTGCTGAAAGTTTCACCTGGTTGCTGAAATATCCACGTGGTTGCTGAAATGTTCACCTGTTTGCTGAAATCTCCACGTGGTTGCTGAAATCTCCACGTGGTTGCTGAACTCTCTATGTGGTTGCTGAACATTACACGTGGTTGCTGAAGTCTCCATGTGGTTGCTGAAATCTGCACATGGATGCTGAAAGTTTCACGTGGTTGCTGAAATCTCCATGTGGTTGCTGAAATCTCTACGTGGTTGCTGAACGTTACACGTGGTTGCTGAAGTCTCCATGTGGTTGCTGAAATCTGCACATGGTTGCTGAAAATTTCATGTGGTTGCTGAAATCTCCACATGGTTTCTAAAATCTCCACGTGGTTGCTGACATCTCTACGTGGTTGCTGAAAGTCCCACCTGGTTGCTGAAAGATCTGCCGGGTTACCTCATCAGCTGCTTGATTGCTAACAACTTGATTCTTGAAACCCCAAACTGGTTACCCAAACTCTCAGCTCATTGCTCAAACCCTTGGATGGTTGTCCAAACCACCAGACTGGTTACCCAAACCCCCAGATGGTTACCCAACACCTAGCTGGTTACCCATCACCCCATGCGGTTACCCAATTCCCCAGACTGGTTACCCACACACCCCAGACTGGTTACCCATCACCCAAGCTGGTTACCCAATACCAGACTGGTTACCCACACCCCCCACACTGGTTACCCAATACCCAATATGGTTAGCCAAACGCCCAGCTGGTTACCCAAACCCCCGACTGGTTCCAGATGGAGTATGGTGCTGTTCCTTCATCACTGCAGCAGCTTCTTGACCTTTAGCCTGCACCGTGACCTTCATTTCGAAGCGGCCCGCCGCAGACAGACGATAACCCTAATTACCAAGGTCATTGAATGCTCCTCACAGGCCATAAGGAGATTCCATTTGACTGCAGTTTGGCAGTCTGCACTGACACACTGCCAAAGCACCAAATACACAGGTTTCTTTGTTGTTGGAGTTTTACATCCTGGCAACATCTAAGGTCATATCAGGTCCGGTACCGATTTGCGATAATGCACACTCATGGCGACTTTATAATGCTGCCCCACTAGAAAATAAGGCTGCTGGCACCATGACCTGATATCCTACTCAGTCACATTATCCTGACACTGAGCTAACCAGTCCTTGCCCTATCCTATTAATGCCGAATGCCAGGCTAGGAAGCGACAATTACCAATTTTGTAAGTCATTGCTTTGACTCGACCGGGAACCGAACTCCCGACCTTCCACACTCAAAGCCCGCGCTCTACCGATTCGGCCACTGCGCCCGGTCCACATACACAGGTAGGCGTGGGTAGTGTAATATAAACGCACAGAAGTCGAGCTCTGCACTGCAACTAGTTTATTTCTTGGTCAGTCCTTCTCTCATGCCAGCTCCCTACAGGTCACGTGATCATCTTATCAGCAAGGGCGTAATCGATTAATCGACTCGAGTGACCCGAGCCACTTTTTGGCACCTGCGCACATCCTGCAGACTCGGGTCGAATAATCAAATAAGCTTCTCCATGCTCTGGGTGAAAAAAATGGTGGCCCTTTTTTTAGTTTTTTAATAGCTGATATAATTACCACAAAATAGGATTTAAATTGTTTTATGATGGGATAGTTTAGTAATATTTCCATTTCATTAATCTATACTATTACCAACAAAAAATTTGTATGACCTTTACCGGTGGCTGTTATCCGGCAGGATGGTACCAGCGCAAGTGTGACGTCATCACTCCTAGCCACCCTAGCCAAGAGGTTGGTTACTGGGGTCGGGTTGTTTTGCACACAGGACATGTATTTGTCAACTCCACTCACGGTGTTCTATTTGAAATTCTGACGACTCAGGTGACCCGAGTCGCCCGGGTCGTGTTAATCGATTACGGCCGTGGTCGTGTGATTAGCGTAGATTGAATTTTCCTTTCATTTCCAGGATGATCGCATCAGGGCTACTACATTGACGAATGGCTGCGATGTTCATTTAGGAATGACATAATTATGTGTTCGAATCCCGCTCTAGGCATGCTGTTCCATGTGTTATTAACACCACGACAACACTGGTTGCTGGTGATCAGGATTCTGTATGTAAAGTGTGTTAATTGGCCAGCCTGCTGAGAGGGTGATCATGTGACCATTAGCTGAGATAAGGACTTCATCGTCATCATGATGCTGTCTCTCGCAATTCAACAAAGACAGCTTTCATTTCTTAACCACCGCTCTCCATTTAGCTCTCTGCTGTGAGAGTGATTTCCATGAGTTGGTCCTGATGTCTCTCAGCTTCAGGTTTCTCTTGATAGTATCCTTGAACCGGAGACGAGGGTGCCCTCTCTTTCTCTGACCAGAAGACAATTGAGAATAGAGTATCTGCTTTGGTAGCCTGTCTGTTGACATCCTCATCATGTGTCCAGTCCAGTGGAGGTTCTTTCTGATCAGAAGATCTTCCATAGAGGACAGCCCCGTCCGATCGAGTATTTCCTTGTTTGTCACTTTGTCCTTCCAGGTTATCCTCAAGATCGAACGCAGATGTCGCATCATGAAGGCTTGCAGCTTTTTCATCTGTTGTATGTACACTGTCCAGGCCTCGGATCCATATTGTAGGGTGGATAGCATGATTGTGCAGTAGATCTTGCCTTTCACCCATGTGGACACATGGTGGTTGTGCCAGAGTGTCTGGCACAGTCGACTGAAAGATGCGCTAGCCCTAGCAATCCTTCTCTGTATCTCAGGACTTACTAATAAGTGTTAAAGACAGTTGCGGTACAGAGCTTTACATATCCCCTTTTATAGTATACTGTACATTCTAAGGCCGTAATTGATTCACCACGGATAGTCTGAACAAGCGCCGATCCTACAAACTTGGGTTGAATACAAAAAAATGTGGTTAAGCCGGTAAAAATGGTGGCTTAATACAAAATGTTTGGTTTGAAAAAAAATGACCAATATAACTACGCAAGATAAGATTTAAAGCATTTAAGATCGCATAGTTTAATTATATGTCCATTTTAATCTTGCTGGTCAGACTTTTACATATAAATAAAAGTGTAGGTTTGCAGTACATGCTCTCACTACAGGTACCAGCACAAATGCTCCTGATACCCCCAGCCAAGACCTGGGGCATTGGACTTGGATCATTTTGCACACGGCCCGTGTACTTTTAGCTTCACCTAGGGGTGTTCTATTTGAAGTTCTGACGACTCGGATGGTCCGAATGGTCCGGACCGTCATCATCCAATACGGCCTGAGTGTTGTATGGAGGCGGGGGTGGGGGTGTGCGTGGGAGGGAGGGGTGTGCGCAAGGCCCGCCAGGATCCACAACGGGCAGTGGAGGGCCGGTGTAATTAGGAGTATGTTGATTGTACAGATGATACCACTGTTGTCTTTGGGGTGAATCTACGCAGTGGCAGCTGCATGATTTGTATCTACATACCGGAAGTAACTAATCTACGCAATGGCAGCTGCATGATTTGTATCTACAGACCGGAAGTAACTTATCTACGCAGTGGCAGCTGCATGATTTGTATCTACAGACCAGAAGTAACTAATCTACGCAGTGGCAGCTGCATGATTTGTATCTACAGACCGGAAGTAACTAATCTACGGAGTGGCAGCTGCATGATTTGTATCTACAGACTGGAAGTAACTAATCTACGCAGTGGCAGCTGCATGATTTGTATCTACATACCGGAAGTAACTAATCTATGCAGTGGCAGCTGCATGATTTGTATCTACATACCGGAAGTAACTAATCTACGCAGTGGCAGCTGCATGATTTGTATCTACATACCGGAAGTAACTAATCTACGCAGTGGCAGCTGCATGATTTGTATCTACATACCGGAAGTAACTAATCTACGCAGTGGCAGCTGCATCATTTGTATCTACATACCGGAAGTAACTAATCTACGCAGTGGCAGCTGCATGATTTGTATCTACATACCGGAAGTAACTAATCTATGCAGTGGCAGCTGCATGATTTGTATCTACAGACCGGAAGTAACTAATCTATGCAGTGGCAGCTGCATGATTTGCATCTACAGAGCGGAAGTAACTAATCTACGCAGTGGCAGCTGCATGATTTGTATCTACAGACCGGAAGTAGCTAATCTACGCAGTGGCAGCTGCATGATTTGTATCTACAGACCGGAAGTAACTAATCTATGCAGTGGCAGCTGCATGATTTGTATCTACAGACCGGAAGTAACTAATCTATGCAGTGGCAGCTGCATGATTTCTATCTACAGACCGGAAGTACCTAATCTACGCAGTGGCAGCTGCATGATTTGTATCTACAGACCAGAAGTAACTAGTCTCTAACAGCTATGTAAATGACGCATGGTGCTTTGTCGACTTCTAACACAGTTACTCTTGAATTATGCACAACTTGGACATGTCTGAGAAAGTGAACATTGGTGGCAGGGTTCTATGTTAGTTTCACACGCGCAGGCATGAATAAATTAAGAGAGGCCAACAAATGGTATTAGTCATAGGCGGTGAGCGATAATAGGGAAGGCTGGAATCGGGAGAGGGGTGGGCGGAAAGGAGGGCAGGAAAGGGGAGGGCGGAAAGGGAGGGGAAAGAAAGGGAGGGAGGGGGAAAGGGGAGAAGGAAGGAGGGAGGGAAATGAGGGATAGCAAGGGAGGGAGGGTGGAGGTCGGAGAAGGAGGGGAAGGGAGGGAGAGGGGAGGAGAGGGAAATGGGATGGGAAGGAAGGAGAAGGAATGGGGAAGGATGGGGATGGGAGAGAGAGAAGAAAGGGGGAAGGACTAGGGAAGAGAGGAGATGGGGGAAAGGAGGGGGCAGAAGGGGGAAGGTAGGGGAGGAAGGGATAGGAATGAAAGGGAAGAAAGGGGAGGAGAGAAAGAGAGGGGAAGGAAGGGGAGGAGGGAAAGAGAGGGGAAGGAAGGGGAGCAGGGAAAGGGAGGGGAAGGAAGGGAATATAGATGGAGAAAGGAGGAAGATAGGAGATGGAGGAAAGGTAGAAAGGAAAGGGAAAAGGAAGGGAAGGAAGAGGGAAGAGACAAGGGAAAGGGAGGGTAAGGAAGGACATTTGGAGGGAGGAGAAGGATGCAGGTTGAGGCTATGATAAGAGTGAGAAGAGAAGAAGTAGAACTAAAGATAGAAAGATAGAAAGATAGAAGATAGAATATAGAAGATACACAGTGTGAAAGTGAAAGTGGAGGTTTCCGTATCTCAGTATCGCTGCGTGTAGAGATACTGAGATACGCATATCTTGATACCCCAGTCACACTAAAGCTTGCGACCACTTTGCGACCACCTTATACCAAAGAACCCATACTCACCAGCGATGCCCAGACGTTGGCAACCATTGTTTTGGTAGTAAGGATGTCATGGGGGAGTGTGGGTTCTTTGGTCTAAGGTGGTTGCAAAGTGGTCGCAAGCTGTAGTGTGACTGGGGTATAAGGGAGATTAGAGCGAGAGAATGCACGCATAAAGTAAACAGCAAAGTGTTGTATGCAACGGTTTGCTTTATTGGGCTTTTACGTCATAGTGACATATAAGGTCACATCCAGAGAGGGTATCTAATCCAGCCTCACCTCACCTCATCCCGCCTTACCACAAGCTCAACACCGCCTCACACCACCTCACATCAGGTCACTCCACCTCACACCGCCCCTAACACGCCTCACACCGCCCCACTCCACCCACCTCACCCCGCTTCATCTCACCTCACCGTGCCCCACACCGCCTCACACCTCCCCACACCGCCCTGCATCACCTAACATGCCCCACACTGCCTCACACCGCCTCACATCAGCTCACTCCGCCTCACACCGCCCCTAACACGCCTCATACCGCCCCACTCCACCCACATCACCCGGCTTCAACTCACCTCACCCTGCCCCACACCGCCTCACACCTCCCCACACCGCCCCACACCACCTAACATGCCCCACACCGCCTCACACGGCCTCACATCAGCTCACTCCGCCTCACACCGCCCCTAACACGCCTCACACCGCCCCACTCCACCCACCTCAACCCGCTTCAACTCACCTCACCCTGCCCCACATCGCCTCACACCTCCCCACACCGCCCTGCACCACCTAACATGCCCCACACCGCCTCACACCGCCTCACATCAGCTCACATCGCCCCTAACACGCCTCACACCGCCCCACTCCACCCACCTCACCCCGCTTCAACTCGCCTCACCCTGCCCCACATCGCCTCACACCTCCCCTCACGTCCTTACACCGCCCCACACCATCTCACACCTCCCCACACCATCTCACACCACCCATATGCCCCACCCCACCCACCTCACTCCGCCTACACTCACCTCACCCCAACCCACACCGCCTCACACCTCCCCACACCGCCCCACTCCAGCTAACATGCCCCACACCGCCTCACACCACCCACCCGGCCTCACCTCGCCTCATCCCACCTCTATTAACCTGGCTGCCTTTTAAAGTGAGGCTGCCTTCGCGCTTCGTGCTGTGGATTAAGAAGCTGCAAGTTGTCAGCTGACTCAAATGAGATCGATATCGCAGACCGCCGCCAACAGAGTGCGCCACGGGCGCGTTGTGCTACTCATTCACCGCCAGATGTTGTGGGCGACCGGTGCTAATTAATCACTGTCTTATAGCTAAGTATCTAAGTACCACGTTTTAACACCAGGGGTTTAATGCTGTGTCAAACGGTGCTATAATCAGTATCTAAGTACCACTTTTTAAGAGCAGGGGTTTAATTTGATGTCAAATGGCCTTGTAGTCAGTATCTAAGTACCACATTTTAACACCAGGGGTTAAACCTGATGTAAGTCAGTATCTAATATCTAAGTACCATGTTTTAACACCAGGGGTTAAACCTGATGTAAAACGGCATTGTAGTCAGTACCTAATATATAAGTACCACGTTTTAACACCAGGGGTTTAATGCTGTGTCAAACGGTGCTATAATCAGTATCTAAGTACCACTTTTTAAGAGCAGGGGTTTAATTTGATGTAAAATGGCCTTGTAGTCAGTATCTAAGAACCACTTTTTAACACCAGGGGTTAAACCTGATGTAAGTCAGTATCTAATATCTAAGTACCATGTTTTAACACCAGGGGTTCAATACTATGACTAAAACAGTGTCGTAGTCAGTATCTAAGTACCACGTTTTAACACCAGGGGTTAAACCTGATGTAAAACGGCGTTGCAGTCAGTACCTAATATCTAAGTACCACGTTTTAACACCAGGGTTTAATGCTATGTAAAACAGTGTTGTAGTCAGTATCTAAGTACCGCATTTTAACACCAGGGGTTAAACCTGATGTAAAACGTCATTGCAGTCAGTACCGAATATCTAAGTACCACGTTTTAACACCAGGGGTTTAATGCTATGTAAAACAGTGTTGTAGTCAGTATCTAAGTACCACATTTTAACACCAGGGGTTAAACCTGATGTAAAACGGCATTGCAGTCAGTACCTAATATCTAAGTACCACATTTTAACACCAGGGTTTTAATGCTATGTAAAACAGTGTTGTAGTCAGTATCTAAGTACCACGTTTTAACACCAGGGGTCAAACCTGATGTAAAACGGCATTGCAGTCAGTACCGAATATCTAAGTACCACGTTTTAACACCAGGGGTTTAATGCTATGTAAAACAGTGTTGTAGTCAGTATCTAAGTACCACATTTTAACACCAGGGGTTAAACCTGATGTAAAACGGCATTGCAGTCAGTACCTAATATCTAAGTACCACATTTTAACACCAGGGTTTTAATGCTATGTAAAACAGTGTTGTAGTCAGTATCTAAGTACCACGTTTTAACACCAGGGGTTAAACCTGATGTAAAACGGCATTGCAGTCAGTACCTAATATCTAAGTACCACATTTTAACACCAGGGGTTTAATGCTATGTAAAACAGTGTTGTAGTCAGTATCTAAGTACCACGTTTTAACACCAGGGGTTAAACCTGATGTAAAACGGCATTGCAGTCAGTACCTAATACCTAAGTACCACGTTTTAACACCAGGGTTTTAATGCTATGTAAAACAGTGTTGTTGTCAGTATCTAAGTACCACGTTTTAACACCAGGGGTTAAAGCTGATGTAAAACGGCGTTGCAGTCAGTACCTAATATCTAAGTACCACGTTTTAACACCAGGGGTGTAATGCTATGTAAAACAGTGTTGTAGTCAGTATCTAAGTACCACGTTTTAACACCAGGGTGTTAAACAGTGCTATAATTGATATCTAAGTACCATTTTCTAACACTAGGCATCTAACTTTGTATAAAACCGAGCTGGGGCCAAATATAAGACCAAGTTTTTATCGGCTCCCATGTTAAGGACGGGCGGCAGGTTAGCTAACGTTGGTGTTGGAATATGTGTCACGGGAAATGTATTTGACCAAAGTGCAGCGGAGATAACTAACCAATGCGTTATTTATAGATTTGGGAAATCCCTCTGCGCCTGTACCCGGCGAGCACCGCTATTTGACAATATCAGCGGCCAAGAACCAGCAGCCTACTTAGTGGTGAGCCTGTTGCTGGCGAGCAACGCTATTTGTTTAGTTTACATTCGTCGATTTGACACTATCAATATCACCCCCAATGCGGTGGCAGCGTTAATAACGGTTCGAATTTAGGGTTAAATTGATTAAATTTCACTTATTGTGTATGTAATTCTGTTAAATATTATCGCATTGAATAGATTTGGGCCTAATATATTGCCGCCGCTGCGGCGATGTTTAGTTGATGTTCGACAGTATGGATATACACGTCGCTGCTGCGGCGGTGATGTTACATTCGTCGATTCGACACTATTAATATTGCCGCTAATGCAGCGGCAGCATTAATAATGGTTCGGATTTAGGGTTAAATTGATCAATTTCCTCTTATTGCATATGTGATTCTGTTAAATATGCACGCTTTGAACAGATTTGGGCCAAATCGGTGCCTAGCCCCGACGTTAAACCACCTAAGGCTTGGTGTTAGTGTAGGTGATGTTAACTCTCACAGTGTTTGCGTAAACCGGGCACATACATTGACACTTTTGGCCGCTAACCCGGGAAATCCGCACGACGCGCGGTTAGGACCACTAAACCGGCCTCATACATTTGGGCCCTGTAGTCAGTATCTAAGTACCACATTCTAACACCAGGGGTTCAATGCTGTGTCAAACAGTGCTATAATTGGTATCTAAGTACCATTTTCTAACGCTAGCCATCTAACTTTGTATAAAACGGCGCTGTAGTCAGTATCTAAGTATCACTTTCTAACACTAGGTTCTTAGCACTTTGTAAAACATTGCTTTGATCAGCATTGGCTTGGGCATATCTTGTCATGTATGTACATATCTTGTCACCTCCATATTTGAGTGATTGATTGTTGATGGGATGCCTTTGATTGTCATCTTTGCCAATGCTGCTTGATCTGAGCAGTAATTAGACACGTGACACTCTGTGAATGACACACTCATGGTAGTAACACTGACGGGTCACGTGACTACCGTGTCCGGTCACGTGACAGCGGTGTGTGTCCCTACATATTAAATTAGCGTAATCCAATGATTCTGAGTTTCCGTCATAATTTTTAGATAAATGCATTAGATTGATAATTATAAGCTGATTTACTTCAATTTGATGGAACATTTATTGAATAGGTAAATATTACAGATATTTAAATTGAAAATGTTCCAATTAATTGTTCTGTACACATTGCAATTGCGAGGTTCTTGCATAGTCCGATGGTTTTGAGGTAATGTCACTTCCTAGGATAAATACATTAGATTGATCGTTATAAGCTATTTACTTCATTTTAGTTTGAAGTACCTTTCTTCTGAAATGGCCAATTTTGGAGATGCATAAATTGAAAACATTTCAAAGATTAATTTTGGCAAGCGCGTCAAAATGTTGATGGTCTAGGTGTCAGCACTAACGGGTCCTATTAAATTGGCTAGTATCTCCTCCTATGCACAATAAATGCCTCAAGTCCCAGTCAGACCTTACCGGATTGAGGAACCGGATAGAAAATGGACACTGTCCGGTGAAATATGGCAATGTACAGTTTATATACCGCTGACATCCGGTGTGTCTGTTATCTGTCCGGTGGTGTCCGGTGGTGTCCAGTACAAGTTTGAACATGCACAAAACTTGTACCGGACACCACCGGACTGAAGTGTGAAGTTTAAGTCCGTTTTGTCCATTTCATGTCCTTTACTCATCTGTTAGGTGTCCGGTTTGTATCCTCAAGAGTCCATTGACGGTGCTGCAGGAATTCAGTCCATTGGTTTTTGGCGCATCCATGAACAGTCTGGTAGGTGTCCGGTAGGTGTCCGGTTGGTGTCCGGTTGGTGTCCATTTGGTGTCCGGTCCGTCTGTTTGACACTCATTTGCCATCCAGTTCTTGTCCGGTTCTCGTCTGTTGGCTATTCATTAATTCACGCTTCTTGTCCGTTTAGCGTCCGTTTTGTCTGGCGGCCGTTGCAACATTTCAACACCAGACACCACCGGACTAGACAATTCTTTGTCTGATGGGGTCCAGTACTTAGTAAGGTAAGGTCTGTCTGGGCCTTAAGAAGGACATCAGTACCTGAGTTGAATATCTGGGGGTTAAATCTAGGTCAGTGCTTGGTTTGCTTATGCTTTCATTACGTCATGCAGCTTTAAATTGTCTTAGTATTCCTTCTATCCAGCAATATATTTCTAACGAACCCACCTGTGTTTGAGTTAGATTTATAATAAATTCTAAATACATGTATTGGTTTAGAAATGAATAGTTTGTTTTTACTCCACTGAACTGACCAGATGGGATGGCTGAATGAGTTAGAGCGTCCATCTCCTGTGGTGGTACATCATGGGAAAGTGGGTTCGAATCCTGGTCGAGTCAAACCAATGACTTAAAAATTGATACTTGTTGCTTCCTAGCCAGACCCTCGGCATTACTAGGATAGGGCAAGGAGCAGTGGAATGAGGAAGACCAGTCGTCTGTGACTGAAATTTCCCCTGCTTAAACAACTACTGGACCAAAAAATAAAAGAACTATTTTCCAATGTGACAGTTCAGGCCTGAGGGAAGCAGGGAAAAAAAGCATCACCTGAGGCAAAGCCAAGATCGATGCTTATTTTAGAGATATTGAAACTAGTGAATAAAACCCCATATTTGTGAATGAAATGGTCACTAAAAAACCTTAGCCTTGGTTTATTGTATTACTGAAAGTGAAAGCTAAGCTCTTAACTTATGGAGTGGGATGAACATTAAGAGATTAGCAACCCAGAAGGTGATCAAACCAGGAGATAGGTCAGCCAACAATTTAGGTAGGTCAGCCAACACATGAGGTATGTCAACCAACACTGCATGTAGGTCAGCCAACACAGGAGGTAGGTCAGCCAACACAGGAAGCAGGTCAGCTAATACAGGAGTTAGGTGAGTCAACACAGGAGGTAGGTCAGACAACACAGGAGATAGAACAGCCAACACTAAAGGTATTTCAGCCAACACAGGAGGTAGGTCAGCCAAAACAGGAAGTAGGTCAGCCAACACAGGAGGTAGGTCAGGTAACACAGGAGGTAGGTCAGCCAACATAGGAGATATGTCAGCCAACACAGGTGCTAGGTCAGAGAACACAGGAGGTAGGTCAGCCAACCCAGGACGTTGGTCAGCTAACATAGGAAGCAGATCAGTCTACATAGGAAATAGGTCAGCCAACACAGGAAGTAGGTCAGCCAACACAGGAGGTAGGTCAGCCAACACAGGGAAAAGGTCACTCAACACAGGAAGTAGGTCAGCTAACACAGGAAGTGGGGCAGCTATTACAAGAGGTAGGTCAGCCAATACAGGAAGTAGGTCAGTGAACCCAGGAGGTAGGTCAGGCAATAGACGGAATAGATCAGCCCACCCTAGAATCTCTGGAGGGATATTGGCGGAAGTGGTGGGGCATTTGTTAGTTCCGCAGACCCAGATAAAAGCCATCATCCCTCGCCAGCTCCGGCGTCCACAAAGAGCCGGATTAAACGGCGGATAATCAGACTCAGGAGTCAGAGATAAGGACGGGCCGGCACTGCCGTGCTAACAAGTCACCAGCAGCCACACAGCGTGAGTCTGTCCATCCTGTGTGTCCAGTGTCAGGCTTCTACTGTGTGCAGTGTAGACCTCCTCTGTGTGTGCAGTGTGGACATACTATGTGTGTGCAGTATTGGACTCATATGTGTGTGTTCAGTGTGGACGTCCTCTGCGTGTGGAGCATCATGTCTCCTCTGCATGTGTAGCTTCATGCCTCCTTT
>CM059193.1:11677900-11703672 GCA_030323885.1 Branchipolynoe longqiensis | reverse complement strand
GGACCGAAAGCCCTTCAGCCTTAAACTCTATGGGCGCCCCTGGCGCCACCTATACTCAATGAGACTCACTATCGAACCGACACGCTACCTGGCGGATCCTCACGAACTCACCACCGGAGTACCCCAAGCAGCTCACACCGACCAGTGCGCCCGAACCTGCCGCGTGGCCACTGAAGCTTTGCTGTCTTTTCTAGGCATTCATCATGCCTGCTACCCGCACCAAGCGTACCAGGGATCCAACTCCCGACTCCCCAACCATGGTCGAACCCACTCCCGCCCGTAAGCCTCGCGGCAGACCAAAATCCATCGTCTCACACGAGGATATAACAAAGAAAACCCGCACTCGTTCAAGTCGCACCGAGGAGCGACGCGAGAGCACCACCACTGCCGATACACCAATACACAGTACTAGCCGCCGTAGCTCCGGACAAGGGAGTGATGGCCTCATCAACGCACTCAACGGATTCCAACAAAAAATGGACGAGAGGCTCGATCGGATAGCACGTAGTATGACCGAACGGATGGACGAGTTCGAACGCACGGCGGAGAAACGGCGCCGAACCATCTCACCGCGCGAAAACCAAGATGGCCGTTCCCCCACCCGGGCACGCTCGCCTCGCCGGAGCCGCAGCAAGGAGCGGCGGACTGGCACGGGCGCGGCGGCCCCCACCTCGCCACCGCAGCCGTAGTAACGACCACCACCGTGACACCGGCGCCAACGCTGCGAGGTCTGACCAGTACTACTACGCCACGCATTCGGACGGACAACAAAAACGTGAGTTCGTTCCTTTTGACAACCCATTCCGTACCCCCGCTGCCATGGCCCGAGACAGAGCCACGTCCCGAACACCCTTCCATGAGATACTATCAAATAATGACGAGGAGACGGATCGCGCAGACGTGGTTAATGAATTACTCGCCGTGGCCGGTACGGCCCTGGGCGACAAGAGAGGTAACAACATTATTGCACCGCATAGATATGTTATTCGTGGCCACCGTAGCACTAAAGTTGGCCTTGATCAGGCGACGTGGGCGGAATACTTCGCCGCGCTGTGTAGAATGATACACGACAAAGCCATGCCAACGAGCTGGGTCGAGCCACTACTCCACCACCTCCAACAACTAGCTACAATGGCCACCTTATATGACTGGCAAACCTGCAGACGATGGTCTGAGAACGTGTTCATCATGATAAGCGACGGTCGACTGCAACATGGCTGGGCCGACCAATACGCAATTAAAGATATCCAGCGCGATGCATGCGTTGAGGGCACCAGACTAGACGGCAAAAAAGTCGCCCGTACAACCATAGACGACACGCCGGCGCGGAAAGCGGAGACCGCTGCCCCGCGTAACGACAGAACTGACTACGTACGCCCAGTGTACAACAAAGAGGCCGACGGGAAGCCCTGCTCCAAATGGAACTGGGGCAACGAGTGCGGTTTCACAACCTCCCACGGCATGCACCCGGACCGTAAATGCCATCTCTGCGCCTGGTGTGCATCAAAGTATGCAAAGGCTAACCCCCACCCAGAAAAAGACTGTCAGAACAAGCGACGCTTTAACGAGAGGAAGAATGGTGGAGAGAAAACAGATCAAAAAGCGGATTTTCGCTAAGCGGCCGCCCATACGACTCGGACTATGGAACGGATACCGCCACCCCACCCGTTGACGGCCCTCTCGACGGCGAGTGGATCGCATGCACTGCCGCGACGACCCGGCATGGCGGCCCCTCGCCCGCCGTCGGTACGCCGCCAACCCAACCCTCACCACCACACCCTGCCCTCGCCCGCCCCATTGAAGCCAGTGTTGTTGTACGTGACCTAGATTCTGAAGCCACCACCGGCCACGTCTGCACCCGCCAAACACAAGGTGGCGCCACCAGTCCCCCCCGTACGGGCGGCTGGCAGCCATCTTGCCGCCCTGGAATGACGCCAGGTGGCAGCACCGACGGCGGCCATGACACCTACAGACGCCATAACAACAACACAGATGCCACGCCCACCCGCACCCACCCTCTCGCCTCCTGCCCACAACCCGCCCTCCCACGACACGGACACACAGCACACCCAGACACCGGAGCACCACCGCCGGGACCCCGGGCCCGCCCCCGCGGCCACGCCCCACCCCCCCACGACCCGGCAGCGGACGCCCATCCCCGCCAACAAACACACTGCGAGCCACCCCCGTCGACACTCGAGGGGCTCGACGGTGATCAGTACGAGGCCACCACCGACGAGATGCTGCGCCACAGACAGCCTAACGACATTGACACTGTCCTCGACGACTACGGGGCGGAGGCCGCCCCGCCATACAACCCGCCCCTCACCCCCACAGAATACAGAACGACACTACATGCCATATGGCCCCGTACGGTGCCCCGACTCTGGAAGAACAACGCGACATATATGAAGATATACGACCAGGTACGGCAGTGTGCCCTCCCCAACTACATGGGCACAAGAATACCGGTCCCCTCCGGCTTGAATATACCGGCATGGAGACATATGCTACGCGACTACCATGACAAGCAGGTCGTGGAGTTTCTAGAGTTTGGATGGCCCGCCGACTACACGGGCCCCCTCCCGCCCGTGCCGGCCACTGCGAACCACTCAGAAGACCCCGCACACGACATACACATCCAGAAGTACGTGTTCAAGGAGGTGGAACTCGGGGCCCTCCTTGGCCCCTTCGAGCAACCCCCTTTCAAACCCTGGACTCAGATCAGCCCGATGATGACACGGCCGAAGAGGGTGTCCTCCGAGCGGCGTGTCATCGTCGACCTGTCTTACCCCGGGCGGACGAGCGTGAATGCGGGGATACGTCGAGCACAGTACCAGGGCGTTCCCGCAACATACACACTACCCAGCATGATCGACCTGGCAGACCCAGCATGATCAACATACACACTACCCAGCATGATCGACCTGACGAGATTGCCCGACTCGGTCCCGGCTCATACATATGGAGCGCCGACCTCGCGAGGGCCTACCGCCAACTCCGCACCTGCCCACTCTCAGCCCCACTACTAGGTATCACATACGGAGGCCGGTAATACATCGACGCCGCACCGCCATTCGGGTGCAGGACCTCCTCCCTGGCCTGCGCCAGAACCACGAATGCGGTGGTGTACCTGATGCGGAAGAGGGGCCACTTCGTATTGTGCTACCTGGACGACTTTGTGGGCGCAGCTGCAACCCAACAGAAGGCGCAGGAGGCGTACACGGAGTTCCTGCGCCTCGCACGCGACCTCGGCCTGGACCTCGCTCCCTCGAAGTGCGTCCCACCGGCAAAGAGGATACACTGGCTGGGATTCGAGATCTCTTCCGCCACTATGAGGCTCGAGATCCCCCGTGACAAGCTGGCCGATGTCCTCACCGAGTGCGGCCTCTGGGTCATCGGGAAGAAGGCCTCAAGGCGTGACATACAGAGGCTCGTCGGCAGGCTCCAGCACGTGGCCAAGTGCATCCGCCCGGCCCGCCGATTCATGTCCAGAATACTGGCCGCTCTCAGGAACGCCCCGCTGCATGGAAAGCACACGATCCCGGAGGACCTCGTTGACGACATTAGGTGGTTCGACAGGTTCGCCGAGTCCTTCAATGGTTACGTCCTCCTGCAGACAGCGCCCAGGATTGGCTGGACGATCGAGTGTGACTCGTCCCTAACCGGGGCGGGGGCACACTCACCCACACACTTCTACGCCCAACGGTACCCGGACGAAGTCCGTGAGAAGGGCATGACGATAGCCCAGCTAGAGGCCATAAACCTCGTCGCGGCAGTCAAGGCCCTCCTCCCCAAGTACCCCCACCAGCACACCATCCAAGTTATGACCGACAACTCAGCCTCCCAGCAGGTCCTATCAACGGGATGCGGCCGCGACCCCGTGCTAACCGCCTGCGCGAGGGAGATCTGGCTGCTCGCAGCCAATCTGAGCACCGAAATCCAGATCCACCACAAGCCCGGCAAGGACCTCGTCCTGGCCGACGCCCTCAGCAGGCGACACGACGACACCCAAGCCCGACGCACGGCTGAGGCCCTGGTCGCACAGCGCGGCCTCGTACAAATCCACGTCGACCTGATCAATGTGCTCACCCCAAGACTATAACCTGCGAATACAACTAATTTTTGGCTTCATCCGCAGGTTTCACGCCGCGACACCACCAACGGCTGACGAGCATGATAGCCGCCGGGCTGGCCCCAGGAACCTGGCGGAACAAGAACAGGCAGGCGACCAGGGTACGTCAACTATATAAGACAACACGGGGCCGACCCGGCAACCCCCACACACTACCTAGTACTGTCCTACCTACTACAGCTTGCGGATGACCTTGCCTCCCCCGGGGCCGCCCTCAACTACTTCAGCGGCGCCTGCACCTGGATAAGGGCGATTGGGGGGAACACTGCGGCGTTCGACACTTACCCCGTCGCCCTGCTAAAAAGGGGGATCCAGCGCGCATCCACACACGAAACGACACGAGCCCCGGCCCTCACGCCTGATGACATAAAGCTAGTCGTCAGGTTCTTCGAGGCCGCGGGCCCCAACGGCAAGGTCCTCACGGCGGCCACGCTTCTCGCATACTTCACCATACTGAGACAGTCCAACCTACTCCAGTCGACCGATCCTACGACACGTGGACACGCCATACGCGCCAAAGACATCTCCATCACGGCAGCAGGCATGAACGTCCACGTCTCCTCCACCAAGACCCGCTGGAGGGTGGGGGATCACATGGACATAGCCGTACCGGCGATACCCGGGTCACCATACTGCCCGGTCGCCGCCTGGCGCGGGTACGCGACTCGTACCCCGCCGCCCCTCAACGGCCCTGCATTCATCACCGCCTCGGGCATGCCCCTTCGCCCCTCCGCGTTTCTTGCTACCCTACGGCTCGCACTGGCGGCCGCGGGCCACCCGGCCCCCCGCACAGTCACACTCCACAGCCTACGTCGAGGGGGCGCGCAGGCATGTGCCGCGCTCGGCTCGACGCTGGACGACATCCAGAACTTCGGGACGTGGACCTCTTCCGCCGTCCACCTCTACGTCCCGCGCGACGCCATCCGCGCCTGTCCCACCGCGCTCTCCACTACTTTTGGCTGAGCGCACGTGGGACAGACTAACCATACCGAACTTTAAACACTCGAAACACAAGAATTCCATCCTCAGAAAGAAAAAAGATTAATAAACTACCACTTTATACCACTTTCGTGTCCTGTGTCTGAATTATGCATGTTGCGGCGGCAACATGGGTAATTTGGGACGCGGGACCGAAAGCCCTTCAGCCTTAAACTCTATGGGCGCCCCTGGCGCCACCTATACTCAATGAGACTCACTATCGAACCGACACGCTACCTGGCGGATCCTCACGAACTCACCACCGGAGTAGCCCGAGCAGCTCACACCGACCAGTGCGCCCGAACCTGCCGCGTGGCCACTGAAGCTTTGCTGTCTTTTCTAGCCGTCCCACCCACCCATCTGGCACGCAAGGCTGAGCGCACGTGGGACAGACTAACCATACCGAACTTTAAACACTCGAAACACAAGAATTCCATCCTCAGAAAGAAAAAAGATTAATAAACTACCACTTTATACCACTTTCGTGTCCTGTGTCCGAATTATTAACATCATTGTCATCAGATGTCATTCATATTTGAAAATATCATGGACATAAATGAGCTTGAATATTTATTCATTTGTAAATTTGTATAAATGTTGAGTATGCATGTGTTCATATTTATTCATTTGAAAGTCATTGACAGATGAGATGTTGAATGTTGCATGTGTTATAGTTATTCATTGAGATCCATTGACAAATGATAGATTAAATATTGCATGATTTATAATAAATTCATTTGAAGCTAAATAATATAATGTAGAATGTTATCACAATTGTCATTAAATGTCATAGTCAGAGGTTGATACATGGTTCATTTATAATGCATGAGTATGATTGAATGTTATCATATATTGCATGGAGATGTATTCATTGAAATTCATGAGGTAAATTAGTAACATTATTTGTCATGACATGTATTTCATATTGAAATTAGCCTAGACATAGGGTTGTCCATAAAGGGTATTCATTTGAAAAATCATGTACATATGGGATGTTGAATGTTGCATGAAAGATTCATTGAAAATTCATGGCATAATTGATGAACGTTATCATGTATTACACTGTTAATTTGTTCCATTGACATTGACATATGATGGAACATTACATATATTATCAAATATTAATTAGCTAAAACTATCATTGACATTAATTGTGTTATAGGGACATATTGATGATCTTTTGATACTAGAGATATATCATTAACATTATTCATGTTGAGGAAACATATTAATGATCTTTTGATACTAGATGTATATCATTAACATTATTCATGTTGTGGAAACATATTAATGATCTTTTTGTACTGAAGAGTTATTTCATTGACATTATTCATGTTGAGGAGACATATTAATGATCTTTGTACTGGAGATGTATATTATTGACATTATTCATGTCATAGGAACATATTAATGATCATGACTTTACAAAATTCATTTACAAAATGACGTTATATAATCTATTGGGTTATAGATTTATAAATTTAAATTTAAAATACTTGGAAAATATTATTATTCTAAAATAATTTTATTGAATATAAACATAATAATTGATATGTTACATCAATAATTTCTGTGTGAAGAAGTCATCGGGTGCCTTCTACGCAGACTATAGGATCGCAAGACCTGAAACATTGAGATCACATCAGTAAGAACAATGGACAATGCTGAGTTCATGAGGAACTGCAGCATATGCTGATGGTCACTATGTTCGAAATAAGGTTCACGAGGAACTTTAGCATATGTGACTGAGTCAATGATTTCATAGCAACAGTATGACAATGCTAGGTTCACAAGGAACTAAAGCATAGGCTGACGAGTGCTTGGATTGATCTTCGAGAAGTATGCAGCTTTAACATTGATATTCAATTGACTTCGCGATATCAGCAAAATCAACACGAGGCTCAGTTTGTGGAGAACTGCAGCATATGCTGATGGTCACTATGTTCGCAATAAGGTTCACGAGGAACACTAGCATAGATGGCTGAGTCAATGATTCCACTTGTGTTAGCGATATCAAGAACGAAGATAGGCGAGTTCACGAGGAACTGACGCAAAGACACTTATATTCAATACAAATTCGCCGTTTCGCCGGAGAAATGCCTTAACATAAAACATTGACGTCAACGAAGACAGAAGATTCTGATACTACTACAGTATGGTTAAACTTGAGCAAGAGCATGTAAATCTATTATTATTTAATAATATAGATAAGTATTATGGTTTTGAAGTTCAAAAAGGACCACTGTCATTGCTTTGTTTACATTATGCCGCCGAGTTAACGCTGTCATATATGAATTTCTATTGCCACGATTATATTTGTTAATACTGATATTTGATGCTTTATCCTTGTACAGGAGGTACAAAAAGACGTATTAATTCATCTTTTGCCATTATTTCGACACAAAACGACTTAAAATTGGTGAATTCAAAGATTTTGGTCTTGACCTGCAAGAAAATAGTTCCTGAAACTAGGTCATCGATTCGAACCGCTTAGGCCTTGTTTTCTCATTGGGTTGAGTTCCGTAATGTTATTCCTATGAAGACCTGTCGATCAACCACGCGTCTACCATCGACGTCCCAGGTTTCTTCGAGTTTGACAGTCGGTAAAACAAAAAGCCTTGTACAAGCGTATCGATGTGGACTAATTGACAGCAGATACCAAATCTGATTAAGCACTAATGTAAGATCGATGCTATGTGACTGGAGTGTGCCTTGGAATCGTTGCAAAACGACCTCTAAACCGTCACAAAACTGAAGAATGCTCGGAATAAGCTAAAAATGATGGCAAATGAATCAGATGTTTCTTAAGACATCATATGAGATATCAGAAGAATGATATAATATTTAAAACATGGTAAAAATTACGATTATAAAATAAAATAAAAGAATTATTTTTTATTCAAATTTTCTTTTCTCTCGATGTCAGATATACCTTATCCATTAACGTGACTACTTAGACTCAATTTATTATTTTGGTTGATAGAAGATATTTAAAGGTGAGTTACTGTGCACTTCTTTCTACGCTGCTGGGCAGGTGGTAAGAAGTGGAGGGGTGGAGAACGTTGTAAAATGTTCTGATATAATGCATGAGGACCTATGTGAAATTACTATAATAAATTGCAAACTGTCTATATAATGATAAATGGTGACATATAAAAACCAAAGGCATATGAGGGATATGTGGAGTTGGTAAACTATTACTCATTAGGTATAGAAATTGTATAGTAAAATAGTCTTTGGAGGAGTGTCACTTCCTAGATATACTCTTTGGAAGAGTCACCTCACATACCCCCTCCCCCCATGGTGTTATTTTTGGATCATTGGCCACCACAAGGCACTGTAGCCAGCATAACAAGGCCTTGGATACAGCAGATTGTACTCTGATTGGTGGATTGAACCATGTGAACACTGCCATCTTGGATTCTAGAAAACCTATATAAAGTAATAAATGAAGGAGTCTCACTCTCCTACATTGATGCGCGGCAAGGAAGGACGAGGAGGCGTGAGTGGATAAAAGGGGCACTTTATTCAGAAGTGCCGGAATATTCATGGGTAGTACAGTAATCAAGCATGAATAATTAGATATATCAAGGAAGATATGCGGCATCAATGTAATGAGGAATAATCAATCATGAGTAAGAGGCAAGTAAAGTAAAATATGAGGCATCTTCATGATGTAGAATATAATTTATTATATATATATAAAGGAGGCGGAGTTTCCCCCCTTCTCTTCTTTAATTAATTATTTCTTATTTCTTTCTTATTTATTCTTCACTGTATATTCACCCCAGGCCACTCTTTTGCCCTGGGACTGCCATCTCATTGCTGCTTGGCTCAGTCCAGCCTTGACTGCGCGCCGAGCACCACTTATTTTAGGGAGGACACCGATTGAAACCTGTTCTAGGGAGGAAACACAGTCTACTTGGTTACCTGTGTCGAATTTGTGCTACACGTTGTGCTACACGTTGGAAACTACGTGCGGCGACCATACAGAGCTAAGTGAAACGTATATTACACCAATTTTCGACGTGTTGCTATGATTAGATTCAGTGGCCATTTTGGTTGCTATCAACAAAGGCATAGTTAGGTTGTGATTTAGATACATTTTACAGGTTGGGTCGATTGAGTTTATATGGTAGTATATGTACGTGTTGGATTAATTATAAAGCTAAACTGGACACATATTTCCGTCGATCGACCTGCTCGATTTTCCGTCAGTGTGTCGATAAACAAGATGGCGGATGGCGGGAAAGTCTGTCGACGTGGCAGTAGTTCCTAGGGCATTTTGCTTCAATTATAATGTTAAGCAGGCCACGAACCCATATACTTGATCTATGCTATAGACAAACTTATGTGTGTGTCGATTAAGCTCGCAGAGTGCCTAAATACATAATTTTATTACTGAACTCTAAAATAAAATGGACGGTAAAAAAGATGGCGTCTTGATGGTCGAGGTTTCTTTACAACCATTATGCTAGTCATTGCTAGTCAAGCATTTTTCATTCATGCATTGCCCTATGACAAATGAACTAACTGAAGTGCAATGCTGGCATTACACTTATATTCTTTATATTTATACATAGTTCTTATTCTTATACCTACCAATTATATTTTATACACTTTTACACTACATGCTTAATAAGAATTGAACATATAGGCAGCAGCATATAACATCACTCCATTGAATGTTTTGCTATGGTTCTCACATATAATTGAACCGCCTAACACTGGATCGACTTCATACATTGGTACTGCTTTACTACATAGTTTACACAAGTATTTATTATGCCGAAAGATTTTTGTGATACTTGTGGCGCAGTACACGAGAAAGGAAATAAAACACAGTGTGAGGAAAAGCAGGGTACTGCGGGTCCAAAAACAAGGTCACGCTCAATCCGCCAGGTACCGGATACTGAACATAAAATGTCGGATGACCAGAACACTGGAGGTGTTGAAATCATCGCCATGTCGTCTGAGGAGCGACTTAAACAACTGCAGAAGGAAGTAAGGGCGCTCGAAGTTGAGGACGAGCTGGCTGCCTTGGAGGAGCGAAAAAGAATACTTCTATTAAAGCAAGAGAGACGCCACCAACCCAGCACAGGAGCACGACGGGATGTGGGCGAGGACGTTCGAGACGCGAGCTCAGGATACGCTTGCAACGATGGGGGGGCCAACCAGACGACCCGTTACGTGGACGCGACTTTCGTCGGGAAACCGGAAGACGGCTTCTGCTCTTACGGGAGGGACGTAAGCCGTTCACGATCTACCGTACGCCGACGGAGGACTTCGAGCAGTGCATCGTCCAGCAGGAGTGCCAGTAGACGACGCAGAAGTAAGTGGAGCCTCAAGAGGTTCACTGTCGGAAAGAGAGATATCGGTAAAGTGAATTGTTACGAGTTGATATCTGCCACGGGCCAGTGGGCACTCGGTATAAAGGAGCTGGGCATTAAAGACTTGAGGGCCTTGTTGGAGCACATTGTGTTTCTGGCCCATAGGGCACGCACAAATGAATATTTCGACTCGGCTCACACTGACTATGATCGGTCAATTAGAACACTGGCCGAGGAGATAGGGTTTGCTGCTTTCTCTAGCGCCAACAGGGGCTCGAGTGTCCTATTTTATTCTTCGCTCAATGTAAGATCGAGGAAGTCCGGAACAACAGGCTACGCCACCAGAAAGCCGGGTAGTCAAGCTAAGAGGCCTTGCTACGCGTGGAATGGCGAGCAGGGCTGCACACGAGGCGAGGCCAAATGTAGATTCGGCCATGTCTGCTCAAAGTGCAACGGAAAAGGCCACAAGCGTCCAGCATGCAGGGAGTGACAGTGGGTGCACTCTCAGGAGCCCAGCCAGGGGCTAGAGGTCTTTGCAGGTGACCAGGGTTACAGGGCGATTGGTTTAAACCACACCTGTGATGCCGACATTGAGAAAGGGGTCTTTGGAGGGGCCCGGCTCGACAATCGGGATAATAGGGTCTTTGTAGATGACCGTGAGGACTGTGCTGATATAGGGGTCTTTGTAGGTGACCGCATGTGCTGTGTGGAGAATAGGACTCCTACAGATGAACTTCATAATGTGGACGAGGGGGTCTTTGCAGGTGACTACGTTACACACAAGAGGGGGGCTGATATGGAGGACGCCCCACCACAAAGCCCCGAGACTGTGATAGATCCCAACCAATTATCTGACAGTCAAGGATTACAAGTACCTGAATGCATACAGGACTGGATGCAAGTGAGAGACTGTGAGGGTTGTCTGGAAGTGACTATCAGTGAATTAGAGGGCTCCTCGCCCGTCGTGTTCTATGTAACAAATGACTGTGATAGGGGTGTTTGTTCTTGTGTATACCGCCTTGAGGGTGTTGTTTGTCAATTGAAGCCTTGTCGTTTTTTCGCTGAGCTGTTTCTCAGGGGCGGCATTGATCCTGAAGCCTATTATATATTACGAGGGATAGTCTTCGGTTTTCAGGTGATAAATACTGAATTTGACAACAGCTACGAAAACAACAATAGTAAACGCTTGTTGGCATGGGAGCGGGACCTTATCGAAGCGAAATTGGCTGTCGAATTAGACCAGGATGTCATTTCTTGTGTTGACTACAAACCACAATGTGTCCACCCCATGTTTGTCGTCCCAAAGGAGGGTGGGGGGTCGGCTGGTTATCGAATGTAGTAAGCCCCGTGATAGGTCGGTCAATTCGGCCACTAGTGAGGTCGCCCATACGTTTAAATATCTAAGTGTCGATAATGTAATCAACAATCTTGAGCGGGGGCACCACCTATCTTCTATTGACATAAAGGATGCCTACAGGGCCGTCCAGATAAACCCTAGGGACCGCATAAGGCAGGGTCTGTAGTGGAAATTTAGGGACGATGACAGAGTCAGATATATGGTCGACAATCGCCTATCAATGGGTCTTGCCTCAAGCCCCTTTATATTTACAAAAATATCTAATTTTATTGTAAGATGTGCAAAGAGGGAAGGCATAAAACGGGTCATCAATTACCTCGATGACTTCTGTATTATCGGTGATTCATGGGATCACAATGCTATTGACCAATCAAAACTAATTGCAATAATACGTAGGTTGGGTTTCTCACTAAGCTTCCGAAAGTTGTTCTCCCCGACTCAGAAAATGCGTTTTCTTGGGATCGACATTGATACTATAAAATTAGAATTAACTCTCCCCGCTGATAAGCTGATTAAATTATACCGAGTTTTGGCTCAATTCCGGGGTCGGAGGAAAGCAAAACGGAAGGATCTTGAGAGACTGGGGGGTCTGCTTGCACATTGTGCCAAGGTGATCCGGGGAGCCCGTACCTTCTGCCGTGGGATCTATGATCTCATTGCTTCCATCAGGGAGCCTTATCACTACACCAGGTTGGGTGTGGGCTTCCGCCAGGACATTGAATGGTGGGAACGCTTTGCCGCACGGTTTAACGGTAAGGCTGCCATGCTAGAAAAATGTACGCGGGTCTGCTCAGTTTATAGCGATGCCTCAGGCTGGGGTATGGGTGCTACCCAGGGGCCGATTGGTTAGTCGGCTGTTATAAGGGAGAGGATGATATAGCGCTTGGTGACTATGCTGGGCACCATCACGTCTCACCCGAAGAGGGGTTGGACTCTGCTCATATTAACGTAAAAGAAATGGCGGCCGCATTTGAGGCAGCCACACGCTGGGCGCATGGTTGGGGGGGGGCCTCGATAGTGTTCATGACTGACAGCGCTGTGGTCCAGGCTGCGCTGAACACGGGCCGCTCCCGCTCACGGGAGATCATGGGTTATCTCCGAAAGCTTTTCTGGATGGCGATCGAACAAAACTTTATATTCATTTCTTCCTATATTCATACTTCGAGAAATATCACTTGTGATGCATTGAGCAGGCTGGGGGATGTTGGAAGTGCTGCTAGGATAGCCGCTGTTGATAAAGCATGGCTCATGTGTTGTAGAAAGATTTTTGAGGCCGCCTTTTCTTTTCATTCCAGGGCGGGAAGCACTGGCAAGGGAGCAGCAGCTATATGAGAGCCGTTTTTATTCCACCAATTCCTGGTCTTCAAGGACGGCTCAAATTAAGCGTTATTTGACCATTGTCGATCAGTTCGGGGAAAACTGGGCTCCTTTTCCCTGCACCTCGAAGTGGGTCGCTCTTTATGCGACCTGGCTTGCCAGGGATCTATCTTATAGATCTATATTGAACTATTTGTCAGGTCTAATTTTTTACTTAAAACAGAATGCTTGCCAAACTATCCTCTATGCCGATTACTATGTATCTGCAACTTTGAAGGGCATAAGACGCGAGAAGGGTGATGCACCAAAGGCTGTGCCCCTCCTCTTACCACATATGTTGGTTAACATTTTTGGTGGTTTGACCCTGAACTCTGGCCATACCGCCTGGCGCGCTGCGATCTTGCTGTCCTTCCGCGCATTACTCAGGAAGAGCCAGGTCACGGACTCAGAGGCCTCCCTTAGACGTTCAGATTTTATATTTTTTGATTTACTGAGCGTGTGCTAGAGATACCAGTCGCCAAATGCGTTAACCGTGCACTTTGCATGGTATTTTGGACCAAAAAACATTTTGAGGAGGAAATAGCATTCAGGCTTCCGGCAGAGTCGGGCTCAACCCCAATGTCTTATTGCTCGTATCAATCTATGTTGAGACTTTTTGCGAGTAGGGCGGGTCTGGCTGAGTGCCACTTTACCTCTCACTCCCTGCGCCGGGGCGGCGCGACTTATCTTGCCATCTGTGGGGCTACGATCGAGGAGATAAAGTTGAGAGGGGACTGGGCCAGTGAGACGGTTTATGCTTACTTAAAGACGCCACTGCAGGTGCGCATCGTCAATGACCTGAGGGTGGCCTCCTCCCTGGCCCAGTCGAAGCTTGAGTAGTTTTGGGTGGGGGCCTTTGGCCCGTTTGGCTGTTATTTTGCCCGGCCAAGGGACCTTCAAGCAAAAATAAAAGAAGGTTCCCCACCACTACTCATTGTTCTCTCTCTTTCCTTACCATAGCCTAAATTTATGTAGAATATAATTTATTATATATATATAAAGGAGGCGGAGTTTCCCCCCTTCTCTTCTTTAATTAATTATTTATTTCTTATTCATTCTTCACTGTATATTCACCCCGGGCCACTCCTTTGCCCCGGGACTGCCATCTCATTGCTGCTTGGCTCAGTCCAGCCTTGACTGCACGCCGAGCACCACTTATTTTTAGCTTTAGGTAGGGCTGTTATTTTGCCCGGCCAAGGGACCTTCAAGCAAAAATAAAAAAGGTTCCCCTTGTTTTCTTATGTAGCCTAAATTTATATATAAAGTGTCAAATGTCAGTTGGATAATGAGTAATCAATGGAGTAAGAGAGATATAAAGTATAATATATGAGGCATCGTCATTATATATAAAGTGTCAAATGTCAGTTGGATAATGTTAGTAGTTGGGCCCGGGAGGTGGACCCGAGGAGCCCTCAACCAAGACAGAGGAGAGGGCTCGAGGGGCCGCCGAGGGGGCAAGGCGGGGCACGTATGCGTGCACCGCCTCAGAGGTCCAAGTCCCCTGGGCCATGATGTCGGAGATGTCGACTCCGGCGGCATGGCAGGCCTGGGCGGAGCCCCGGCGTAGGCTGTGGAGGGTAAAGGCCTCGGCCCCCTGGGACGCCTCGGGTGCAAAGGGCGCCTCGCAGGAGGGCAGTCAGGGAGTGCGGGTCGAGGGGCCGACCCGAGGGCATGATGAAGGCCGGGGCGTCGGGAGGAGCGGGGCGCTGCCGGGTGGCGGCATTCCACGCGGCCAGAGGGCAGAGTCCCGGCCTCGGGCAGGCAGGGATAAATAGGGCGACGGCGCCCGCGGGGCCGGATATGGTCTTGGAGGTCCTGACCGTGACCCGGAGGCCCCCGGGGGCCAGGATGACGTCGCCGCGGGTGATGGTGTGGGGGCCGCCCCAGCCCTCGGGACTCGGTGACAACAGGTTCGACTGCCGCAGCATGCCGAAGTACCCGAGGAGGAGGGCGGCCCGAGGGACAAGCGAGGCCACCCCCGCGAGGGCGAGGTGAGAGATGACGAGGGCGAGGTGGCGAGGCATCAGAGGGGGCGCCTGGCGAGGAGCGTGGGTGGAGGCGCGCTCGCCACCTCGGCAGACATCCTTGGCGAGGGCAGAGTCGAAGGCGGCGGTTGATCCTCCGGCGGCCCCGGCCCAGGTGCGCGCTCCGGAGAGGGCGTTCTTGATGGAGGCGATGCGGACTGTCGGGGGCGATGCGGCCTGTCATTGCCTCGCTGTCGAGGGCGAACCCCAGCCAGGTGAGGCGGACAGCGGGGGGGGTGACATTTCCCTGGCGCCACGTCGAACCCGAGGGCGGCGGCGAGGGCGAGGAAGGCGTCGAAGGCCTGACAGGCTTTTAGGTAGGACGCCTCGCACCCGACAAAGTCGTCGACATAGACCAGGATGTGAAAACCGTCGCGCCTCATAATCCAGGCGACGGCGGCCTTCACGCAGACACAAGCCGCCCCCGAGGAGCGGCAGGCAAAGGGGAGGGCGAGGTCAATGTAGATCTTTTGATCGAGGGTGAGAGGGTCGGCGTGGTGTTGCCGGTAGGCCCGCGAGATGTTGGCGGGCCATAGGTATGGGCCGGGGCCCTCTCCCGTGAGGCGGCGGCCGAGGTCAGCGACTGAGGGGAGGGTATAGGAGTGTGGTTTCCCGAGGTATTCCCGGCGGGGGATGCCGGCATTGACGCTGGCGCCGGGGGGAAAGGAGAGGTCGACGATGACCCGCCTCTTGCCCGTGTCGGATTTGGGGCGGGTCATCATGGGGGAGACCTGAGTCCAGGGTGTGAAGGGAGGGATGGTGAAGGGGCCCGAGAGGGTGCCGAGGGCGAGCGCCGTCTTGATGAAGCTCTCTATGTGGGGGGCGTGTTCGGGGGGCTCGCCGTGGTTGGTGAAGGTCGGGCAGGGGGGTGAGGAGGCGGAGAAGTTGGAGGGGAATCCAAACTCAAGGAGGTCGAGAAGGGCGGGGTCGGGGTAATCGTGGAGGCGCGCGCCATGCGGGGATGTGGAGGCCAGAGGGAAGGGGGATGCGGGCGGCCAAAAAGTTAGGGATGCCCGCTTCCCTGAGTGCGGCGTATGCGCGGGTGAAAGTGGGGTAGCGGGCCCATGCTTCGCTAGAGGCGTGGGGCCAGATGCGAGGAGGGTGGGGCGGTATTGGTGAGGGGAGGGGCCGCAGGAGGGGGCGGCGGGGAGGGTGTCTTGGATGTGGGGGTCGACGACGTCGGAGATGTGCTCGCTGAGGTCGTCGTGGGGGGGGCAGGGTGGGGGGAGGAGGCGCGGTGAGGGAGGTTGAGGGGGGCGGCGAAGGAGGTGGGGGAGGGGGTGGGGTGGGGGGAGGGGTGGGGCGGTCGGCATCAGGGGGGAGGCCGGGGAGATGTGTTAGGTAGGCTGTGTCGCCGGGGGAGGGTGTGGGGGGGCGGCGGCGTCTGCGGCGAGGTGGGGGGTGGGGGAGAGGTGGGGGGGTTGTGGTGTTGGTGGTGGCCGCCTGGCGGTGGGGTGGGGTGGGGGCTGGTCGCTTCAGGGGAAACGTGAGTGGCGTGAGTGGCGTGGGTGGCGTGGGTGGCATGCGTGGCGTGGGTGGGTGCGTGGGGTCGGGGGCCGCCGGGGCGGCGAGGCGGCGGCTTCACAGGCGGGGCTTGTGGTGAGACCGTGGTTGTGCGGTGGCCGGGTGGTCGGCGGAGATGAGAGAGGGGTGGCGGTGGTGGGGTGAGTTGGCGGTGAGGGAGGGTCTCTGTGGGTCGCGGCGGGCGGGTGGGGTTGGTCGGCGGGGGCGGCGACGGGGGGGGGGCTTTGAAGCCGGGTGTGGTGTGAGCGGTTTGTGGTTCTGCGGTCAGGGCGCGGGCGGGCCGGGACGGCGGGGAGATGTGAGAGGGCGGCGAGATGTGAGGGGCGGGGGGTGGAGGCGGTGAGTCATGAGGCGGCGAGATGTGAGGAGGGTCGGTTGTGGGTGTGCGGGGGTCGGCGTGGGGGGTTGGGTGGGGCCGGCTGGGTCCCTCCGGGCCGGGCTGGAGGGGGCGGCGGACTAAAACTCCGCTGAGGGGGCGTGGGCCCCCAGGTCGCGGCCTCTCTTGCTGATGCAGACGGCCTCCGAGTGCATCGTTAGGAATTTCCTCACGTTTGCGCAGTAGGCACAAGCGTGTCGATACCTCGATGCCCCCTCCCCATGGGTCTCGCCGGCCCCCACGGTCGCAGGAGGCCGGGTCATGGTTCCATGTGGGGCAGGGGGGGCCGTGGGAGTCTCGGTTATCGGGAATCCGAGTGTCGGTCTGGGGGCGTGCCTGGGGTCTGGGGGCGGGGCAGGTGGGGTCGGAGGAGTGGGCGGGCGTGGGCAGGGCAGCGGTGGGCGTGGTGAGGGCCTCCATGCGGACCATGTTGATGGCCGCGGGGTCGTGCCAGCCGTGTGGGAGCCTTCCATCCACGATCCACGTAAATACCGTCTCCGAATAACGGCGGACGGTAGCCCAGGGGTGAACTAGGTTGTCCCGGTGAATGGTGAGGGCATGGTGGCTGAGTCTGGGAAGGGAGTGGGCGGGAAAGGCGGGGTGCGCCTCCAGCGAGGGTATATTCATCCTTGGTGGCCTCCCCTCGCTTCACCGCCTTCCTCTCCGCCCCCCGTTCTATTAAGTCACAGGGGAAGATATAGTGGGGGGAAATACCTTTGCGTCGGCCGGCGTTGTGAGTGTCGGCCGAGTCGAGGATCTCCCGTACTGCGTCGGCTGCGGAGGTGGATGAGTGGGCGTGGGTAGTGTAGGGGAGGCGGCGCCTCCGATGGTTGAGTGGAGGAAGCCACCCCTGGTGAAGCGCTGGTAGTCGGGGTGGATGGCCCCCGGAGCCGCCGGCAGGGGCGGTGGAGGCTGGTGTGCCCCCCCCATGGTGTGGCGCGGGGCCCGGGCGGGGTAGGTCTGCTGAGGCGGCGTCGGAGGCGGCGCGGCGGTCGGGGGGGCAGCGGGTCTGCTGAGGCGCGGCTCCGCGCTCGTCCCGTGCGTCGATTATGTCGAGTCTCGCCGATATCCGCTCCAGGGCCGCCACCGGGTCGAGTAGGGTGGCCTGCATGGTATGCCCCCACTCCGAGGGGGGGTCGCCGGGGGCAGCCCTCGGGAGCGCAGCGGCCTGAGGGGGCGAGGAGGGCGCGGACGAGTGTGTCGAGCTCGCCTCAGATATGCGCTGCGCCCCCGGCCTCGTCCGTTAGGCATGATGTGGCGTGGTGAGTAGTGCCAAAGATAAAAGTGTATGGAGGAGCGGAGTGTCTGGAGGCAGGAGGGCGAGTGGCCTGAGGCGGTGTGGGGGCGGCTATAAGGGGAGGAAGCGCGGGCGATTATGTAATAGCCAACAGCTGGAGGGGAGAGAAGGGGGGGGGGGGGTCCTCCCTCGCCTCGCATCAACCGCTTTTCCTTCATTACCTGTATTGATTTCCTTTGGCTTGTCCACACCACCCACACCACCAGCCGGCGACTTTACACATTGCTCAATCCGGCGAGGTGTGACAGCCGCTTAAACAACGTTGAGACTCATCAGTACTTGGTCGGGTGACCACCTGGGAATACGAGTTGGTCGTAATGCTTGCATTGCGGTTGATGCGAGGCTGGGAAGGAGACCCCCCCCCCCCTCTTTCTCTCCGACCGTTGCTTCTTGCATCATTTCCCCCGCTTCCTCCCCTTATAACCAGCCCGCCTGGCCGCTTCAAGCCACTCACCCTCCCGCCTCCACCCACGCTGCTCCTCTCCATTTTCTCTATTTGGCCTCTCCTCACCGAGGCGATCAACACTATCGATGGCCGACCTACACTATCGCTGGCCACAATCCTGCATGACGACCTCTCTCACCACTACCGTGCACTACACTAATCTCCACGGCTCGCCTCTCACCACGCCTCTACGTGCCTCTACACTGTCGTTACCCCATCTGCACTATCCCTGACCGTGCACTACACCTTCCTGCAGGACGGCCTCTCACCACTACCGTGCACTACACCACCCTGCACGACGGCCTCTCACCACCGCCATGCACTACACCATCCTGCACGATGGCCTCTCACCACTACCATGCAATACACAATCCTGCACGATGGCCTCTCGCCACTACTGTGCACTACACCATCCTGCACGACAGGCTCTCACCACTACCGTGCTCTACACCATCCTGCACGACGGCCTCCCACCACTTCTGCGCACTACACCACCCTGCACGACGGCCTCTCGCCACTACCGTGCACTGCACCATCCTGCACGATGGCCTCTCACCACCACCGCGCACTACACCACCCTGCATGACGGCCTCTCACCACTACCGTGCTCTACACCATCCTATCCTGCATGACGGCCTCTCACCACTACTGTGCCGTACATCACCCTGCACGATGGCCTCTCACCACTACCGTGCACTAGACTATCCTGCACGATGGCCCCTCACCACTATCACGCACTACACTATCCTGCAGGACGGCCTGCAGGATGGTTCCTCTTGCCACGCCTCGACAGACATTGGCCGACCTACACTCTCACCATGCCGATACACGCCTCTGCACGACTCCACACGCGGTTTCTACACGTCGGCCCATCTACACTGTCGGTGGCCGGACTACACTGTCGTTGCCCGCCGACACTATCGTTGGTCAATCCACACTATCCTGCACAACTCGCCTGTCATCGGCATACACGACCCCCCCCCTCCCGGGGGTCCCCGTCACAAGTAACGCCCCACTCAGATGCCGCCGCGCCCTCAGATGTCACCGCGCACCCCCAGGGATTATGCCACTGCCCACTCCACCCTCAGATCTCACCCCCCCCCCCCTCCCAGAACCCCACCCTCCCTTCTCCTCAGAACTCGCCGCCCTCCCTAACCGTTGGCCCAGGTTGCATAACTCCCGCGCAACTGAATAACCTGACCGCCACCAGGGTCGCTGCCCCTCGCCCCTCTCATGGCCTCACGCCTCAGGGCCGCCACCAGCTCCTCCCCGAGTCATGCCTCAGACTGCTCGTGGAGTCATGCCTCAGACCCGCCGCCACCACCCCTGTGCTCTCACCGCAGTCATGCCTCAGACTGTCGGCGGAGTCATGCCTGGAACTATCTCCAGCCACCGCAGTCATGCCTCAGACTGCTGGTGGGGTCATGAAGTCATGCCTCAGACTGCTGGCGGACTCATGCCTGGAGCTATCTCCAGCCACCACAGTCATGCCTCAGACTGCTGGTGGGGTAATGCAGTCATGCCTCAGACTGCTGGTGGAGTCATGGCCCAGACCCACCACCGCCACCCCTGCTCTCACCGCAGTCATGCCTCAGACTGCTGGCGGAGTCATGCCTGGAACTATCTCCAGCCACTGCAGTCATGCCTCAGACTGCTGGTGGGGTCATGAAGTCATGCCTCAGACTGCTGGTGGAGTCATGCCCCAGACCCACTGCCGCCACCCCTGCTCTCACCGCAGTCATGCCTCAGACTGCCGGCGGAGTCATGCCTGGAACTATCTGCAGCCACCACAGTCATGCCTCAGACTGCTGGTGGGGTCATGCAGTCATGCCTCAGACTGCTGGCGGACTCATGCCTGGAGCTATCTCCAGGCACTACAGTCATGCCTCAGACTGCTGGTGGGGTCATGCAGTCATGCCTCAGACTGCTAGCGGAGTCATGCCTGGAACTATCTCCAGCCACCGCAGTCATGCCTCAGACTGCTGGTGGGGTCATGCAGTCATGCGTCAGACTGCTGGCGGAGTCATACCTCAGATCCGCCGTCGCCACCCCTGTGCTCTCACTGCAGTCATGCCTCAGACTGCCGGCGGAGTCATGCCTGGAACTATCTCCAGCCACCGCAATCATGCCTCAGACTGCTGGTGGGGTCATGCAGTCACGCCTCAGACTGCCGGCGGAGTCATGGCCCAGACCCGCCGCCGCCACCCCTGCTCTCACTGCAGTCATGCCTCAGACTCCCGGCGGAGTCATGCCTGGAACAATCTCCAGCCACTGCAGTCATGCCTCAGACTGCTGGTGGGGTCATGCAGTCATGCCTCAGACTGCTGGTGGAGTCATGCCCCAGACCCACAGCCGCCACCCCTGCTCTCACCGCAGTCATGCCTCAGACTGCCGGCAGAGTCATGCCTGGAACTATCTCCAGCCACCACATTCATGCCTCAGACTGCTGATGGGGTCATGCAGTCATGCCTCAGACTGCTGGCGGACTCATGCCTGGAGCTATCTCCAGCCACCACAGTCATGCCTCAGACTGCTGGTGGGGTCATGCAGTCATGCCTCAGACTGCTGGCGGAGTCATGCCTGGAACTATCTCCAGCCACCGCAGTCATGCCTCAGACTGCTGGTGGGGTCATGCAGTCATGCGTCAGACTGCTGGCGGAGTCATACCTCAGATCCGCCGTCGCCACCCCTGTGCTCTCACTGCAGTCATGCCTCAGACTGCCGGCGGAGTCATGCCTGGAACTATCTCCAGCCACCGCAATCATGCCTCAGACTGCTGGTGGGGTCATGCAGTCACACCTCAGACTGCTGGCGGAGTCATGGCCCAGACCCGCCGCCGCCACCCCTGCTCTCACCGCAGTCATGCCTCAGACTCCCGGCGGAGTCATGCCTGGAACAATCTCCAGCCACTGCAGTCATGCCTCAGACTGCTGGTGGGGTCATGCAGTCATGCCTCAGACTGCTGGTGGAGTCATGCCCCAGACCCACAGCCGCCACCCCTGCTCTCACCGCAGTCATGCCTCAGACTGCCGGCAGAGTCATGCCTGGAACTATCTCCAGCCACCACAGTCATGCCTCAGACTGCTGATGGGGTCATGCAGTCATGCCTCAGACTGCTGGCGGAGTCATGCCTGGAACTATCTCCAGCCACCGCAGTCATGCCTCAGACTGCTGGTGGGGTAATGCAGTCATGCCTCAGACTGCTGGCGGAGTCATGCCTCAGATCCGCCGTCGCCACCCCTGTGCTCTCACTGCAGTCATGCCTCAGACTGCCGGCGGAGTCATGCCTGGAACTATCTCCAGCCACCGCAATCATGCCACAGACTGCTGGTGGGGTCATGCAGTCACGCCTCAGACTGCCGGCGGAGTCATGGCCCAGACCCGCCGCCGCCACCCCTGCTCTCACCACAGTCATGCCTCAGACTGCCGGCGGAGTCATGCCTGGAACTATCTCCAGCCACTGCAGTCATGCCTCAGACTGCTGGTTGGGTCATGCAGTCATGCCTCAGACTGCTGGCGGAGTCACCGTGGCATCCGACCCACCACCTCCCAGGTCACCCATGTCACCCATGTCACCCATGCCATCTACTACCTCCACCTGTGCTCCCCCTCCGCTGCCACTGCCCGTTCCACCTCTGTGTGCTGCCCCCTCTCTGCCACTGTGCTGCTGCCACTGGGCCTCCTACCACTGTGTGTGCTGCCGCTGTTGTATATCAATGTGTTGCTGCCACCTGTGTGTTACCACTCTGTGCCGCCACTATCTGTGCTGCCACTGCATGCAGGCACCCTGCCGCTCCCACCTGTGCTGCCGCTGTGCTGCCAGAGGGCCGGCTCCGCCTCCCGGACATCATGGCACAAGGGACCTGGACCTATGAGGCAGTGCACGCCTGCGTGCCCTGCCCCCTCAGCCGCCCCTCGAGCCCTCTCCTCCTTTTGGTGGAGGGCTCCTCGGATCAACCGTCGCCTGATGGTTATCCTGGAGCCACCTCCAGCCACCCTTCCGACACCCTCACCGCGGTCACGCCTCAGACTGCTGGCAGAGTCTTGCCTCCAACCCGCCGCCACCCAGGTCACCCTGGTCACCCATGCCCCCAGCTCACCCTGGTCACCCATGTCACCCAGCCATGGCACCCTGGAACTATCTCCAGCCACCCTGCCTACGCTCTAACCGCAGTCACCATCAGACTGCTGGCGGATTCTGCCAGACCCGCCACCACCCAGGTCACCCTGGTCACCCATGTCACCCACACCATCTACTACCTCCACCTCTGCTCCCGCCTCTGCTGCCACTGCGTGCTCCACCTCTGTGTGCTGCCCCGTCTATGCTTCCATTGTGCTGCTGCCACTGCGCCTCCTACCACTGTGTGTGCTGCCGCTGTTGTGTATCAACGTGTTGCTGCCACCTGTGTGCTACTGCTTTGTGCCGCCCCTGTCTGTGCTGCCACTGTGCGCAGGCACCCTGTTGCTCCCACCTGTGCTGCCGCTGTGCTGCAACCATTGCCTGATGGTTATCCTGGAGCCACCTCCAGCCACCCTTCCGACACCCTCACCGCAGACACGCCTCAGACTGCTGGCGGAGTCTTGCCTCTGATCCGCCGCCACCCAGGTCACCCTGGTCACACATGCACCCAGGTCACCCTGGTCACCCAGCCATGGCACCCTGGAACTATCTCCAGCCACCCTGCCTACGCTCTAACCGCAATCACCATCAGACTGCTGGTGGATTCTGCCAGACACGCCACCACCCAGGTCACCCTGGTCACCCATGTCACCCACGCCATCTACTACCTCCACCTGTGCTCCCGCCTCTGCTGCCACTGCGTGCTCCACCTCTGTCTGCTGCCCCGTCTCTGCTGCCACTGCACTGCTGCCACTGGGCCTCCTACCACTCTCTGTGCTGCCGCTGTTGTATATCAGTGTGTTGCTGCCACCTGTGTGCTACCGCTCTGTGCCGCCACTATCTGTGCTGCCACTGCGTGCAGGCACCCTGTTGCTCCCACCTGTGCTGCCACTATCCTGCCAGAGGGCCGGCTCCACCTCCCCAACATCATGGCACAAGGGACCTGGACCTATGAGGCGGTGCATGCCAGCTGCCCCGCCCCGCACCGCCCCCTCGGTCGCCCCTCGAGCCCTCTCCTCCTTTTCGTGGAGGGCTCCTCGGATCAACCTTGCGGACTCACTAGCTCCTAGGCTCCCTCTGAGCTTTTTTCTCTTATTCATATTATCCTCTGCATAACACTGTATGACCTTATCCTCTTATATCCTGATTGACCTTATATATTACCATTTACCCTGTATTATCCTGTACTTTATATATCCGGCATTCCTCAATAAAGTGCCTTTTTCTCCACCCACGCCTTATCTTCCTTCCTTGCCGCGCATCGGTCGTAATGCTTGCATTGCGGGTGATGCGAGGCTGGGAAGGAGACCCCCCCCCCCTCTCTCTCTGACCGTTGCTTCTTGCATCATTTCCCCCGCTTCCTCCCCTTATAACCAGCCCGCCTGGCCGCTTCAAGCCACTCACCCTCCCGCCTCCACCCACGCTGCTCCTCTCCATTTTTCCCCACCCACCATCCCTCTCCACTCCTCTTCCTCTTCCTAGGGTGGAGGGCTCCTCGGATCAACCTCGCGGACTCACTAGCTCCTACGCTCCCTCTGAGCTTTTTTCTCTTATTCATATTATCCTCTGCATAACACTGTATGACCTTATCCTCTTTTATCCTGATTGACCTTATATATTACCATTTACCCTGTATTATCCTGTACTTTATATATCCGGCATTCCTCAATAAAGTGCCTTTTTCTCCACCCACGCCTTATCTTCCTTCCTTGCCGCGCATCATCGTAGGTGGCCATTTTTGCTTTCTTTTTGCTTAATCGCCCAAGATGTAAGTGATCAATTTATCTTTTGGCTTGTCGAGTTGAAAAATAGAGTCGTACCTGACTTTCTCCCGGTGGCTATTTAAGCAGCGTGTACAGCAGCACTTATGTCTACGGCCATATCACGTTTCAACCACCAGTTCTCGTCTGATTACCGAAGTTAAGCAACGTTGAGACTCGTCAGTACTTGGATGGGTGACCACCTGGGAATACGAGTTGTTGTAGGTGGCTGTTTTTGCTTTCTTTTTGTGTGTCTGTGTAATTGCTTAATCGCCCAAGATGTAAGTGATCAATTTATCTTTTGGCTTGTCGAGTTGAAAAATAAGAGTCCTACCTGACTTTCTCCCGGTGGCTATTTAAGCAGGGTGTACAGCAGCAGCACTGATCTCAATGGCCATATCACGTTGAACCCACCAGTTCTCGTCTGCTCACCGAAGTTAAAGGCCCTGTCACACCTCACCGGATTGGGGGAAACGGACAGAAACCGACCAAAATACGGTTTGTGTCCGTACAAGTTTTGAACATGCACAAAACTAGGAACGGATGCTGCCGGATTGACGTCTATGGTTCTTGTCAGGTGGAGCGGTTTCCGAGGCACACCAGTTTGCCAGGGACACATCACTCCTGCGCATACATCAAAATCGAACAGCAACGTCACTAACCTTTTAAATTAAATATAATGTTTTTGGTAAAGATGTTTTCTATATGTGTACCAAATGATTTGTTTCTAGGTGGTGTGGTTTTAGAGATATTTGACTTTGTCTGTATTTTCTGTATGAATATTGCTCACGACCATTGACAATGCCTTGAGTTTGACGGTACACGCAGTGCAAAACGTTAGTTTTATTCAAAATTAATAGAAATCCAGAACTCCAACCTTATCAATTTAATATAGTCTTTTTGGTAAACATGTTTTTGGATAGCTTCAATAAATGTACTATTGCTGACATACTTAATACACAGAGGGTACAATGAATATTTGACTTGCAATCAATCAAAGAAAGAACAAATTATCAGCATCGTATTGTGGAAACCAAATATGTGATGCAAAGTTTTAAAGTATGACCCAT
>CM059193.1:11615511-11677400 GCA_030323885.1 Branchipolynoe longqiensis | reverse complement strand
TAAGCTCTCCAACCTGGTAACCCCGCCCTGCGATCTCACTAAGCTCGTCTGGATATGGCTCGGCACTAACTAGTGCATTCCACCCGGCACTGTGTGAATAATGCTTTAATACACGGCCAGCCGAACCAGGTCACGCCTGTAGATGGGGGGGGGGGGCAGGTAGAGGGCCACAGTGGCACAGACCACGGTGGCACAGACCACGGTGGCACAGACCACGGTGGCACAGACCACGGTGGCACAGACCACGGTGGCACATACCACGGTGCCACAGACCACGGTGTCACATACCAGGCTGGCACGGACCACAGTGGCTCAGACCACAGTGGCACATACCACAGTGGGACAGCCCACAGTGGCACAGACCACAGTGGCACAGACCACAGTGGCACATACCACAGTGGCACAGACCACAGTGGCACAAACCATATTGGCACAAACCACAGTGGCATACACACAAACCACAGTGACACATACCACAGTGACACATACCACAGTGACACATACCACAGTGCCTGGGGACAGTGTCAGATGACAGTGACACAGTTCAAGGTGACAGTGACACAGACCACGGTGACATGTGACCGTGACACAGTTCACAGTGACACAACGCCACATCTCCAGGTGGCAGTGACACAGACAACAGTGACCCAGACCACAGTGACACAGTTCGAGGTGACAGTGACACATACCACAATGACAGTGACAGGTGACAGCGAAATAGAGCACAGCGGACACGTGCGCCGGGCGGCTGCTCATCCGAGGCTGCCCGGGGAAACCCCGACTTTGCCGGCGCCTTTCACTGAGCTTACCGCTGTACCCATAGCACCCGGATTCTGTGACACCCACAGCTGTCAACAGCTGTCAAAAGCTGTCAATAATGTCAACTCGGTGTCAATAGGTCTTTATCCAAAGAACGCTCACCGCTCAGTGTTGTCATGTAATCGATAAAAGTACAAGTACATAGGTTTGTTTGTTTGTTGTTGTTTTACGTCCTAGCAACATCTAAGGTCATATCAGGACGGGTACCAACTTGTGACAGTGTGCACTCATGGCGACTTTATAGTGCTGTCTCACTGGGAAACCAGGCCGCCGGGACCATGACCTGGTATCCCACTCAGTCACATTATCCTGACACTGAGCTAACCAGTCCTTGCCCTGTCCTAATAATGCCAAGTGCCTGGCTAGGAAGTGACAAGCACCAATTTTCAAGTCATTGGTTTGAATCCACGACCCCACGATCTACCAGCACGGGAGACGGACGCTCCAACTCATTCGACCATCCCGTCTGGTCTCTGGTACATAGGTTTAAAGTTGCATAGTCCGATGAAATATCAAATTTTCAAAACCAAACCAATTATCTAGATTTGAGTTGACATATCTAGCTTAGATACTGATGCACTTATTAAGCATGTGTTTCTGCATAGACGGTAACACTGAGTCAATTTAACGCAACCTGTTACTGCAGAAGTCTATGGTGTTAGAGTTTTGCCAAGCTTGCGAAAGTTAATTGTCCATGTTTGCACTCAAAATATCTAAAAAGTTTACCATTTAAAATAAAAGTAACTTTAAAATAATGTAAAGTAAATACTGGTGATCGATCTAATATATTTATCTCAGAAAAAATACAGAAATTCAAAACCATCGGACTATGCAACTTTAATTAAAACTGATTATCACCCACTTCAAGAGGGAGTCGATGTTTGTTTGTTTGTTTGGGGTTTACGTCCTGGCTACATCTATGGTTATGTCATTATCAGGGCGGAGGAGAGCGAGTTGATCTTCATTGCGATCTTAACTTCCTTGATTAATTGATTACGATCAGTTAAATGCAGATAGCACACAGATCGTTGACACAACATCGGGGTGAGACATGCCGATGCTAGCTGCTCCCCACGCTTACATTCCATTAGTAGTAGGTACGCAGACACTTGGATTACTTCAACGGGGTTTGATATCCAAGAATTCCATTTAAATTAAAGTTAGTTTCAATAGGTTAACAATTAGTGCAGAACATAAACAGCCATGAGTCAATTTTTACACACACACATATATATATGTGTGTGTACACATATATATACACATATTATTAATATAGAGTAAAACCTGTCTGAATTTAGGGAGGTGGTCAGTTTAGGAAGTTAGAATATCCTTACAATGGTATTGTTTGGACCCAATTAAAGTGATTGATATAGGGGAGTGGTCGATGTGTGGAGGTGGTCGGTTAGAGGTCTTACTGTATATATATATATATATATATATATATATAATGAAACCTCTCTAAATCGACCGATCTTGAGACCGACTTTAAGTGGTCCATTTAGGGAGGTGGGAGGTTTCGGCAGTTAGAATATGGTTACAATGGTATTGCTGGGACCTAGGTAACGCGATCGATATAGGGGATTGGTCGATCTGCGGAGGTGGGAGGCTAAGGAGGTTTTACTGTATATACACATAAAATAAAACAACGACATAATACCTCCTTCCGAAGATTTATACCCATGTAGATAATACTAACTATATATATAAATTCCGAAGATTTATACCCGTGTAGATAATACTAACTAATTATATATATATATATATATATATAGTTAGGTAATACTATCTATATATATATATATATGAGTCAGCATCACGAAAAGAGGCCAATTGGGGGAAGTTGTCGGCGTCGATTATTGGATGTCGGCGTTGATCGGCATACTTATAGTTTAGCATTGACAGAGGTGTTTTGCAGAGTCCTTAAATTTATCCATGATGTAAAGGTTTTAAGAAGAAAATACAAAATTTTTCCTTATTTTGTTTTTCTTGGTCTAGGATAAGTTAATATTAATCAAAGGAATGCACTACACTTTAAGAATTGCGATGCCGACATCTTAAATAAACCACCAATTGGCCCATTTTCGCGAGGCTGACTGATATATATATATATAGTTAGTATTATCTACACGGGTATAAATCTTCGGAAGGAGGTTTTATATCGTTATTAAATTGATTTTTATGATATTGGCTACGGTGGCTCCACCACCGGGGGTTACTGGTACTTGCGGGATGCCACTCACGGAATTACTTCCTGCATTTTCCTTATATTCCGAGACAATCTCGATATATATATATATATATATATATATATAATTAATGTTGATTTGACCTGTTCCGGTTGTTTTTGTCGAGTTAGAACGCACCCATTCCGTCCACCACTACATCTACAAGTACAAGTACACCACAACAAAGGGACCCCGCGCCCCTCGCGTCACTGTGACAGATTCACCATCGTCCCCGGGTATCCGGACTGCGGTCACCGGACCGGGCGCCCCTCGGCTCGGTCAGGTGAGAGAGGGGGCGGGGCGGAAGGGCCCCCTTCCCACTCCCCCTCCCCCCCCCCCAGCCCCCCAGCCCCCAGGGGTTTGTTTCCATGGTTCCCTCTGCCCGCATCCACATATTCCCCACCCCCGTTTCTGTCATGGCCCCCTCCCCCCCCCTCCCCCGTGTGTGGCCGTGTTACTTCCGCCCAGCCTCCCCCTCAACCCCCCCCCCCCCCGCAACCCGCCGCATCCCTCCCCGTGGCGTCAATATGCACACACTCCACCCTACTGTCACCCCAACAGCCGTAGGGACTCGAGCCTGAATGGTTGAGACCCCCCAGCCGACCACGTGACCAGTAACCAACACCGCCAAACAAAGCTGCTACCTGTCACTACACGCGGTAACCAACGTCACCACACCACACCGCTACCTGTCACTACAGACGGTAACCAATGTCACCACACCATGCCGCTACCTGTCACTACACATGGTAACCAACATCACCACACCATGCCACTACCTGTCACTACACGCGGTAACCAACGTCACCACACCACACCACTACCTGTCACTACACGTGGTAACCAACATCACCACACCACGCCGCTACCTGTCACTACACGCGGTAGCCAACGTCACCACACCACGGTGCTACCTGTCACTACAAATGGTAACCAATGTCACCACACCACACCGCTACCTGTCACTACATGTGGCAACCAACATCACCACACCACACCGCAACCCATCATTACACACGGTAACCAAAATCATCATATCATGCCGCTACTGGTCACTACACACGGTAACCAACGTCACTACACTACACCACTACCTGTCACTACACATGGTAACCAACATCACCACACCATGCCGCTACCTGTCACTCACGCACGGTAACCAACATCACCACACCATGCCGCTACCTGTCACTACACGTGGTAACCAATATCAACACACCATGCTTCTACCTGTCAGTACATACGGTAACCAACATCACAACACCATGCCCTACCAGTCACTACAGGCGGTAATAACGTCACCACACGGCTACTTCTCGTCGACACTGTCCAAATTAGCCACACACCCGCGACCTGTCACTCCGTCAGCACTGCTGTGTGCAGACTGGTGCGTGCAGACTGCTGTGTACAGACTGTTAAGTACATACTGCATACTGCTGTGTGCAGACTGCGGTGTGCAGACTGTTCTGCGCAGACTGTTGTTAATAAGACATTGCAGACACTTGACTGCAGACTGCGGTGTACATACTGTTGTGTACAGACTGTTGTGTGCAGACTGTTGTGTGCAGACTCCTGTGTACATACTCTTGTGTGTAAACTGTAGAGGGGGTGTAATGACGTCCCAAGACAACTTTCGGTCGCTATAGAAGGCTTGCAACTGCCTACACTGTGCTTATTTACCTATTTGTTGGTTTATTTGTCACTGTTTTGAGCAGTTTGGCCTCAGAAGTTGTTGCTAAAGTACTGTAAGTAAAGACATTGAATGTAAACTGCCCAGAACCTCCAAGAACACAAGAAAACTCTGTTTTACTGCATCTGCATGCATTCACAACATTGATAGGGAGGGTGCTCGTAATCCAAGATGGCTGGCTGCTGCCCGCTGACTGCTGAGTGATGACGTCACATACACTCCCTCTGTTGTGTGCAGATGGCTATGTACAGACTGATGTGTAGAGCCTGGTGTGCAGATTGCGGTGTGTAGATTGGTGTGCACACATATTGTTGTGCGTACACTGCTGTGTACAGACTGCAGTGTGCAGACATCCAGGCTGCTCGAGCCGTGTCGAGCTTCAAACCCGTATTGACGACAACACAGACGCCCCCTGGCGCTGAGACTCCTCCGGGCAACCCCCCCCCCCCTCCCTCCCACCCTCCCGCCCACCCCCCACCCCCCCCCTTACCCCCTCCCCCCCACCCCCACCCCGTCCCCAGGTGCCAGAAACCACGCAGCTCCCAGCGCGTTAATCATAATTAAAGCCTTTCTTTCAACCCAGCGTCTTCGGGCCAGCAGGGGACGGGTGGACGGTGTGTGTGTGTGTGGGGGGGGGGGGGTGTATCGTCGCGTCATTTCTCTTGCATGTGGGTGCAGCAGTGTGTATGAACCGATGCAGGTAGGTGTGAGTGTGAGTGTGTGCAGGTAGGTGTGTGAGTGTGAGTGTGTGCAGGTAGGTGTGAGTGTGAGTGTGTGCAGGTAGGTGTGAGTGTGTGCAGGTAGGTGTGTGAGTGTGAGTGTGTGCAGGTAGGTGTGAGTGTGAGTGTGTGCAGGTAGGTGTGAGTGTGTGCAGGTAGGTGTGTGAGTGTGAGTGTGTGCAGGTAGGTGTGAGTGTGTTCAGGTAGGTGTGAATGTGAGTGTGTGCAGGTAGGTGTGAGTGTAACTGTGTGCAGGTAGATGTGTGAGCGTGTGTGTGTGAAGGTAGGTGGGAGTGTGAGTGTGTGCAGGTAGGTGTGTGAATGTAAGTGTGTGCAGGTAGATGTGTGAGCGTGAGTGTGTGCAGGTATGTGCGAGTGTGAGTGTGTGCAGGTAGGTGTGTGAGTGTGAGTGGGTGCAGGTCAGTGTGAGTGTGTGCAGGCAGGTGTGAATGTGAGTGTGTCCAGGTAGATGTGTGAGCGTGAGTGTGTGAAGGTAGGTGTGAGTGTGTGACTGTGAGTGTGTGCAGGTAGGTGTGAGTGTGAGTCACTGAGTGTCTACGGTAGTGTTCCAAAAGAGGCCTGTGTGAATTCCCACTGTGATTTCTGTCCGCTGCGCAACAAGCCCTATGGGTATATCATTATCGAGGCCTTTTAACCTTTAATTTTACAATACAGCATCCCGCAAATGTATCCCTTCTCTAATAAAGAAACTGCTTTATTCTACAATTTACCACTGATAGAGATTGAAATAAGTGACCAATGTTCTAATAATCCCTTCTGAGTTATGTTTTAGTTATCGGCTGACAACGACATTCCATGGTAATAATATAGGTGTCAAATTCCGACACCCTACATGTGTATAATTTCCTAGCAATTATGTTCCTTATCCTTAAAGTTGGTTGGTTGTTGGAGTTTTACGCCCTGGCAACATTTAGGGTCATATCAGGATGGGTACTGATTTGTGACAGTGCGCACTCATGATGACTTTATAGTGTTGCCCCACTGGGAAATCAGGCCACCGGCACCATGACCCGATATCCAACTCAGTCACATTATCCTAACACTGATCTAACCAGTCCTTGCCCTATCCTATTAATGCTGAGCGGCAGGCTAGGAAGCGACAAGTATAAATTTTATAAGTCATTGGTTTGAGTCAACAGGTAAAGTTGCATAGTCTGATGATTTTTAGTTTACTGCCATGTTTATTGAGATACAAATATTGTGTTGATTACAAAATAATTTAAAACTGAGTATAATTCACTGTTCCTTGGTTTAAAGTTACTTTTATTATAAATCTTTCACTTTGAAGATAATTAAAGTGACAACAATCTTGGGGTGCATGTCAAAGTTATGGCCTCATAGGCTTCAACGAGACAGGTTCTATTAAATTTACTTAGTATACCATTCAACACAGCTATAAATGCTTAATAACTGCACCAGCATATCTAACAGTTGAATGTGTCTGATCAAATTGAGATAAGTGCTTTGGTTTTTAACAAATTGATGGTGTCATCGGGCTATGTAGATTTAATCAAAGACCCTATAACACTAAGATGGCTCACTCAGCCTGTACTATGTAATCAAAATGATCAAACCCACCACCTGGTGTGCTCGCTGTTCTCTTGGTTAAACAGGTGCTATATGATATGTATAAATGTAAATATGAATATGAAAGATGTGTGATGATGGCGATGATGATGCTGATGCTCATGATGATGCGTTTTTGTTCATAGCAATTTCATATTGATGTATATTCATAATTACCTATATCATGTATAATATAATTGTAGGTGTTTACATCTGAAACACCCACCAGCAGCCGGGCTGATCAAACCCACCACAAGGTGACACTGCGAAATTTACATTACCATGGGAGAGATAGGGAGTGAGCTGTCTTAGCCTTTTATGGTCTTTGGTTTAACTCACCACCTGTCTGATTGTAAACCACTGTTAACCCACACCATCTGATGTTATCACTAGTGTTCCATTGTAGTATCTGATGTCTTACCTTACCGATCCCTTTAGAGGTATACACTGGTGTCTAATTTCTGTACATATCTGCACTTATACACGAGTGGAAGACCAGTTCTTTGGGACTGACACAATAATTTTACTTCACGATTAATATCACACAGGGAGACTAGGCCATTGGGAGACCAGGCCGCCAGCACGATGACCTGATATCCCACCCAGTCACATTATCCGGACACTGAGCCAACGAGCCCTTGCCCTATCCTAATAATGCCGAGTGCCTGGCTAGGAAGCAACAATCATAAATTATTAAGTCATTGGTTTGACATGACCAGGGTTCGAACCCATGGGTTCGAATCCCACGGTCTACCAGAATGGGAGACAGAAACTCAACTCATTTGGCCATCCCATCTGGTCGCAAACTAATCCAAAGTAAATGTATTCATCTAAGAAAATAGCAGAATCTCAAAATCAACGAACCCAAAAAGTGTTTTTTTGGATAAGGTTAACTGACTGTCCTGGCAAACCAGCCATTCACAGCGGCTGGCGTGTGTTACTACTGTTAAGCCGGGACCAGGTCGCGCGTCAGACTGCCCTTATTTGTTCAACAATCCGCGCCCACAAAACACGGCCAAAGGAAAGCTTAAATAAAGCAGCCAACTCAGCCCTGAATACTCGGCATTGCACTGTGTACACGCAGCTCGGTCAGCCCCAGGCAATGCGCATCAAGGGCGGCCGGCCAGCGCATTGTCGGCCCTCGGCCCCGCGACGAAATGAGCGGCAGCCGCTGACAGCCGCACGCGGGGTGTGACAGTTGTACATGGAGGTGTGACAGCTGTACACGGAGATGTAACAGTTGTACACGGAGATGTGACCGTTGTACAGGGAGGTGTGACAGCTGTACAGGGAGATGTGACAGTTGTACACGGAGATGTGACAGTGGACAGGGAGGTGTGACAGCTGTACAGGGAGATGTGACAGTTGTACACGAATATGTGACCGTTATACAGGGAGGTGTGACAGCTGTACAGGGAGATGTGACAGTTGTACACGGAGGTGTGACAGTGGACAGGGAGATGTGACTGGGAGACATGGCAAGTGCACAGTGAAACTTGACATTTGTACAGGGAGACGTGACAGTTGTACAGTCAGACGTGATTATTCTACGGAAAGACGTGGCAGTTGTACAGGAGACGTGACAGTTGTACAACGTGAAGTGACTGTTGTACAACGTGGCGTGACAGTTGTACAGGGAGACGTGACTGTTGTACATAAAAATGTGACAGTTGTACAGGAGACATGGCAGTTGTACAACGTGAAGTGACAGGTGTAGGACCTACAATGATATGTGGCTGTTGTACAAAGAGACGTGACTGTTGTACAGAGATATGTGACAGATGCACAGCGAGACATGACAGTGAACAGGGATATGCGACTGTGGTACAACGTGACGTGACAGGTGTACAACGAGACGTGACAGTGAACAGGGATATGTGACTGTTGTACAATGTGACGTGACAGTTGTACAACGAGATGTGACAGTGAACAGGGATATGTGACTGTGTTACAATGTGACGTGACAGGTGTACAACGAGACGTGACAGTGAACAGGGATATGTGACTGTTGTACAACGTGACGTGACAGGTGTACAACGAGACGTGACTGTTGTACAACACCACGAAACGTGACGTGGCCCCGCTGTGACGTGACGTGACGTCCCCTGTTGCGTCTCCATCCTAACCGTCACCAGGGCGCCCCGGGGGACTTTTATCAACACACCATCGACCTTTGTCCGTGGTGTCTGTTAGTAGCGCGGGCTCATGCGAACCCTCCCAAAAGCAAAATATATCATAAGTAAGCCATTTAAAGCAAAGTTACTTCAAACTAAAGTAAGGTAGATTATACCGACGAACCTAATATGTTTATCTAAAAAAAAGAGACGTAAAGCTGCCTAGTCCGATGAAAACATCAGATTTTCAAAACACAAACAATTGTCTAGATTTGATTCTACATATCTAACTTAGATACTGGTGCACTTATTAAACATGTATCGCCACACAGACGGGAATAGCGAAGCAATTTAATATAACCTATTACTGCAGAAGCCTATGGTGTCAGAGTTTTGGCGTGCTTGCCAAAATTAAGTTTGCATGGTTGCACTTCAAATATGGCCTATGCTACCGACACGGCGTAAAGCAACCACCAATCAATCAATCAATTAAATATCTCCAAATTTAACCCATTTAAAATGAAAGTTACTTCAAACTAAAAGTAAGGTAGATTATAGCGATCAATCTAATATATTAATCTCAGAAAATGTCAGAAACTCAAAATCATCGGACTATGCAACTTTAAATACAACAATCAGACTATGCAACTTTAAGACCCCTGCAACTTTAAGACCCCTGCAACTTTAAGACCCCTGATTCTTTCAAGTTTAACCCCCTTTTTAGTCCGCTGAATTGTTTTTTTTTTCAGTGCTGGGGCATTGGTTTTCCAGCCCTAGAGTGCATCAGCAAGAATGCACACAAAAATGTCCCGAATCGGTAGAGCGCAGGCTTCCCATGTGGAAGATCGGGAGTTCAATTCCCGGTCGAGTCAAACCAATGACTTCCAAAATTGATACTTGTCGCTACTTAGCCTGGCATTCGGCATTAATAGGATAGGACAATCACTGGTTAGCTCAGTGTCAGGATAATGTGACTGAGTGGGATATCAGGTGACAGTACTGGTGGCCTGGTCTCTCTGTGCGGAAACACTATTAAGTGGCTATCAGTGCGCACTGTCACAAGTCGGTACCTATCCTGATATGAGCGTGGATGTCGCAAGGACGTAAAACTCCAATAACCAACCAATCGATGGCCGGGTTGCATGCAAGTTGCATGTAGCTCTAAGTTCTAACACTAATTACTTGCCCGTCTTGGGCCAAGTTTACCCGGTGCAACGGCCAACAAAAAGCCGACGGGCGATAAACTGTTCCTGGAGAAGTTAATTACCGCCAGTCGCCACCAGGAGGCGGAGCATTGTGTGAGCAGACTGCTGGAGGACGCCACCCGCCAAACGCGCGTTGTATGCCCGCCCGCCGCTAGGGGGCCGCGGTCGGAGGGGGATCAGGGAGGTGGTTAGTTGGGTGGTTGTTGGAGTTTTATGTCCTGGCAACATGTAAGGCCATATCAGGATTGGTATTGACTTGTGAGTGCGCACTTGTGAGTACTTATAGTACTGCCCCACCGGGAGACCAGGCTATCAGCACCATGACCTGATATCCCACTCAGTCACGTTATCGTTACACTGAGCCAACCAGTCCTTGCCCGATCCTAATAATGCCGAGTGATTGGCTAGGAAGCGATAAACATCAATTTTTACGTCATTGGTTTGACACGACCAGGGTTCAAACCAGTGGGTTCGAATCCCATGATATGCGAAAATGGGAGACGGACGCCCAACTCATTCGGCCATCGATGAGATGTTTGTTTGTCATTGTCAAACTAATGACTTATAACATTGATATGTGTTGCTACCTAGCCTGGCGCTCGGCATTACTAGGATAGGACAAGGACTGGTTAGTGCAGTATAAGGATAACACAACTGCCTGGGAAATCGGGTCATGTTCCTGGCAGTCTGATCTCTCTGTTGGGCGGCACTATCAAGTTACCATTAGTGCACACTGTCACAAGTCGGTACCCATCCTGATAATTGATATGACCTTAGATGTTTCCCGGATGCAAAGCCCCAACAAACCATACAAACAACAAAATATAGGCAAGATTTTACAACCAAAAAATGAAATATAGGCAAGCTTATGCAAACAATAAAATAAAGGCAAGCGTGCAGCTTCTTGCAAAGATACTAGGCCCCTACTGGTAGGTTTGTTTTGTTTCTTGTTGTTTTGTTTGTCATCCAAGCAACATCTAAGGTCATATCAGGATGGGTACCGACTTGTGATAGTGCACACTCATGGCGACTTTATAGTGTTGCCCCACTGGGAAACCAGGCCGCCAGCACCATGACCTGACTTCTCACTCAGTCACATTTTCCTGACATTGAGCCAACCAGTCCTTGACCTATCCTATTAATGCCGAGCGCCTGGCTAGGAAGTGACAAGTATATATTCTTAAGTCATTGGTTTGACTTGACCAGGATTCGAACCCACAAACTCAAGGGTACGATCTCCCAAACAGGACACGGACGCACTAGTCATTCAGCCACCCCGTCTGATCGCACTAGTAGGTGTGGAATCTGATTTATTAAACAGGACTCTCAGCTTTTCTCTTCATCGCATTTGAAACCTCAAAGACCATGACGCATAAAAGGAGCGGGACGTAGCTCAGGCGGCAGAGTATCCACCTGTGAAGGTGTGGGTCATGCGATCGATCCTGCTCAGTGGACACTGCGCTATTTTCCATTCCAACCAGTGGTACACAACTCGTTCATCAAAGGATGTGGTATGTGGTGTCCTGTCTGTGGGAAAGTGCACATAAAACTTAAAAGACCCCTTGCTGCTTATCGGAAAGAGTAGCCTATGTGGCGGCAGCGGGTTTCCTCCCAAGAAATATCTCAGAATGACAATATGTTTAACGTCCAATAGCCCATGATGAAAATTAATGTGCGCCAGAGGCGTCGTTAAGTAAAACAAACTTGTTATGATGCATAAAATTGTGTCTTTTTAATCTAAGCCAGTATAAATAGTGAACTAGATCCCTCCAATGGATGCAGTGGCTGAACCGGTAGAACGCAGGCTTCCCATTTGGAAGGTCAGGAGTTCGAATCCCAGCCGAGTCAAACCACAAAGACTTATATAATTGATACTTGTCATGACCTAGCCTGGCAGTTGGAATTACTAGAATAGGGCAATGACTGGTTAGGTTAGTATCAGACTAATGTAACTGAGTGGGATATCAGGTCATGGTGCCGGTAGCATGATCTCCCAGTGGGGCAGCACTATAAAATTGCCATCAGTGCACAGTACTGATATGGCCATATATGTTGCTAGGATCTAAAGCCCCAACAACCAACCAGCTAGGTCTGTTCTATGCGTTGTGTAACCTGCACCCCACTGTGTCTGCAGGTCGATACTGAAGTGGCGCCCCCTGTGGTGTTCTCCGTACTAATGCCCCTCTGGTTCTGTCCAATCAGTGCTGATGGCCTCGTATTGGTACGAATGATTAAGGCCTTGTCAGAGAGTATTCCCCTCAATGTAACACATGTGTTTTGCCTCCTTGTTCAATATACATTTGCTTGTTCGGTGGGGTTTTACGTCCTGGTGACATCTCAGGTCATATAAGGATGGGTACCGACTCGTGAGAGTGTACACTCATTGTCGCTTTATACTGTTGCTCCAACTGAGAGACAAGGCTGCAGGGCGCTGGCAGCATGACCCGAATCACATTATCCTGTCATTGAGCAAACCAGTCCTTGCATTATTAACTCCAAGTGCCAGGATAGGTGGAAGCATGCATCAATTTTGTCAGTCATTGGTTTGTCTTGACCGGGCAAAATGAGGTATATATAATATATAATAAATAATATGTCATATATTATATGCAGTATATACATTATATTGTATATTATATTATAATAATGTTATTATTTATATTAAATATATTGTATATAATAAAGGCATTACAGCTTATATATTATATGTTTATACAGTTTGTATGATACATTATATGACCCATAATATAAGCATACATTATATGACATATAATATATATATCACATAATTGAGAGATATATATATATATATACCTGATATATAAAACATATATATTATTATAACATTATTTACAGGGCACATTATCTTTACTATGTTAGTCTATAAAATCGTCTAGTGCCACTGACACTGGTCAACATCCGGTGGACGAGAGGTGGGCCGAGATGGCGCCACTGGTACAGTGTTGAGTTTTACGGGGTATAATAATAATCATAATAAGCATATTCCCTTCCATATCTCTATACTCACATAATACGGTATACGTCCAATATTATATCAATTATATAGCTAGATATTAAATGTCTAAATAATATAGATAATGCATTTCAGTGACTGTATCTAATGCCATTCCTACTCCTCTGTCCAATCCGACAAACTGATGTTGGACTGAGTTAGTCCAGTCTGACTTTCAAGTATTTTGCTATGGCTGAATATATGTTACAAATACACTGAAATTAAATCACTCTCCGAAGCAAAGCTGTTCAAGTTTAAACAAAAACAATTAACGCGTTGTCAGAGAGTATTCCGCTCAATGTAACACATGTGCTTTGCCTCCTTGTTCAATATATATTTGCTTGTTCGGTGGGGTTTAAAGTAATTAATTTGGTGTGTTTTTTTATCGCCGTAAAGTGGGGTTTGCGCCTAGTCGCGCCTGAGGAATGTGTATCGACGTCGGCTTTATCTCAGTGAAGACTCGACCCGGAGTCCCTGAGGCAATAACCGCTATATATATATATATATATATATATATATATATATATGCCATATATGAGGCTGTCTCAAAAGGTGCTAAGTAATTTGGGACAAAACTTTGTCCATTGTAACGATCAACATACTATCTACTTATGCATTTGCTCAGGATAAACTGATTTATGGTGTTTCATAATCCCAATAGAATACATATTGACTTGAAGCAAATGCCCTTTTGTTTTCAGTGTAACCGTTTCTGTGCTGTTTTGTGTCAATCGTTATGTGGCCCCCCCCCAAAAGAGTTATCACCTTTTGAGACAGGCTCATATCATATACTACGTATATGCCTGTGGGGGGTGTAGCATGGTGGCATTCCTGCCATATGGCCAGTTGACCCTAAGGGGGCGCGGGTTCGAATCGCCACCTGAGGGGGAATTAGGCGCTTCGGGCTGGCTATGAGTGCTGGGTGCCGTGATTCGTGCACCATTGCCCACCTCACCAGTGCTGTGTGAACTCGTGAACCGTGGTTTTTTTTAGGCTTGGTTTTGTTTGTTTGTATTATTTAATTATTAGGCAGGGCGGTTGTTGCCCAGCCATATATATATATATATTGTTGTGCTGAATGTTTTGAATAAATATATGTCGGCCATATCATGTGCTTTGTAGTGCGTAACTTTGTTTTCTCCAGTGTGTGACGTGAGAGGGGGGGACCGTTCCACCAATGCGCAAGAGGAAATATAGGATGTACATGTTACCCTTGTATTTATACTCATATAATGCATTATACATCACATATATATATATTTACATATATATATATTTACATATTATATATATATATATATATATATATATATATATATATTGGGTGCGGTGTCCGAATCGGTAGAGCGCCTGGCTCCCCTGCGGGTGGCTGGCATCCTGGTTTCCCAGTGGGGCATCACTATAAAGTCACCATGAGCCAACACTGTCACAAGTCGGTACCCGTCCTGATATTACCTTAGATGCTGCTAGGACATAAAACAACAACAAAAAACAAATCAGACATACCGCGTTCAAGGCAACACCAGCGGGCCGGCATGCACTGGGACACTAGGGGCGACATCGATTAATCAATTCGGGTCACCCGAGCCACTTTTTGGCGCATGCGCACATACTACAGACTTGGGTCGAATAATCGAATATGCTTCTCTACGCTCGCAATAGAAAATATGGCTTAATCCAGTTATGTACGCAACATAGGATTTAAAGTATTTTATGATGGCATAATTCAGTTATATTTCCATTTAATTAATCTAGGTTATTAGTATTACCCCAAAAAACCGTGTATGACTGGTAGTGGTAGGTGTTATCCTGCAGGACGTACCAGCACAAATGTGACGTCATCGCTCCTAGCCACCCCAACCAAGACGTGAGTTACTGGGTTCGGGTCGTTTTGTAAAAGGCACCTGTATTTGTCTACTTCACTCGCGGTATTCGATTTGAAATTCTAACGACTCGGGTGACCCGAGTCGCCCGGGTCGTGTTAATCGATTACGGCCAATGGTGCGCTGTCTTACTCTAACTTCAAAGCCCGCCACGCGTCTTTGTCCTCATATACACGCCACACGCCCCGCCGGGCACACCCCACACCAAACGGCATTCGCGACGCGCCGAGTCAGCTTCATGCCCGCCACACACCACGCGACATCACAACCTGTGATGTTGTTACTGGACGGAGTTTTACGTCCTGGCGACATCTCAGGTCATATCAGGATGGGTACCGACTTGTGACAGTGCACACTCAAGGGGACTTTATAGTGCTGCCCCTCTGGGTGACCAGGCCACTAGCACCATGACCCAATATCCCACTCAGTCACATTGTTCAGACACTGAGCCAACCAGTCCTTGCCCTATCCTAATAATGCCAAGCGCCTGGCTAATAAGCGACAAGTATCAAGTTTCAAGTCCATCGGTTTGACTCGACCAGGGTTCTACCAAAATGGGAGGCGGATGCTCAACTCATTCGGCCATCCTGTGTGGTCACTATGGGGTATTGGATGGGGCACTCTGTCCATATGGGGCGTGGCATGTTGTTATGGGGTGGAACGGGTATGACTATGAGGTGTCTGTCAGGCATCTATCCGATGTCTCCATGGTGGGTGTATGGCAGGTATCCGGTTATTGCAAGGTCGGTGTCTGGCTGGCATCAGACTGTTGCCTGCACTCAGGCACGTCCCAAGTGCTGACCGGAAAATGGATAAGTTCTCTGTGCTCTGACCTGCAGCACAATTAGCGAGTTGTTGTGTTACAGAAAAACGGTCAGGTCCACAGCTGGTTCTGGGCAGTGTGCACCGAGATCTGTTGGTTGGTTGGTTGTTGGAGTTTTATGTCCTGGCAACATCTAAGTTCATATCCAGGACGGGTACCGACTTGTGACAGTCCGCACTCATGGAGACTTTATGGTGCTGCCAACAATGGGAAATCAGGCCGCCAGCACCATGACCCGATACCCCACTCAGTCACATTATCCTGACATTGAACTAACCAGTCCTTGCCCTATCCTATTAAAGCCGAGCGCCTGGCTAGGTAGCGACAAGTATCAATTGTTTAAGTCCTTGGTTTGACGGGGGTTGAGTTGTGGGCAGTGTGTAACATGTGTCGAGTTGGAAGCACTGTGTAACGTGTGTCGAGTTGGAGGCAGTGTGCAACAAGTATCGAGCTGTGGGTAGTGTGTAATGAGTGTCGAACTGACACTATGTGTGTGGGTGTGGGTGAAAGGACCCAATCCGTTCGCATACCGCATACTGCATGCCACGTGTAAGGAATCTTAGCTTTCGTAGCGACAAGTATAATTTTGTAGTCATTGGCTTGACTCGGCCAGGGTCGAATCCCATGACGTAAAATGGGGGTGGGTTGGGGACGGGCACTCAACTCATTATGCCATTCCTAAGTGAAATACCACATACACAGGTAGGCGTAGATAAATGGATTGCACCAGGAAGGCAATGGTAAGGAAGTTCCTCGGTATCTGATGTGTGTCTGTCCCAGCTGTCAAGGTCTGCCGGCTCTGAGATGCCGGGCCCGGCCCCACCCTGACCGGCGCCGGGCACTGAGATGCCGAACCCGGCCCCGCCCTGACTAGCGCCGGAGCGTTAGATGCCCAACCCGGCCCTACCCTGACCGGCGCCGGGCCCTGAGATGCCCAGCCCGGCCCTACCCTGACCGGCGCCGGGCCCTGAGATGCCCAGCCCGACCCCGGCCCCTCCCTGACTAGCGCCAGGGCGTGAGATACCGAGCCCGGCCCCACCCTGACTAGCGCCGGGGTGTGAGATGCCATGCCAGGCCCCCACCCCCGGCGCCGGGCACTGAGATGCCCAGCCCGGCCTTCACTAACCGGCGCCGGGCCTAGAGCTGCCGAGCCCGGCCCCGCCCTGACCGGCGACGGGCCCTGAGATGCCGAGCCCGTCCCTCCATGACCGGCGGTGCCGGGGGGTAGGGCGGAGACGGCCCGGCGTCGTGGTCTAAAACAGGCCCCTCTAATTACTGCCCTGAGGGGGAAAAGATAGACTGGAACTAAAGCTGGCACAAAGGGTAGCAATATGGAAGTATTACATTCCCCGCTCAAGAATAAAACCCCCACACACACCCTCCTGCCTTTACTAGACTCAACTGCTCTTAATCACAATTTTGCCTGATTTTGATTTTTTGTTTTGTTTTTCTTTTGTCAGTGTAAAAGTAAAATGACAAACACAGCACAGATAATAGATTACAAGCAAAAACACATCGAGGCTTGTGTTAGCATTAGGCACGAGAAATTCATATTTGGAAATATTAATTATTATACTGGGGAAACAGTATGTACTACTACTAGTACTACTAGTGTAAGATTGTCTCCATCCCTATCAGTATAATATTGCCGGGGAGAAAAGTTATTTTGGGGAAAATTATTCCTTTCAAGGTGGGTTGAACCGGGCCGGGAAATAATTTGTAGGGGGCCAAGGAAGGGTTGTGTGGGACCGGGGGAGGGCTATAGGGGCCGGGGAAGGGTTATAGGGCGCTAGAGGAGAGATGTATATACTGAATAGCGGGCGTGGTGGGGGGGGGGGGTAGCGGGGGGTTGGCTGACTAAGATGAAGGCTCACTTCTAGAGTGGAACCATCCCCGGCAGAGTCAAACCAAGAACTTATAAATTGATACTTGTTGCTGCCTATTCCGTCACTCGGTGTTACTGGGATGGTGCAAGGAGCAATGGTTTGTGTGTTTGTTGTTTTAGGTCCTAGCAACATCAAAGGTCATATCAGGTCGGGTACCGACTTCCGACAGTGCACACTCATAGCGACTTTATAGTGCTGTCCCACTGGGAAACCAGGCCACCAGTACCATCACCTGGTATCCCACTCAGTCACATTATCCTGACACTGAACACACCAGTCCTTGCCCTGTCCTAATAATGCTGAGTGCCTGGCTAGGAAGCAACAAGTATCAATTTTTAAGTCATTGGGTTGACTCGACCAGGGTTCGACCCCACGACCTACCAGCATGGGAGACGGACACTCTAACTCATTCGGCCATCCCGTCTGATTCCACGGAGCAATGGAATGAGGAAGATATGAGGAAGATCAATTGTCTGTAATAACAATTACTCCCCCCCCCAACCCCCACCTCCGCTAAAACAACGATTGTTAGTGTTACTACAAAAACAGTAGACTAGTGTTTGCAACAAGTTACCTACGGGCATGCCCTTTGCGGTGCCCTGCACGTCACAGAATCTAATTGAAGTAGCTAACCCACCCGACATCATTTCTTTAGTGTTCGGCTCTTGCCAACATCATCATCATCATCATCAATCCCTTAACCTTGAGAGTCATTGGGGCACCACAGATGATTTTGCAACCAGTTTTCTCCAGTTTTCGCTGTTTTCCAAACCCCTCTGGTATTTGCCGAACTCCAGGCCTGTCCATTCCGTGATATTGTTTCCACACCTCTTTCTTTGTCTGCCTTGTTTCCTTTCCCCATTTCACCGTGCCTTGCAAAATGGTTCATCAAACCTGATGGATGGGGAAATATGTCCATACCACTGCAGTTTGTGTTGCTTTGCGATTGTCGGGAGATCTTCACGTGGTCCAACTGCCTGTTGGATCTTGGCACAGAATTCCTCGTCGGTGACACGGTCTTTGTATGAGTGTGACTTGCCAACCGCAAATTATCAAAGCAGGGCAATTTTGTTAACATTAACCGGAAATGGTAATGCTGGTTTTGTTAAAGTAGATCACACTTCCACTTTCAGCAACATTAGGAAGGCTCAAAGGAACACTTGTGTAGTGATGCTAAATCGTCCACACATGGGGTCTGAAGATTCCGAGTCCCGGTCTAGCTCTTAGAGTGTAGGTGAGGTGAGGCTTAAAGTGTTTAGGGTGAGGATCAGGCTCCATACAGACTATGGTGTAGTATGTGCCCTATGCACTATGTCCTGTACAAGACTGAGTGGGATGCCATGTCTTTAAGGTATATAGTAGTATACCTATTTCATGTGACGTCAGCATAGGATCACTCAGTCACCTTATCTTGAGACTGAGCCAACCAGTCCTTGCCCTATCCTAATAATGCTGAGTGCATGGCTAGGAAGTGACAAGTATAAATTTTTAAGTCATTGGTTTGATTCGACCACGCTTCGAACCCACAAACCCATGGGTTTGGATCCCCTGATCTCCCAATACAGGAGACGGACGCTCAACTCATTCGGCAACTGGTCTACTGTCATATACAGTTATGATCCGTATGCTAATGGACACACCCAACTGCAGTATACTTATATCTACAGCTATATACAGCCATGTATTTGTTAGAATCAGCTCTATAGATCCATATAACATGTATACATCCATATGATGTTAAATATACTGTTATTAGCTATACATAGAGCCATATACAACTAAATGCATTTATTAACAGCCAGACTGTTTATTGAGCAATAACCAAACATATACTGCTATATAGACAACCATCTAAGGCTTATACTAAGCTATATAAAGATATATTGTGTCATATACAACCAAATACAGCTATATACAGCCACACACTGTGATACACATCCAAATACATATATATTAGATACCATTATATACAGTTATATATGTATGTATATCCATATACAGCCATAGAAAACCATGCGCACATATTTATAGACATATAAAGCTAAATATATATGAAGTTAAAATTTGACCATCCCGACGGGTCTATAGTGATAACAGCCAGACGCAGCTGACATACAGTGCCTAGAGCCCCTCACAGGTGGCGCCAGTGTGGCCAATACTGTACTACACAGGGTGAGTTAGTTAGATACAATACAGTGAATATACTATTACATAGGGAACTGAAGATGGATAGTGTCCTTGTTTATATTCCCATCATGGATTATAGAGCACATACATAGCCATAGATAACCATTCAATGGTATACTTTAGTAAGCAACAATATATGGTTATATACACGCACACACATCATATGTAGATATGTATATATAATTATATACAAGTATATACAGGCTTATGATATGACTGAGGCTGACTCACATATATACATATACATACATATATATTCACATATGGCAAATTGATAGTCATATTATTTGATATGCATCATATATAAAGATATGATATATAAATGATAATTGATATATATATATATCATATATATGATTGATATATATATTATATATGCACATAAATATCAGCGCGATCTGTTAGGACCAGGCATACACGCCATGTTCATATTCACATAACGGCTTACTCTTACTTACATAGCACACACACACACGCATATAGACACATCGACCACCAGCCACAGGTGGTGTACCTATACTGGTTGGCGGAGACGCTGCAGCGCTTACCTGTAGGTCGCGCTGTGATACGGATGCGGCGTGCAGGTGTTGTGTACTCCGCGATGACGTCACGGCCGTGTGACGTCACGGCGCCGGCCGGTGTGGACGGCGTGACCACCCGCTGGTCGCGGTCAGTCAGAACAGCCAGGGCTTGCTTCCCGGTTTCCCGCCACTTGTCGCCCCGCTGTTGGGGCGGGCAGACGACTTTCTCGTAGGCGTTCCAGACGCCGAGTGAAGCAGGGTCGGGTCGGCTGGAATGGAAGGCGGGCCCGGGTGCCGCCGCCACCACCTAGGGGGCGCCACCAGGGGGACGTCGGTGTGAGGCCTGCCTGCCAAGTGGCTGCTAGGTGACGGTGTGACGTCACAGGTCACAGGTCACAGCCGTCGAAAAGGACGGGCGAGAGAAGGGCGAGCCGCCCTCACACTCTCACAATCACAGTCACAGTAACACTGCGGTCTGCTCTCCCCTCCTCCGGTGTGACGTCACGTGACGCGGTCTGTCTCACTCTCCTGGCGGGTATGGGCGGTGTGTTGCGCGTAGTGAGGTGTGGGATCGTGTCCTGTGCCCTGTGCCCTCTGGCTATTATATGTCCTGTGCCCTGTCTCCTAGGACTATGTAGTATGTGCCCTGTACACTATGTCCTGTACACAATGTCCTGTGCACTGTGTCATGTGCCCAGTGACAATATGTCCTCTGCTCTGTGCCCTGCCTCTTGTGGTTATGTCCACTGTCTCTTGTGGTTATGTCCACTGTGCACTGTTCCCTCTCTCTTGTGCCTTGTTCCTCTGCCCTGTGCCCAATATGTATATGTATATATACATATATATATATATATGTCCTGCCCCCTGTGTTTCGGACTATGTGTCCTGTACCTTGTTCCTTGGCCCTGTGACTATGTGGATATGTGCCCTGTGACTATGTATCTTGTGTCCTGTGACTATATATCCTGTGCCCTATGACTATGTATCCTGTGCCATGTGACAATATATCCTGTGCCTTAGCACTATGTATCAATGCCCTGTGACTATATATCCAGTGCCCTGTGACTATATATCCAGTGCCCTGTGACTATACATCCAGTGCCCTGTGACTATGTGTCCAGTTCCCTGTCTACGATTAGGAATGCGGATTGCGTGTACTGGGTGACGGTGACAGGGAGACTGCGTGTGTTCCGTGTGTTCCGTGTGTTCAGTGTGCTCCGTGCGCTGGTTCCCGACCGTCTGTCCTGCGCCGTAGCTCGGGACCGCTTTAAAGCCGCCCCCTCACCCCCCTACCTTTACCTTCCGCGCCTACACACACACACACAGACGCACACACACACACACACGCACCCAGACGCACACACACACACACACCCAGACGGACGCAGGCAACGTAGTTCCTACCTCCATCAAAGGAACGCGGTCACACGCGCGGCGGTGGGGGAGGGGGAGGGGCGGGGAGGAGGAAGGGGAAAGAGAGAAAGGGAGGGGAGGAGAGGGGAGGGCGAGGGGCGAGGGGAGGGGAGGGAAGGGGAAGGGTGGGAGGGGAGGGGAGCGGTTGTGGGGAGGGAGGTGAGGAGGAGGAGGGGAGGGGTGGGGAGGGGATGGGGAGGGTGAGGGGAGGGGGAGTGGACTGGTCGGGGACTCAGCCCCGGAGCGGGACGGGGAGCGGAGGGGAGGGGTGGGAGGGTGGGAGGGGAGGGGAGGGGGGAGGGGGGGGGAGGAGAGGGGAGGGGGAGGGGGAGGGGGAGGGGGCGAGGGGGAGGAGAGTGGAGGGGAGGGGAGGGGGATGATGGAGGGGAGGGGAGGGGAAGGGAGTGATGCGGAATGTGGGGGGGATAAGGACAGGGGAGCGAAGGACGGGGGCGATGGGGAAAATCGGGGGGGGGGAGGGAGAGTAAGGTGTGTGGGGGAAGACTGAAGTGGGGAGGCAAAGGAATTGTGTGTGATGGATGTAGGGTGAGGGTTGATGATGAATGGAGGGGAGGAGGAGCTCTATAGGGGGAGGGGGGAAGGGAGGGTGTACGGGTAGGAGGGGGAAAGGAAGGGAGGGGTGGGGCGAGGGGAATATGGGGGGCAGGAGGAGGGGGAGGGAGGGAGAAGTGCCGGAGGGGAAGGGCGAAGGGGGGATGTGTGTGGGGGGGTAGGGGAGGAGGTGGGGAGGGGGAGAGAGTCGGGAGGGGTGGGGAGGGGCAAAGGGGTAGAGTTTGGGAATAAGGCCTTGGGAGGGAAGGCGGAGGGGGATGTGAAGGGGGGGGGGGCGAGGGGAATGCGAGGGTGGATACTGGGGAGGGGTAGGGGGGATGGGCTGCGAAGGGGAATTGGGAGAGGGGGTGGGAGGGGGAGGGGGGTGGGGAGGGGGGAAGGTAAGGTGGGAGGGGGGAGAAAGGGGCGAGGGAGAATGTGGGGGAGGGGAGAGGGGGGTGGGGGGGGAAAAACAAAGAGAGAGACAGGTGGGGGAGGAGGGAGGAGTGATGGGGGGGAATGTTGGGGAGGGGGGAAGACAGAGAGCAAGGGGGTGGGGAGGAGAGGGCGAGGGGAGAATGTGGGGGAGGGGAGAAGAGACAGGAGGGGGAGGTGTGGAGGAGTGAGGGGGGAATGTTGGGGCGGGGGGAAGACAGGGAGCTGGGGGGGTGGGGAGGGGGAGGGGGGAGACAGGGGCGGGGAGGAATGTGGTGGAGGGTGAGAAAGGAGGGGGAGGTGGGAGGGAGTGAGGGAGGGGGGATGTTGGGGAGGGGGGAAGACAGGAGCAGGGGGGTGGGGAGTGGAGGGTGGGAGAAATGGGGCGAGGGGAGATAGAATGTGGGGGCAGGGGAGGGTGAGGATGAAGAGTGAGAGACAGGAGGGGGAGGTGGGGAGGAGTGAGGGGGGGGAATGTTGGGGACGGGGGAAGACAGGAGCAGGGGGGTGGGGAGGGGGAGGGGGGAGACAGGGGCGAGGGAGAATGTGGGGGAGGGGAGAGACAGGAGGGTGAGGTGGGAGGAGTGAGGGGGGGAATGTTGGGGAGGGGGGAAGACAGGAGCAGGGGATGGGGAGGGGGAGGGGGGAGACAGGGGATTAAGAAGGATGAGACTGAAAGACGTGAGCACGGAAGGTGAGCGGAAGGTCGAGGGCAGGATAAGAAAGGTTGGGGGATAAGGTAGGGGGTTGTGTGTGTGTTGAGGAAGTGCAATGTGGCTAGTGGGTTAGGGGGAGAGAGGGGGGGGGGGGGAGAGTGAGGGGAGAGACAATGAAGATGGCTGGCACTGGCCGGAGAAAGGTGTCCGTCTGACCAAAACGGCGATGCTGTAAAGCTACAGAGTCTGATGGTTTTGAGTTTCTGTCATTTTCTGAGATAAAAATATCACGTTGATCCTTGTAGTCTACCTTATTTTAGTTTGAACTAATTTGACTTTGAAATGATTAATGTATAAGATAATTTAAATGTGAATATGCAACATTAATGTTGGCATGCCTGTCAAAATTATGAGAGCCCAGGCTTCAGCAGTGACACTTAGATGTTGCTAGGACGTAAAACAACAAACAAACAAACAAACAATCAGCATTGACACAGACAGCTGCTATCAAATTGACTCAGTATTCCCTTCTATGCAGCAACAAAGGTGTTCTAATTGCACTAGTATCTAACTTAGATGGATTTTGTTTGTACATTTGTTGATTAAGCGAGGGGAAATTTCAATCGCGGACAATTGGTCTTCCTCATTCCACTGCTCATTGCCCTATCCTAGTAATGCCAAGTGCCAGGCTAGGTAGGGACAAGTATAAATAATTTAATTATTTAATAATTGATTTGACTCGTTATGTATATCTAGAGCCGTGTTCACACGGGCAAAATGTGAGGCGAATCACACAAATCGAACCAGGTGAGTCGAATTAGCGGCCCGTTCACACGGGCAGTACTTGGGCCGGAAATCGAAATCTGCGCATGAGCAAGTCGACGTCACCACGAGACAGTGGATTCGACCTAGATATGTATTTACTGCATCGTATTGGTTTGGAACGGTCAAAACTTCTGCTGGGCAGTAAAACCCTAAAAATAAATGATGAAAAAAATATCTGTGCATAGATAGCGGTTTCTTTAATTAAATTATATAATATGCGCTTTTGACCGACTGGAAAGTCAACAAACTAAGGTATCGACTGCACATGCGTGTGAGGTGCTTAATCGGCCTCAGTGCGTCCACACGGGCAAAATTATCCGCATCACAGAAATCGCCTCACGTAAACTACCTCGCGAGGTGGTTTACAGGATCCGCATCACGTGAATCGAATCAGCCCTAATCCGCCTCAGACGTCCGTTCACACGACAAATGTGAGGCAAACTATACAAGTCGCTTTCTACGAATCGATTTACATTGCCCGTGTGAACACGGCTTAGGACCAAATCTAGAAGAGTTCTCTTGCCTTTTGAAGAGTTTTATCGGACCATGTGACTTTAATTTGATTATTTCCTGTCTGAGATCATCGCCTTCTGCAGTTTGGTTGTTTGTTGGCTTTTGGCTTCCTGCCACTCCCTGCCACTCCCTGCCACTCACTGTCAGTCGCTGCCAGTCCCTGGCAGTCCCTGGCACTCCCTGCCACTCCCTGCCACTCCCTGCCACTCCATGTCACTCCCTGCCACTCCCTACCACTTCCTGCCACTTCCTGTCACTTCGTGTCACTTCCTGTCACTTCTTGTCACTTCCTGTCACTTCCTGTCACTTCCTGTCACTTCCTGTCACTTCCTGCCACTTCCTGACCCTTCCCTGTCACTTCCTGCCACTTCCTGCCACTTCCTGTCACGTCTTTTCATCTCCTGTCACTTCCTGTCACTTCCTGCCACTTCCTGACCCTTCCCTGTCACTTCCTGCCACTTCCTGCCACTTCCTGTCACGTCTTTTCATCTCCTGTCTCTTCATGTCACTTCCTGTCACTTCCTGTCACTTCCTGACCCTTCCATGTGACTTCCCTGTCACTTCCCTGTCAGTTCCTGTCAGTTCCTGTCAGTTCCTGACACTTCCTGACCCTTCCCTGTCACTTCCTGTCAGTCCCTGCCACTCCCTACCACTCCCTGCCAGTCCCTGCCACTCCCTACCACTCCCTGCCACTCCCTACCACTCCCTGCCACTCCCTTCCTCTTCCTACCACTTCCTGTCACTTCCTGTCACTTCCTGTCACTTCCTGTCACTTCATGTCATTTCCTGTCACTTCCTATCACTTCCTATCACTTCCTGACACTTCCATGTGACTTCCCTGTCACTTCCCTGTCACTTCCTGTCATTTCCTGTCATTTCCTGTCAGTTCCTGTCACTTCCTGCCACTTCCTGTCACGTCTTTTCATCTCCTGTCACTTCCTGCCACTTCCTGCCACTTCCTGCCACTTCCCGTCACTTCCCGTCACTTCCCGTCACCTCCTCTCACTTTCTCTCACTTTCTCTCACTTTCCCACTTTCTCTCACTTTCTCTCACTTTCTCTCACTTTCTCTCACTTTCTCTCACTTTCTCTCACTTTCTCTCACTTCCTGTCAGGCTGGCGTCTTGTGTCTTAAACGCCCACACTTGCCTTTCCTGATGACAATGAGACTGTGGCTTGAGTATCCGTCTCCAGTTTTGGTAGATCGTGCGATTCTAACCAATGGGTTCGAACCCTGGTCAAGGCAAACCAATGACATACACAATTTATACTTGTCGCTTCGTAGCCAGGCACTCGGCATTATTAGGATAGGGCAATGACTGGTTGGCTCAGTGTCAGGATACTGTGACTGAGTGGGATATCAGGTCATGGTGCTGGTGGCCTGGTCTCCCAGTGGGGTAGCACTATTTAATATAGTCGCCATGAGTGTGCACTGTCACAAGTCGGTCCCTGATCTGATATGACCTTAGATGTTGCCAGGACGTAAAACTCCAACAACCAACCAACCGGAATACCCGCCCCACTCCGTCAACCGCCCCCAGCCCCTCTCCCCCGCCCCCATCCCCCACTCCCCCCCCCGCCACCCCTCCCCCGTCCTCCGCCTTCCACCCCCACCCCCCCGGAGCCTCCCCTCACCTCCCCCCGCCAATGTTTAGGTAACTGGGCCGCCCTGTCGGGGTCCTTTGTTCTCCGCCTCAGGTGTGAACGGACCCCTTTGAGCCGCGCTGCGCGGTGTGATCAGTGTGAACAGTCAGTGAGTGGTGCTTGATAAGCCATTATCAAATGGGGCCGTCACAGGGGCGGGAGGTAATGGAGGGGGGAGGGGGGAGGGAGACGATGCTTCAATTGCAATTAGGCCGTCTTGGCAAATAAAGGAAAGTCAGTAAATAGGGGCAGGTATCGGTGCTGAAGGATGTCAATGGCTGCCGTGTCCGATTTTAACTGTTGATATATTCAACGGTGATGCGATTAGACTGACTAGTATAAGTAGACCAGGGTACCAGCATAACTAGATCAATGTAGTAGTATGACTATGAGTAGAGCAGGGTGCTAGTATAATCAGATATATATACCAGTATAAGTAGAGCAGAGTACCAGTATAACAGAATAAGTCGAGCAGAGTATCAGCATAATTAGATATATGTACCAGTATAAATTGAGCAGGGTACCAGCATAACTAGATATATGTACCAGAATAAGTAGAGCAGAGTATCAGCATAATTAGATATATGTGGCAGTATAAGTTGAGCAGGGTACCAGCATAATTTGATATATGTACCAGTATATGTTGAGCAGGGTAGCAGCCTAACTAGATATATGTACCAGTATATGTTGAGCAGAGTATCAGCATAACTAGATATATGTACCAGGATAAGTAGAGCAGAGTATCAGCATAATTAGGTGTACGTACCAGAATAAGTAGAGCAAGGTACCAGTATAACTAGATATGTGTACCAGAATAAGTAGTGCAGAGTATCAGCATAATGATATATATATATATATATGTACCAGTATAAGTAGAGCAAGGTACCAGTATAACTAGATATATGTACCAGAATAAGTAGCGCAGAGTATCAGCATAATTAGATATATGTACCAGTATAAATTGAGCAGGGTACCAACATAACTAGATATATGTACCAGAATAAGTAGAGCAGAGTGGCAGCATAATTAGATATATGTAGCGGTATACATTGAGCAGGGTACCAGCATAACTAGATATATGTACCAGAATAAGTAGAGCAGAGTGTCAGCATAATTAGATATATGTACCAGTATAAGTAGAGCAAGGTACCAGTATAACTAGATATATGTACCAGTACAAGTTGAACAGCCTATCAGCAATGCTAGATCAATGTACCAGTATTAATAGAGCAGTGTGCATCATCATCATGCTGTCGGTCGCGATGCGACAAAGACTGTTTTCATTACTTGACTGTCGCTCTTCCTTTAGCTCTCTGCTGTGAGAGTGATGTCCAGGAGTCATTCTTAATGTCTCTCAGCTTCAGTTTCTCTTGATGGTATCCTTGAACCGGAGCCTGTCTGATAACATCCTCATGAGGTGTCCAGTCCACCGGAGATTCTTTTTGATCAGATCTTCCATAGAGGCAGCCCTGTTCATTCGAGTATTTCCTTATTTGTTACTTTGTCCTTCCAGGTTAGCCTCATGATCAAACGCAGATGTTGCATCATGAAGGCATGCAGCTTTTTCACCTGTCGTCTGTACACTGTCCAGGCCTCGGCTCCGTATAATAGGGTGGATAGCATGATTGCATGGTAGATCTTGCCTTTGACCCGCATGGACACATGGTGGTTGTTCCAGAGTCTCTGGCATAATCGGCCGAAAGATGGCCTAGCCTTGGCCATCCTCCTATGTATTTCAGCATCAATGTGTCCATCACTTGATATAGTGCTTATGAGGTAGGTGAATTCTGGAACAGAGTTCAGCTTGTTTCCGTCATAGTACTGCCAATTATGTACATGAGGCTGCAAAGTACTTGCAAAATGCTACAATGTATGTGCATCGGACTGCAAAGTACTTGCATAATTCTGAAATATATGTGCAGGAGACTGCAAAGTACTTGCTGTGTGCTGCCAAGTATGTGTATGAGACTGGCACATACTTGTAGAGTGCTGCCAAGTATGTGCATGAGGCTGCAAAGTATTTGAAGAATACTGTAAAGTATATGCATCAGGTTGCAAAGTATGAGTGCAGTGCTGCCAAGTATATGTATGAAGATGTAGCATATTTGCAGAGTGCTGCCAATAATGTGCACGTGGGTGCAGAGCATGTGCAGAGCACTGTCACGTAACTGCACTGTGTTGGAAAGTGCTATCAAGTAAAGCATCAGCTTTGAGTATGACGTCATAGTTGCAAAGTAAGTGTCAAGTGAGACAGGATGAGCACTGGCTTGAAGCAATGCAAACATTATAGTGCTGAGCTACTGACCTACCACACCGACAGACCATGACCTGATATCCAACTCAGTCACATTATCCTGACAGTGAATTCCGATCCTAGTTGGTTGGTTGGTTCTTGGAGTTTTTCGCCCTGGCAACATCTAAGGTCATATAAGTCGGGTACTGACTTGTGACAGTGTGCACTCATGGTGACGTTATAGTGTTGCCCCATTGGGAGACCAGAGTGCCAGCACCATGACATGATATCCCACTCAGTCACATTATCCTGACACTCAGCTAACCAGTCTTTGCCATATCCTAATAATGATGAGAGCCAGGCTAGGAAGCGACAAATATCAATGTTTATGTCGCTGGTTTGACTCAACCAGAGTTCGGACCCATGGGTTCGAATCCCACAATCTACCAAAACGGGAGACGGACGCTCACCTCATTCGACCATCCCGTCTGGTCGCCTATCCTAGTAATGCATCGTCCCAGTCAAGGCAGCGACAATTCACGGTCAATTTCTCCACGATTTTATTATTTGGAATCGGGGTCCGAGGATCAGACCCAGGACTACCGGCCGTTATATTAGGCGGGTGCTCTAACCACTAGCCCACCCCGTCCGACTGGCGGGCGGGCTGCGTTCGACTGGAGGCTGCGCATGCTCTGCTACACTGATTGTCGCGCAGGTGCGCAGGTGCGCGGGAGGTGTGTGTCGCGGTGCGCACCCAACATATGGCCACTTTCTGCATGGCTGCCTTGAACTGTTAGTCACACCGCGCTGCCACCCTCTCCGTGTGCACGGGTATATATACGAACATGTAATGGGGGTTGTGCTTTGCTCTCTTTGTAAGCATTACATTTTGATTTAATTCACAACTGTGACACGCCAATTTCGGGCCGTGCAATCGGCTTCTTTTCAAGCAGACATTCCGTTTCAGGTTATTTCCCCGTCACGAAGGGCAGCCTAGCAGGAGATTCGGCACGAACACGGACCGGACGGCGCACACACGGAATGTAGAGGCTCTGTCACACATCACCGGATTGGGGAAACGGAAAGAAACCAAACAAAGTCCATTGATATCTGGCAAAGTCCGGTTGGTGTCCATTGCATATCCGTTGGATATCTGTTGATATCCGTTGGATATCTGTTGATATCCGTTGATATCCAGCCCGATCCATTACAAGTTTTGAACATGCACAAAACTTGGAACGGATGCCGCCGGATCGACATCTACGGTTCTTGTCAGGTTTGAGTTTGTTTCATCTGTTGGCTATCCGTTCATGTACCTTTCATGTATGTTTCATGTCCGTTTCATGTCCGTTTCATGTCCGGCAGCCTTTGACCCGATATTGCAACATATTGACACATTTTTAATACATTTTGATACTTATCACGACCAAACACTACCAGACTAGACAATTCTGTCCATTGCCCAATCCGGCATAGTGTGACAGTCACCTACGGAACGCACATGGGAAGTAGGGGACCCACACGGACCGTACGGAACGCATACGGACCACACACGGAATGTGTGGAATGTAAACGTGTCGTAGGGAACGCACACGGACCATACGGAACGCACAGGACTGCACGGAACGCACACAGAATGCACGCAGAATGCATGGACCACATACGGAATGTGTGGAACGAACGCGGGCCTCATAGAACGCACACCGATCGTGTGGAACGCACACGGACCGCACACGGATCGTACGGAACGCATCTGAACCTTGAGGAATGCATACGATGCACGCATACGGAACTCATGGATTGTGTCACGTGTTGTACACGGATCGCACGACGTACAGCACGCCCACAGATCACACACGGAGCACACGGAAGGCACACGGAACGTACACTGACCACACGGTACACACAGGCAACCCATACGGAACTTATGGAACGCAGATGGGCCGCACATGGTGCGCACCAGTCTCCAACAACAACCACCAGTCTCCAACAACCACCAGTCTCCAACAACCGCTACCAGTCTCAAACAACAACCACCAGTCTCAAACAACCACCACCAGTCTCCAACAACCACCAGTCTCCAACAACCACCACCAGTCTCCAACAACAACCACCAGTCTCCAACAATAATCACCAGTCTCCAACAACCACCAGTCTCCAACAACCACCACCAGTCTCCAACATGCACCACCAGTCTCCAACAACCACCAGTCCCCAACAAGCACCACCAGTCTCCAACAACAACAACCAGTCTCCAACAACCACCAGTCTCCAACAACAACCACCAGTCTCCAACAACCACCAGTCTCCAACAACAACCACCAGTCTCCAACAACAACCACCAGTCTCCTAGACCCACCACTAGTCTCCAACAACAAGCACCAGTCTCCAACAACAACCACCAGTCTCCACCAACAACCACCAGTCTCCAACAACAACCACCAGTCTCCTACACCCACCACCAGTCTCCAACAACAAGCACCAGTCTCCAACAACAACCACCAGTCTCCAACCACAACGACCAGTCTCCAACCACAACAACCAGTCTCCAACAACAACAACCAGTCTCCATCAACAACAACCAGTCTCCAACAACAACCACCAGTATCCAACAACAACCACCAGTCTTCAACAACCACCACCCGTCTCCTGCACCCACCACCAGTCTCCAACAACAACCACCACCCTCCAACACCCACCACCAGTCTCGAACAACAACCACTATTCTCCAAAAACAACCACCAGTCTCCAACAACAACCATCAGTCTCCAACAACAACAACCAGTCTCCAACCACCACCAGTCTCCAACAACAACCACCAGTCTCCAACAACAACCACCAGTCTCCAACCACCACCAGTCTCCAACAACAACCACCAGTCTCCAACAACAACCACCAGTCTCCAACAACAACCAGTCTCCAACAACAACCACCAGTCTCCAACAACAACCACCAGTCTCCAACAACAACCAGTCTCCAACACTCACCAGTGTGTAACCACCACCAGTCTCCAACAACAAGCACCAGTCTCCAACAACAAGCACCAGTCTCCAATAACAACGACCAGTCTCCAACCACCACCAGTCTCCAACAACAACCACCAGTCACCAACAACAACCACCAGTCTCCAACCACCACCAGTCTCCAACAACAACCATCAGTCTCCAACAACCACCGCCAGTCTCCAACAATCACCCGTCTCCAACAACAGCAGCAGCAACAACAACCAGTCTCTAATAGCCACCAGTCTCCAACAACAACAACAACCAGTCCCCACTAGACCGTCCCCGGTGCTCGTGGCGGGTGGCGGGCAGCGGGTGGGGCGGCCGGCCCCGGGGTGTTTGGTTTGCACTAATGGTTACCACAATGGCGGCACTGAGGGGAATACTCAAGTGGCGCGTGTCTTTAACTGCTCACTACAAAACCAGAGACGGGTAGTGATGGTTTGTGGCGGTGATGTTAGACGTGGGTTATAAAAATAAATGCATAAAAATGTGCCAGGGAACTGTGTGGTCTCGGAATAAAGAGTCCGTGAGCCAAATCAAATTTGACTACCTAAAAGGAGGGCAAGTCGACACTATATTTTTCAGTTAGCTTTATACATTACTGTTATGAACAAATGTGATGGACATCTCAATTCCACAGCTAAACCCATTTAGGTGGCCATTTTAAAATATGGCTACCAATTTTTATCACATCTCATAAATTGGGCCGCAACTTTTAATTGGCTGGTCTGAGGCACATGAAAACCCAAATAAGATATGTTTGGTATGTCATTTGGCATATCGTAATGTAATCTAAATGGATAATGGTTCACTAAATGTTGAGATAATTGGGAAAATATGCCAAAAAAATGACTACCAACTTTTTACCGCATCTCATGAATTGAGGCATACGTTTTAAGTGGCTGGTCTGAGACACCCGCACTCTCACTTAAGATATGTTCAGTATATTATTTGGCATATATTATTATAAACTATACGGATATTGATTCACTATTTGTCGAGATAATTGGGAAAATATGAAGAAGAAAAATAGCTACCCATTTTGATCACATCTCATAAATTGGGCCATAACTTTTAAATGGCTGGTCTGAGGCACAGGCACCCTCACATAAGAATTAAGATATGTTCAGTTTGTCTATATTTGGCCATGTATGGCAGTAATTAATACATTGATTGGCATTCCTATATATAACACAGCTATATTCCTTACATGCGGTATGCGGCATGCGAATGTGAATCCGAATGCGGCAAAAATCGAAAAGCATCTAAGTCAATGGGGGTGATTCCATGCGTCCGAATGCGAATGCGAATGCGGCAACTGAATTGGTCCATGTAGCCATCGGTGTGGCATGCGAATGCAAATGCTGCTGCGTTTGCCATAGAAAACAGTTTTAGAGAAACCTGACACTATGTGTGGGTGTGGGTGTGAGTGAAAGGACCCAACCCGTTCGCATGCCACATGCTGCATTCGCATTTGCATTCACATGCCGCATACCACATGTAAGGAATCCTAGCTTAAGTTAGAAAGTAATGTTGTTCATGCATATATACATATGAAGTCTTCATACACATTGTTGCAAATACGATTGCTGGCAGCTAATCTGAGAAATTCTTGATATAAATGATAGCATATCTAACAAGAAGTTGAGCATTTTTGCATTTAAATTGCAAATTTTGTGCATATGTTCCCAATTATCTCGACTGATAGTGAACCAATATCCATTTAGTTTACAGTAAAATATGTGTAATGACATTTCATATGCATCATATTTCTAAAAGAGTTCAGGCGCAAAACCAGGTAACCGCCAATGCAAAAATAGAGTTCAAATCAAGGATTTTGTAACTGGAAATAAGCTTAAAGCTCACTAATTCCACTTTTCACATGATCACATGGTTATGGAGCAATAAACAAAACAGTAGCAATATAAAAATGGTTCAAACGGGTTCAAACGGGTTCAAACCGGTTCAAACGGGTTCAATCCGGGGGAATATGATTGAAGTATTCAAATATCTCCATGGTATCTATAAGACAGGCAGCCCCCTTATCAGAGACTCCAACACCAGGACCAGGAGACACTCCCTGAAGCTGAGGAAGTGGTACTCCAGATGCTGAGGAAGTGGTACTCCAGACTGGACCTGAGACACAACTTTTCGGCTTTAGGGTGGTTGACCTGTGGAATGACTTGCCGGAGAGTGTCGGAGCAGCAGAGTCGGTGAACTGTTTCAAGTCCCGACTGAATGCATACTGGTCAAGCATTACGTATATCTTGGAGCCAGTGACAGTTGCTACCATCCACCACATCTGAAGAACCGTCTCCATTGCTATTAATTAAGACCAGCTAACAGGTCCAAGGTCTATTATAGCTGAATCCTATTGATAGATTGATTGAAACAGGTTCAAACGTGTTCAAACCGGTTTGATCTGGTTCAAACTAGTTCAAACCAGTTTGAGCCAGTTCTAAACTGGTTCAAGCCTGTTCTGATCGGTACTGATTAGTTCTGACTGGTTCTGACTGTTTCAAACCAGTTCTGACTGGTTCAAACTGGTTCAAAACAGTTACAACTGGTTCAAACTGGTTCACACCGATTCAAACCAGTTCAGACTGGTTCAAACAGGTACAAACAGGTTCAAACCTGTTTAATCCAGTTCAAAGAGGTTCAAACCAGTCCTAAACTGCTTCTGACTGGTACTGAGTTGTGACAGGTTCTGACTGATTCAGAACCAGTTAGAACCTGCTTGAACCGGTTTCAACTGGTTTGAACCGGTTTAAACAAGTAGTCAGAACCGGTCAGGACCAGACAGACACTCAGAACTGGTCAGAACCAATTGGAACCAGTTTGAACCGTTTTAAACAGGTTTGAACAGGTTTGACCCAGTCAACACTGGTTCCAACCAGTTCTAACCAGTCAGAACTAGTCAGAACCAGTCACAACCAGCTTAATCTGGCTTAAACCAGTTTGAACCAGTCATAACTGCCCAGAACTGGTCAGAACTGGTCAGCACTGGCTTGAATTGATTTGAACGGGGTTAACTAGGCTTAATCAGGGTTGAACCAGTCAGAACCAGTTGGAACCGGTCAGAACCAGTTGGAACTGGTTTAAACTGGATAAAACCAGTAAGAACTGGTCAGAACCGGTTTAAGCAGGTTGTAACCAGTTTTAACCAGTTTAGAACAGGGTTGGAACCGGTTGGAACTGGTTGGAACCAGTGTCGAACTGGGAGGAACCGGTTGGAACCAGTTTGAACCGGTTGGAACCAGTCAGAACCAGCATAGACCTGTTCAGAACCAGTTAGAACTGGATAGAACCAGTTAGAACCGGTTAGAACCGCTCTGAACTGGTCAGAAACAGTCAGAAACAGTCAGAAACAGTCAGAAGCAGTCAGAAACAGTCAGAAACAGTCAAAACCGGTATGAACCGGTTCAAACCAGATTAGAACCAGTTTGAACGGGTTTGAACGGGTTTGAACTGGTTTAAACAGGTTTGAACCAGTCAGAACCAGTTGGAACCGGTCAGAACCAGTTTGAACCGGTTTGAACCAGTTTAGAACCGGTTGGAACTCGTTTGAACCGGTTTAGACCAGCAAGAACTGGTCAGAACCGGTTTAAACAGGTTATAACCGGTTTTAACCAGTTTAGAACTGGGTAGAACTGGGTTGAACCGGTTGGAACCAGTTGGAACCGGCTGCAACCAGTCAGAACCAGTTTAAACCGGTTCAGAACCTGTTAGAACTGGATAGAACCAGTTCTAAATACTTCAAGCTGGTTCTCACTGGTACTGATTGGTGCCGACCAGTTCTCACTGGTTCAAACCATTTCTGACTGGTTCAAACTGGTTCTGTCTGGCTCAAGCTGGTTCAATCCAGTTATGACTGATTCAAACCATTGCTGGTCGGTTCCAACTGGTTCTGACTGATTCAAACTGGTTCTGGCTCGTTCAAATCAGTTCTGACTAGTTCAAACCTGTTCAAACCGGTTCTGACTAGTTCTGACTGGTTCAGACTGGTTCAAATCAGTTTAATCCGGTTCAAACCGGTTCAAATCCACCAGTCCAACCTGGTGCTAACCGGTTCTGACTGGTTCTGGCCGGTTCTGAACGGTTCTGACCGTTTCTGACTGGTTCATACCGGTTCAAACCAGTTCAAATTGGTTCAAACCCGTTCAACCAATTTCAGACTGATTCAAACCGGTGCTACACTGGTTCAAACTGGTTTTTTAGTTCACATTAAAATATGCCAAATGACATAATGAACATATCCGCATGTTCCTCAAGCCAGCCGATTAAAAGTTATCCCCCAATTGATGAGATGCAGACATTTTTGCCATAGTTTCCAAATTATCTTGACATATAATCAACCAATATCCATTTAGTTTACAATGAGATATGCCAAATGACATACTGAACATATCTTATATAGGGTGCATGTGCCCCAGCCTAGTCTATTAAAAGTTACAGTCAAATGTATGGTATATCATAAAAATTGGTGGCCATTTTGGAAAATGGCTGCCAAAATCAGTTTAGCTGTGGAATTGAGATGTCCATCACATTCTTTTCATACAGGTAACATGTAAAGCTAACTGAAAAACATCGTGGTGACTTGCCCTTCTTTTTGGTCGTCAAATCTCCAAATTTGATGTAGGGTGTAATTTAAAAAGCTGGTGTAACATTCAGAGGCAGTAAGTGTTTAGGCTAAGGTAATTGTTATTGGATTAGCACTTTGATACAATGTCAGGTCAACGGTAAGTGTCATTGGACTAGCATTCTGATAGAGTAAATGTCACGGTCTAAGGTAAGTGTTATTGGATTCACATTCTAATACAGTAAATGTTGTGGTCTAAGGCAAGTGTTATTGGATAAGCATTCTGATACAGTAAATGTTGGGGTCTAAGGTAAGTGTTATTGGATTAGCATTCTGATACAGTAAATGTTGGTCTAAGGTAAGTGTTATTGGATTAGCATTCTGATACAGTAAATGTTGGTCTAAGGTAAGTGTTATTGGATTAGCATTCTGATACAGTAAATGTTGTGGTCTAAGGTAAGTGTTATTGGATTATCATTCTGATACAGTAAATGTCATGGTTAAGGTAAGTGTTATTGGATTAGCACTTTGATACAATGTCAGGTCTAAGGTAAGTGTTATTGGATTAGCATTCTGATACAGTAAATGTTGGTCTAAGGTAAGTGTTATTGGATTAGCATTCTGATACAGTAAATGTTGTGGTCTAAGGTAAGTGTTATTGGATTATCATTCTGATGCAGTAAATGTCCTGGTTAAGGTAAGTGTTATTGGATTATCACTTTGATGCAATGTCTGGTGTAAGGTAAGTGTTATTGGATTAGCATTCTGATACAGTAAATGTTGGGGTCTAAGGTAAGTGTTATTGGATTAGCATTCTGATACAGTAAATGTTGGTCTAAGGTAAGTGTTATTCAATTGGCACTCTAATGTGGTAAGTGTCATATCTAAGGTTAGTTTTACTGGATTAGCACTCTGATATTTTGTTTTTGTTTTGGTTGGTGTTTGTCAGGTCTAAGGTACATACTGGGTTATCACTGTGATGCAGTAAGTTTCAGGTCTAAGGTAAGTGGTATTAAGTTAGAATTATGTTGTAGTAAGTGTCAGGTCTAAGGTAAGTGTTCCGGGGTCAGCACTCTGTGAGTGAGTGTCAGGTCTAAGGTAACTGTTCCTATTTTAACATTAGGATGCAGTGAGTGTCAGGTCTAAGGTAAGTTTCCTATTTTAACATTATGATGCAGTGAGTGTCAGGTCTAAGGTAAGTGTTCCTATTTTAACATTCTGATGCAGTGAGTGCCGGGTCTAAGGTAAATGTTCCTATTTTAACATTCTGATGCAGTGAGTGTCAGGTCTAAGGTAAGTGTTCCTATTTTAACATTCTCATGCAGTTAGTGTCGGGTCTAAGGTAAGTGTTCCTATTTTAACATTCTGATACAGTGAGGTCTAAGGTAAGTGTTCCTATTTTAACATTCTGATGCAGTGAGTGTCAGGTCTAAGGTAAGTGTTCCTATTTTAATTTTCTGATGCAGTGAGTGTCAGGTCTAAGGTAAGTGTTCCTATTTTAACATTCTGATGCAGTGAGTGTCAGGTCTAAGGTAAGTGTTCCTATTTTAAGATTATGATGCAGTGAGTGTCAGGTCTAAGGTAAGTGTTCCTATTTTAACATTCTCATGCAGTGAGTGTCAGGTCTAAGGTAAGTGTTCCTATTTTAACATTCTCATGCAGTGAGTGTCGGGTCTAAGGTAAGTGTTCCTATTTTAACATTCTGATGCAGTGAGTGTCAGGTCTAAGGTAAGTGTTCCTGCCCGACTGCTTCGATGCAGTTAGCGCCGGGTACTACTCTGACACTCAGCCAGACACTGAGTGTCAGGCCCCGTTCAGGACACAACTAAATAAGCCGTCAGACAGTTCAGATTTATTCATGTATTTATTCCCAAATACAAATAAGGAAGACGAGATGAATGTCCAGCTAGTAGGATGTCCAATATCCGACTGGTCCTTTCACGCCCAGCACATCCCGCCGTCTGAAAAAAAAACCCTCATGAAATAAAGTCCTGGTATTTATAATTTAATCAATACTCGACACATCACATCAAACAGTCATCAATCGGCGCTGCGCATGCGCAGGTTGGCGACGCTGGGTGCCGGAGCCGGGCCGCCTTTATCTGCCGTACAAAGCCGGGCGGGGGGGCGGGGGGGCGGGGGCGGGGGCGGGGGCGGGGGCGGGGAGGGGCGGGGTTGGAGCTGGGCAGACCGTGCTGGGACTGGGGCGGGGCAGGCCGGAGCAGGGGGGGGGGGGACGGGGGCCAGGATGGGGCGCGGCGGGACGGGCCGGGGCCGGGGCAGGGCAGGGCGCGGCCTGGGCAGGACTGGGTGGAGCGGGGCAGGCAGGGGTTGGGGCGGGCTGGGGCGAGGTGAGTGACGACCGGCACATTCCCGGGCACACGGTGTCGCCTCCTGGCAACGCGGTGCGTGGGGCCTGAGGCTGGAAGGGAAGGGGCGGGGTGTGGTGTAGGGATAGGATAGGGCGGACTTGGGCCGTGCGAGGAGTGGCGAGGCGGTAAGGACGAGGCGGAACGAGGCGGAGTGAGGAAGAGAGAAGTGGAGAAAGGCGGTGCTGGGCGAGGCGAAGCGGGGCGAGGCGAGGTGAGGCAGGGTTAGGCGAGACGGGGCAAGGCGGGGTGAGGTGGAGCGAGGCAGGACGGGGCGAGGCGGGGCGGGGTGGGGTGGGGTGCGGTAGGACAGGGCGAGGCGAGGTGAGGTGGAGCGGGATGGGACGGGGCAAGGCAGGGTGAGGTGGAGCGGGGCGAGGCAGGGCGAGATTAGGCGAGGCGACGCGAGGCGAGGCGGGGCGGGGCGAGGTGGAGCGCGGTAGGGCGAGGTGAGGCGCGGTGAGGCGATGAGTAGGCAGTTTGTAAATCTAGAAGCATTATAGTTGGTTATACATCAATAATCCATCAAACAATTAATTACAGAAGCATGTCATTTGAAAATGTAGAAGCGTTGCACACCAATGGCAATAAATAATGCATGAACCAATAAACTACATAAGCATGCAGTTTGTAAATCTAGAGGCCTAATATATAGTATTAGTAATAGTAATACGTCTGTAGTCCATGAAACAATCAAGTTCAGAAGGCACCTCAAGTCAACCTACTTTCTATTCTGCCTAACTAGGTGTTGTTTGTTTGTTGTTGTTTTACGTCATAGCAACATCTAAGGTCATATCAGGACGGGTACCGAATTGTGACAGTGCATGCTCATGGCAACTTTATAGAACTGCCTCACTGGGAGACCAGGCCACCAGCACCATGACCTGATATCCCACTCAGTCACATTACCCTGACACTGAGCCAACCAGTTCTTGCCCTATCCTAATAATGCCGAGTGCCTGGCTAGGAAGCGACAAGTATCAATTTTTAAGTCATTGGTTTGACTCAACCAGGGTCCCAACCCACGATCCCATGGTCTACCAACATGGGAGACGGACGCTCTAACTCATTCGGCCATCCCGTCTGGATGCCTGATTAGGCATGAGGCTCCGTCTGCCGCCACAACTGGACGAGGCGACTCCCGCAACAAAGAAGGAGAGACAGCAGCGGACCGGAACTGGAACCCGGGCAAGTGGTGCTGGGTGACGAGGATCCTTCTAAGGAGTAGCAAAAACCATATAGTGTTACAGGGTCTTTGGGAGTAGACATCTACACGTACTTACTTAATTCATTCTAGATGACTTTTTTTAAAAGACATTCGCAAAACAGGTTTGCACATGCATTCAATGTATTCCCATATCAAAAGTAAAGTTTGTTTTATTTAACGACGCCTCTAGAGCATATTGATTTGTTATCATCGGCTATTGGACATCAAACATATGGTCATTCTGACATATTTCTTTGGTGGAAACCTACTTCCGCGCATAGGCTACTCTTTCAGACAGGACAACACTTACCACAGCCTTTGATGAACCAGTTGTGGACCACTGGTTGGAACGGAAAATAGCCCAAACTGCAAATGTGTTCACTGAGCAGGATGGATAGGATGATTGACACCTTCACAGGTGGACACTCTATCACCTATATCAGGACATATTTCTGTGCATAGACTTGACTAATCTCGAACAATTAGATGTTATCTAATGCATTAATTCCTACCCACTGCATTATTAGTTCTTGTCATTTTCATCAGAGGGTGGGTTGGTGGTGGAAATTGTCTATTAGAGGGATTTGAAGCTGAATCAAACTCCTCACATCACCAATGACCCGACCCAGAAAGAATGACAGAACACATGAACACACTTCCTTTTATTTAACGGAATACTATTGCATTTAAAGCGAAATAGCTCTTAAAGACACCACCTTAAGTGCCTGTCACGTTATGGTGGATTGAGCAACGGGCAGATCCGGACAAAGAATATTCTAGTCCGATGTTATTCGGACTTGAAATGTATCGCTTATGTAACGGAAAGTAACGGATGGGTAACAGATGATAACGGATGGGTAACAGACGGTAACGGATGGGTAACAGACGGTAATGGATGGGTAACAGTTGATAACGTATCTATTGATCAACGGACAATTCAGTATACAAAAAGAACTATAATAAATGCCAAGGGACGTGTAATGGATATGTAATGGACGGTAACGGACGGGAACGGACGGTAACGGACGGTAACGGACGGTAACGGACGGGAACCGACAGGTAATGGACGGGAACGGACGGGGAACGGGCGGGGAACGGACGGTAACGGATAATAACCACATAAGTCAGTCCGGCGCAATTCGTTACAAGTTTTGTGCATGCTCATAACTTGTAATGGATAGGGCCAGATATCAATGGATATCAATGGATATCAATGGATATGCAACGGACTCAAACGGACTTTGCCGGCTATCAACGGACTTTGTTTGGTTTCTTTCCGTTTCCCCAATCCGGTGAGCTGTGACAGAGCCTTTACACACTTACACGCCCGATGTGGCGCGGCGGCGGCGGCGGCAGCCAATCAAGTTTGCCCTTCAGTTGGACGCGGCCCTGGTTCGCCAATAGCCTCGTTTTCATGTCGCGCAGACAACATTTCTCGGTCGTCAACCTGTAATGTCTCCGGCGCGTTAGCGCCCATAACCAAACCCCGTGCAGTCCTTGAAGCAGCCCCGTAGCAGCCATTTCCCGCCAAACACCCACCAGACCACACTGTCGTCTGCTATGTCAATATTGACGGAGATAGGACCTTTTTGGGGGTCTAGGTTTCATTGAAATTGTCTGTTTTCAACTAAAATGAGCACAGACGACACTGAGTGCCTTAAGAACCCCACGTGGGACGACCACATAAACAGGGAGGCAAATCTACGCATGCACTTACACTCCTGACGGGCCTGGCAGGGTGCTGTCTCACCTGTTGATTATACTTGAATGCTAATGCTACCTTTTTATAAAAGAAGAGGCGGGGACTGCATCAGGTTCTGGATCGCTCTTCCTGTCCTCCATTTAAAGCTGCCTAGTCCAATGAAATATCAAATTTTCAAAACCAAACCAATTATCTAGATTTGATTTTAAATATGTAACTTAGATACTGATGCACGTATTAAGCATTTGTTTCTGCGTAGAAGGCAATACTCCGTCAATTTAACAGAACCTGTTACTGCAGAAGTCTCTGGTGTCAAATTGTTCAAGCTTGCCAAAACTAATTTTCCATGTTTGCACTCAAATATCTCAAAAGTTTACCATTTAAAATAAAAGTAACTTTGAACTAATGTAAAGTAGATACTAGTGATTGATCTAATATATTTATCTCAGAAAAAAAAACAGAAATTCAAAACCATTGGACTCTGCAACTTTAAGAGACGTTATTTTGATGCAGGAGTAAATAGTTCAAGTTGTTATTGCTTTCACGGGGCTTTTATTCCCACAAATGATTTGGTTGGTTGTTGGAGTTTTACGTCCTGGCAACATCTAAGGTCATATCGGGACGGGTATCAACTTGTGACAGTGCGCATTCATGGTGACTTTATAGTGCTACCCCACTGGGTTTGCTTGTTCATTTGTACTTGAAGTCCTAGCAACACCTCATATCAGGACAGGTACCGACTTGTAACAGTGTACACTCATGGCGACGTCATAGTGCTGACCAACTGGGAGACCAGGCTACCAGCACCATGTCCTGATATCCCACTCAGCCACATCTATCGCATACGTAAATTCATAAATGATTTAACACACATCGTAATACATGCACCATCCTCCGCATATATGGTGATAAGTAATAATAATAAATAAGAAGTAAAAATAACCTATAAACATGATTACATACCAACAAAGAGGCCACACATGCTGCAAGCACCAACACAAAAACCTCAAACCATAAGTAAATAAATTAATAGGAAATTAAATTAAAAATTAAAACTTGTGCAATCCAACACCCTCTAACACTTAAATGGTAGAAGAAATCTAATGCAAGCTGGGGAGGGGTATACACTTTGCCCAACTAAACTGCCAGAGTGCATCCAATAAAATAGACCTTATAAAAATACATCTAAAAAATGAAGATCTTGATGTACAAACACTGTCAGAAACATGGTTTACTGACAAACACCAAAACAACATCCTCAACATAGATGTATGTAATTATAGTGGTGTTCTCTGTGGCGGAGTGGTTAGAGTGTCTGACTTTTTCTAGGTCAGACACCTAATCTGAGGGTCGGTGGTTCGATTCCCCGTGCCCCCACCTCTGCCACTTTGGATTTCTACCGCTGTGTATAACTTACAGCGTCATCAAAGGCCGGTTGCTCTCATACCATGTCTATGTGGTGTGGGAGGTTAAAAATCCCTTTGGTCGGTAAAAGTGTAGGCTCAGACTTTCTATCGACCAGCAGTGGAATGAGGAAGACCAGTCGTCTATGACTGAAATTTCCCCTGCTTAAACAATTAATGGACCAACAAAAAAAACAACAAATAGACAACAAAATAATATAAGAAATCAAACAAAAAAAGGAGGATATTTTGCAATATATTGCAAAACCAGCAAAGACCTAGATTCTGAGGTTCTGAAAGCAGGAAACCTCTAAAATGAACACACTGAACTACTATGGTGCCTAATAAACAATGAGAAGCAGGCAAACATAGCGATAGCGAGCCTCTATAGACCACCATCAGGAGACATAGATGTGGTCCTCAAAGCTCTAGACAAAAGCATAAATGAGTACGAAAAACAACAAACGCTGAAATCTTTGTACTACGGGATTTCAATATAAACTATAACAGCAATGACAAAAACAAACTAATGTTACAAACCCCCATAAAAATCCTAGGCCTACAGCGACTAATAACTGAAAGCACCAGGCTAAGCAACAACAACACAACAATCGATCTAATACTAACCAACACCAACCATGCCTCAAAATGGGGCACTAGGAGCTGGGGCATAAGTTATGATGAGCTAGTATATGTAACCAGGAAAAAGCTCAAAGACGTAAACCACTATGAATACAAGATGGGCAGACCCCTAAAAAACTACTCAGTTTAAAAACTAAAAAAGCACCTGAAGCAAAACATAAACAACATCACAAAAAACAGAGACGATGTTAACACCTACTGGAACAACATCACAACAGAAATATAAACATCGTTAGATGAAATGTGTCCCATAAAGAAATTAAAAATATGAAAAGATCAATACCCCTGGATAGACAGTAAACTGCTGGCACTAATTACTGCTAAGAGAAAATTGGGTGCCATTGCAAAACGCACCAATAACCTAGATGACAAAATAACCTATCAAACAGCCAGAAATAGTTCACTCAAAGCAGTAAAAACAGCAAAAAAGAAATACATAATAAAGCAAGACAAGGACTGGGGAAGCAACACAAATAAATTCTGGTAAAATGTAAATCTGCTATTCCCCCAAAACAATACAGAAGACTACATAAACTTCCAGGACAATGAAGGAAAAGTGCTCACAAATAGTGATGCAGCCAACAAACTAAACACCCACTTTACCACAGTGGGACCAAAACTAGCACAATAATTCACAAGAAGCTGGGTAAATAAGTCAGAAGAAATTAAAGAGAAAATCTCCACATGCAAAACCAATATAAAAGAAATAACGGACCTCATAAGCAGAATAGGCACAAACAAAGCAAGTGGGATAGATGGAATCCCAGCAAAATACTGATGCCGTCCGGACCATTTCTGATGCAGTGAAAATTCATCAAAGCCTGGAAGATGGCAACTATTACCCCCATCTTCAAAGGTGGTGACAAACAAAACATCGGGAACTATAGACCAATAGAAATTCTCCAAACCCCAGGGAAGCTAATTGAAAGAAATTTCCACAGACACATAAATGAACACCTAGAAAAAAACAATATACTGAACAAATGACAAGGAGGTTTTAGGAAACTGCATTCCACATAAACAAACAATAGCTAGCCTAACAAAGACATACTGGCCTCAATGAACCAAAACCAATTAGTTTGAGCAGCTTTCATTGATTTCAACAAAGCTTTTGACATGGTAGACCACAATATACTACTGCAAAAGCTAAACCACATGGGAATCCAATCTAACTCTATAACTTGAATACAATTCTACCTATAGGACAGACTACACAAAACTAAAGTAAACAATACACTATCAGACCACCAACCTGTCATGTGTGGTGTACCCCAAGGATCAGTCCTGGGACCACTACTCTTTATAATCTACATAAATGACATAGAAAAGTGGCTTGAAACAGAGCACCTCCAGCTGTATGCAGATGACACTGTCATATATGCAGAAGTAAGTACAGAAGAAGTGGTTAAAAACAAAACTAAACAAGCCCCTACTAAAACTAGATGACTGGTGTGTGTCTAATAAAATAACCATGAATGCAAACAAATCCAAGACAGTCGTTTCTCGAATAGCACAATGCCAGAAAGCAACCTGCACTGCAAGCTAGGGAACCAAACACTAGATAAAGTAAGCCACTATACATACCTAGGCCTAGAGCTAGACAGCCACCTAAACTACCACCTATGTATAACACAAATCATCCACAAAAAACCCCACAAACTATGGTTATTTGCAAAGCTAAGAAACTACATGACCCAAGAAATGTCAATAAAAGTCTTCAAGGGAATGGTGCTCCCCTACTTCGACTAGGGGGATGTCATCTACATGGGTGCCAAACAGGAACTGCTAAAAAATGAAAATCCTGTAGAACAGAGCCCTAAAGATCTGCCTTATGGTGGACAAACTACACCCAACCTACGACATCCACAACAAAAAACTAAGTTAAATTATTAGAGAACAGGAGAGTAATACACTTCAAAACACTGGCATTTGGGTATAGTCAAGCAGTAAAGGAAAGACAAATTCCTGACCTAAAAACATACAAAAAATATCTGTGCAAGGCAAAACCAGGAAATCACCCCTGAACTGTGCCCAAGCAGGGCATGTGATATGTCATGGCCCGCCAGCTGGACAGCTTTTGGGAGGTGCCCAGGCCAAAAAACTAAGCAGATATCAACAAAACCACACACTATGCACATACCAACCATATATTGTGTACAAGCCTATAATATGTAAATAGAGTAGGCTAGTCTAGGGATAAGAGTACAAGGAAAACAATTGTCAAGAAAAACAAAAAAAACTAACATAGATTTACTATACTAACCATAAACACCAACTATAAGGGGAAAAAAGCTGAGAACTGCCCAGCATTGAAAACAAGCCTGATCATCAGGGCTTACATGTTATGAAAATAACCCCATAAAAAAATATAAAAAATCCTGAAACTGAGCCAGCCAGTCTTTGCCCTATCCTAATAATGCCGAGCGCTTGGCTAGGAAGCGGCAAGTGTCAATTTTTAAGTCATTGGTTTACTTATTTATTTATGTATTTGTTTTGTTGTCACAATAGAATGCTATACACAATACAGCTGGTAAAAAGGACCTGATCTAGACGCTGGGTGTCAAGTGCAAAGACACCCAGCGCCGCCCGCCAGTCGAGCCGGGTTCGAACCTACCTCAGAATGGCAGGCTGCCCAGGTTCAATCCTTCCTTCCCGAAGGCTAGGATATCGAGTATCGCCCCAGACACGGGTACGGGCATGTTGTCCGATATCGGACCAGATCATGTGATTTGTTATAGCTGTGCTTCTGAGCAGGCTAGTACTAGTACTACTACTACTAGTACTAGTACTAGTAGTAGTACTAGTACTAGTACTACTAGTAGTACGAGTACTACTGGAAGTACTAGTACTAGTACTGGTACTAGTACTAGTACTAGTAGTACTTCTAGTAGTACTAGTACTAGTACTTCTAGTAGTACTCGTACTACAGCTTTGGTGACGTTAGTTTATGTACTGTACTACTAGTAGATAGGTACTAGTAGTACTAGTACTAGTACTACTAGTAGTACTAGTAGTACTACTAGTACTAGTACTACTAGTAGTACTGGTACTACTAGTAGTACTAGTATTAGGACCAGTAGATCTGTGTAGAGACGGATATCCCCGGATCGACATTTGAAAGTGAAGGGTATTATTAAATATATCATCTGGCTGCACGGCCCCCCCCCCCCCCGACCCCCCCCCCCCCCCGCCCCTCCCTCCCACCCCAGGCCCTCCGCCGCCATTTCCCCGACCCCACCGCGTCTCCCTCCACTCCGCCCCTCGTCCCAAACCTTTTCGACCGCCTACCCCCACCCCCTCCTCCCCTCACACCATCACCACCCCGCCCCTCACCCTACCCCTCCCAGAACCGCCCGTCCTGCCGCCCCTCCAGTCCGATGGGGGCCGTACTCCTGCCCCGCCCCCCTCCCCCCGAGGCGCTCGGCCGGTACTTGCCGGTGTCGCAGTTTGAGCGCCCTGCCAGTTTGAGCGCCCTTCTGTTGCTTCTGCGCATGAACGGATAGAGACAACATTAAAACCACCCTAACTATCACAATAATTTGTGATTTGTGGTGCTTTGAAAGCAAATTTCTCTTGTTTCTATTAAATAGTTCAGATCTTTCTCTACAATTTCACATTCAGCTTTTTTTTTATCAGCCAATTGGAAGTTCTTGAATTTATTTTGCGAAAATAGTTTTTGAGGCCATGATCTGGTAAGGCTAACACTGGCACTGACACTCAGAATATCCCAACCTTCACTATTATCTGTTTTTAATACTTTCAGAGTAAATTGATCTTAGGTTACATTAAATACTTCAGTTCTTCCTCTTCAATTGCGCATTAAGATATTTTTAATCGATCCAATGAAAGCTTTTAAATCTATTTGACAAAAAAAGTATACAACCACTGGCAGGGCGCTCAAACTGGCAGGGCGCTCAAACTGCGACACCGGCACTCAGCCGCCGGCCGCCGGCGGGGAGGGCCCGGGGCGCCGATACACGCCGGGTGACGGCGAGACGCTGTTTACTCGGCCCTGCCTATTAACGTCCTCCGTCTACGTCATGTGTATTCTTAGGATAACTACGTCACCAAAGCTGTCTCAGTCGGCTCAGCCAAAGGTCGAGGAATGCCCGCCCTCTCCCCAGGTATTACTTAACCCCTCACTGATAACCGTAGTCAACAGACTTGCACTCCACATGTACACTACACCCATATCACACCTACACCATACAACCATAATCACACCAGTCATTCATACGCCACCCACTCACCCACCCACCCACCCACCCACAAACACATGATCCACACACAGACTCTACCCACAGCCATAACCATTTCACACACCACACACCACACACAACACACAACCACATCATGTTAGCATGCGCCACACACAACCACAACCAAACACATACACCACACACAACCACAACCACACACATACACCACACACAACCACACCCGCATCATGTTAGCATGCACCACACACAACCACAACCACACACCACACACCACACACAACCACGTCATGTTAGCAGGCACCACACACAACCACACACCACACACCACACACAACCACAACATGTTAGCATGCACCACACACAACCACAACTGCACACATACACCACACACAACAACAACCACATCATGCTAACATACCTCCAACACAAAACTACACATACATTACACACAACCACATTCATATCGCACACCTACAGCACCCACAGCCACAACCACACCATGTCATCATACACCACACACAACCACATCCATACAAACATATACCACACAACCACATCCATATCACACACATACATTACACACAACCGCAACCACATCATGTTAACATACACCACACACAGCCACAACCATACCATGTTAACATACACCACACACAACCGCAACCGCATCATATTAACATACACCACACACAACTACAACCACATCATGTTGACATACACCACACACACACGCACATCATGTTAACATACACCACACACAACCACAATCACATCATGTTAACACACACCACACACAACCACAACCACATGATGTTAACATACACCAAACACAACCACAATCACATCATGTTAACATACACCACACACAACCGCAACCACATGATGTTAACATACACCACACACAACCACAACCACATCATGTTAACATACACCATGCATAACCGCAACCACATGATGTTAACATACACCACACACAAGCACAAGCACATGATGTTAACATATACCATGCACAACCGCAACCACATGATGTTAACATACACCACACACAACCGCAACCACATCATGTTAACATACACCACACACAACCACAACCACATCATGTTAACATACACCACACACAACCACAACCACATCATGTTAACATACACCACACACACAACCACAACCACTTCCATACGCCACCCACAACCGCATCGATATCACACACCTACGCTACACACAACCCTACCCCTCCACCTGCCCGTCCTAATCTAACATCTCCCTTCGCCACCCGAGGCAGTGCCGCACTGCGGATGTCGCCACCGGCTGTGGCCACGTGGGGCCAGGGGCAGCTGACTTCCGGTTCCGGTGTGCTAACGAGGTCTGCCGCTAGAGGGCGGCCCGCTGGGTGAATTCCATTCTTGTTTCTGGGCGAGATAAGCAAGCATCGGTTGACGATAAACGTCAATGGTTGATGTAAATTAATCACAGTCGGGCACAGTGGTATGATACCGATTCACATTGAGGTTTGAGGTCCTCCTAACAACTGCGGTCTGGACAGGTGTATGAAGTATTGACCCTTGATTGGTTGTTAGAGTTTTGCATCCTGACAACATCTAAGGTCATATTAGGACGAGTTCCGAATTGTGACAGTGCACACTCATGGTGACTTTGTAGTGCTACTGCACTTGGAAATCAGGCCACCAGCACCATGACCCAATATCCCACTCAGTCACATTATCCTGACACTGAGCCAACTAGTCCTTGCCAGATCCTAGTAATGCTGAGTGCCAGGCTAGGAAGCGACAAGTATCAATTTTAATGTAATTATTTTGACTCGAACGGGAACCGACCTTCCGCACGCGAGGCCCGCGCTCTGCCGATTAGGCCACCGCGTCCGGTGCAAACAGTCGCCCTCTACCGGCCGTGTGAGACAATAGCATTGCAGGCTCATATTTTACCTCGGCCCTGCAAGAAGGGTCAGTCGCTTCGAGCAGTGGCTGCCGGGAAGAGGGACCTCATTGTCTCGCCTGCCCCGCGGCCCGCCATTTTGGATAGTGACGTCATTTCCGTTGAGAACGTGGGGAAAGTGGTACAGTAGTGATGTCAGCACCTAGTTCATCGGACGTGTCTGAGCACGTGTCAATGTGTGTGTGGAGGGAAGTGGGTGTGGGAGAGAGGGGGAGGAGGACGGGGAATGGGAGTGGGAGTGGGAGGGGGAGGGAGCCGAAGAGGGGATTCAGGGTTGGGGTGGGTGGGTGTGGATGTGTGTATGGAAGGAAGTGGGTGTGGGTGGGAGGGGTAGGGGGAGGGGGAGGGGGTGGGGGGGGGTAAAGAGGGGATTCAGGGTGTGTGTGTGTGTGTGTGGAGGGAAGTGGGTGTGGGTGGGAGGGGGAAGGGGAAGGTGAGGGGGGCAAAGATGGGATCCAGGGGGTGGGGTGGGGGTGGTTGTGTGTGGAAGGAAGTGGGTGTGGGTGGGAGGGGGAAGGGGAAGGTGAGGGGGTCAAAGAGGGGATTCAGGGTGGGGTGTGGCTGAGGGGTTCAAAATGCATAATAGGGTCAGGTGGAGGGCAACAGGAGCTGTGAAGGGACAAAGAGGTGTAAAAGAAGCAACGGTTGCGTGAAGAAGAACAAGGATGCGCAGAGGGTAAAACAGAGGATGGTGCGGGGGGGGGGGGCAGAAAGAACTAGGAAACTGAACTGGGAAACTGAACTAGGAAACTGAACTAGGAAACTGAACTAGGGAAGTGAACTAGGGAAGTGAACTAGGAAAGTGAACTAGGATAGTCAACTAGGAAAGTGAACTAGGAAAGTGAACTAGGAAAGTGAACTAGGAAAGTGAACTGGGAAACTGAACTAGGAAACTGAACTAGGAAACTGAACTAGGGAAGTGAACTAGGGAAGTGAACTAGGAAAGTGAACTAGGAAAGTGAACTAGGATAGTCAACTAGGAAAGTGAACTAGGAAAGTGAACTAGGAAAGTGAACTAGGAAGTGAACTAGGAAAGTGAACTAGGAAGCTGAACTAGGAAAGTGAACTAGGAAAGTGAACTAGGAAAGTGAACTAGGAAAGTGAACTAGGATAGTGAACTAGGAAAGTGAACTAGGAAAGTGAACTAGGAATGTTAACTAGGAAAGTGAACTAGGAAAGTGACTAGTAAAGTGAACTAGGAAAATGAACTAGGAAAGTGAACTAGTAAAGTGAACTAGGAATGTGAACTAGGAAGCTGAACTAGGAAAGTGAACTAGGAAAGTGAACTAGGAAAGTGAACTAGTAAAGTGAACTAGGAAAGTGAACTAGGAAAGGGAACTAGTAAAGTGAACTAGGAACGTGAACTAGGAAAGTGAACTAGGAAAGTGAACTAGGAATGTGAACTAGGAATGTGAACTAGGAAAGTGAACTAGGAAAGTGAACTAGGAAGCTGAACTAGGAAAGTGAACTAGGAAAGTGAACTAGGAAAGTGAACTAGGAAAGTGAACTAGGAAAGTGAACTAGGAAAGTGAACTAGGAAAGTGAACTAGGAAAGTGAACTAGGAAAGTGAACTAGGAAAGTGAACTAGGAAAGTGAACTAGGAAAGTAAACTAGGAAACTGAACTAGGAAACTGAACTAGGAAACTGAACTAGGTAAGTGAACTAGGAAAGTGAACTAGGAAAGTGAACTAGGAAATTGAACTAGGAAAGTGAACTTGGAAAGTGAACTAGGAAAGTGAACTAGGAAAGTGAACTAGGAAAGTGAACTAGGAAAGTGAACTAGGAAAGTGAACTAGGAATGTGAACTAGGAAACTGAACTAGGAAACTGAACTAGGAAACTGAACCCGACTTACTGCGTCCATGCTATCATGGGAGGTGTAGCAAAAGAAAGGAGAAACATTAATTTTCTAGAGTGAGACTCAAACCCCTATTTCCGTTATTCTAGTCCGAGTGTCCTAACCATTAGGCTATGTAGGTGATGTGGTGCCATCGACTGACCCACACCTCTATGTGTATGTGGCATTTCACCTGGCATTAAACACAAACTGATGCGTGTGATGAATGTGTCTGAATGTTTACAGCAGCACGTCACGAGATGACAAGGGCGTACTCGCTCTGAGGAGAAGTCAAATTGCTGTCTGCTGCTATTTTATGGGACTTGTATCTTATATTGGCAGTTCCTACCCGTGTTCTTGGCTTCTTTACACAAGATGACACTACATTCCCACCAGCGGGTTAAGGGTGATATTCGTGCACAATCCAATTGTTGCAGTGTAATTAATATAAGCCATCATACAAGACGACACACTGCATTTTCATCAGCGGGTAAAGCGGCTGTAACACCTCGCCGGATTGAGCAATGGACAGAATTGTCTAGTCCGGTGGTGATAAGTATCAAAATGTATTAAAATGTGTCAAAATGTTGTGCTATCGGGTAAATGGCCGCTGGATGAACAGACATGAAACGGACATGAAACGGACAGGAAACGGACAGGAAACGGACATGACCGAATAGCCAGTCCCTGCCTAAGAGTAAGACGGTTGACCAGGGTTCTTTTTTTCTTTTTTCTTGAAGATTTATATTGCCTGTCATGGATATCTCTGAATAGACTTGTTTTCACCATTAGACAGTTTGTCGATAGAAAGCCCGAGTCTACACTTCTCCCAACCCAAGGTACTTTTAACCTCCCAGACCACATAGACATGGTATGAGAGCAACTGGCCTTTGATGTCACTGTAAGTTATACACAGCAGTGGAAATCCAAATTGGCAGAGGTGGGGGAGGGCACTGGGAATCGAACCCTTGACCTTCAGATTAGGAGACTGACCTAGAAAAAATCAGACACTCTAACCACTCTACCACAGTCGACAACAATGATGATATCTCGGAAATGACGTTTTGACTTTGCCAGAGACACGATACATTTGATGAAATTAGGAATGCATGTAAGGGTACATCAAGGGATGATACATCAGGTTTGGTTACCTCAGGGCAGGATACATCAGGTCAGGATATATTAGGTCAGGATACATCAGTTTAGGAGACATCAGGTCAGGATAATCAGGTCATGATACATCAGGACATGATAAATCAGGTCATGATACACCAGGTCATGATACATCAGGGCAGGATACATCATGACATGATACATCAGGTTGTGATAATCAGGTCAGGATACACCAGGTCAGGATACATCAGGACAGGATACATCAGGTTGTGATACATCAGGTTGTGATAATCAGGTCAGGATAAATCAGGTCAGGATATATTGGGTCAGGATATATCGGACCAGAATATATCAAGTCAGTCTACATCAGGTCAGGATACATCGAGTCCCAATGCATCAGGTCAGTATGCATGTGGTTCCGGATACATCAGGTCAGGATATATCATGGCAGGCTACTTCAGGGCAGGATACATCAAGTCACGATACACCAGGTATTGATATATCAGGTCAGGATACATCATGTTAGGATACACCTGGCCAGGATACATCAATTCGGGATACATCAGGTCAGGATACATGAGGTCAGGATGCACCAGATCTCGACAAACCAGGTGGCGCCATAGGACAGCCTGGAAGTTCACGCTCCGCTTCCCACAGCGTCACAAGGGTATCGTTCACCTGTGTAAAGAACAGGAACTAATTCACACACATGGAAATCATGTTTACTTCAGCCGTAACTCACCAGGGGGCGGGTCAAGTAGGGCTTATCAAGATAGTATGCGCTGCAACGAGGAAGACCCAACCAGCATGCGCTTGTTGAGTCTGCGCTTGTTAGCTCTATTACTACTACTAGCCTGGTCCCCTTGCCTTTGCTTGCACAGAGGTACAGGAACCTGATTATAGGTTGACCTGTATTAAAATCATACATATAGTAGTACTAGTAGCTTAATAGCCATACATGGCATTTTATTTAAGTATAACATATACAGTAAAACCCCATTAAACCAAGCTCGGTTAAGCCAAAGGATCGGTTAATCAAAACACTTTTCGGTGGCCCGACAAAATCAAAGTTGGTTAATCCAAAGTATCGGTTAATCCAAACAAAATTGTCGGGCTCCAGGCCACTTCGGGTATGGTTAAACAAAACTTTCATGTGGTTATAAGGTCATCTGAGGCTTTACAAAAATGATAAATGGTAGTATTTTGCCAGGCCGCCTGTTTGGATTAACCAATCGTTTTATTTAACCAAGCTTAGTTTAACGGGGTTATACTATATATATTCATAAAAAAACAATGATCAAAGTGTCCACATACATTGTATATTACATTCATAATGCACCCACTTTTTTGCCAAAGCCAAGTCAAAGCCAAAGCTCGGTTAAACCAATGATCGGTTAATCCAAACAAATTTTTATGGTCCCTACAAATTTGGTTTAATGGGGTTATACTGTATTAAAGTGTTTAACGTATGTTTGACATTTACTATATATAATACTATGTTTTAATCTATGTTTAATTCGCCATATCAGTCATGTAGAGAATAGGATAATTACTGTTAAAATGCTCAATGAAGGGCTTGTTAAGTCACCAATGGTCCATGTAAGAGCTGGTTGGGTCTCCTCCTTCCATCGCTGTTTACCCTTCTTGCGTCATTTAATTATCGTTTCAATTAAGAGCAGGTGATACTGTCAGACAAGCGCTGTCAGTTAGGTGACACTGTCAATCAGGAGCTGGCCACCACCAACAAGATTGTGGTCATTTATTATCACTGATCAAGATGATGTGCACCTTCAATCAGCTAAATAAAAATGTCAAGAACAAGCACCGACCACTCGAGACACACACGCGCACACACTGTGTCTGTGACAATGCAAACCAGATGGCAGCACCTCAAGTGATTCTGGTTCTCGGCATGCCCACCAGATGGCAGCTGTGGACTCTCACAACTTCCAAGTTACCCAAACGGATAAGTGCTGATTGCTCAACCCTTAGCGGATGTAAAGTAAAGTTAGCCTCTCTCACACCCATACGTCCCCGTTTCAACAGGGAGACGCTGGCCTTTGTGGATGGGTGTCAGTTGTGTGTGGATGTGTGTCAGTTGTTTGTGGATGTGTAGTAGGTGTTTGTAGATGTGTGGCAATTGTTTGTGTGTAGGTGTCAGTTGTATGTGGGTGTGTAGCATTTGTTTGTGGATTTGTGGCAGTTGTTTGTGGATGTGTCACAGTTGTTTGTGGATATGTGTTAGTTGTGTGTGGATGTGTGTTAGTTGTGTGTGGATATGTAGTAGTTGTTTGTATATGTGTTGCAATTGTTTGTGTGTATGTATGTGTCAGTTGGGTGTGGGTGTGTAGCAGTTGTTTGTAGATTTGTGGCAGTTGTTTGTGGATGTGTGTCAGTTGTGTGTGGATGTGTGAAAGTTGTGTGTGGATGTGTAGTAGTTGTTTGTACATGTGTAGCAATTGTTTGTGGGTAGGTGTCAGTTGTTTGTGGGTGTGTAGCAGTTGTTTGTGGATGTGACTGTTGTTTGTGAATGTGTGTCAGTTGTTTGTGGATGTGTGGCAGTTGTGTGTGGATATGTGTTCTTTGTCTGTGGATGTGTAGTAGTTGTTTGTAGATGTGTGGCAATTGTTTTGGGGTAAGTGTCAGTTGTTTGTGGATGTGTAGCCGTTATTTGTGTATGTGTGACAGTTGTTTGTGGATGTGTGTCCATTGTTTATGGATGTGGGACAGTTGTTTGTGGATGTGTGACAGTTGTGTGTGGATGTGTGGTAGTTGTTTGTGGATGTGTAGTCGATGTTTGTGGATGTGTGTCAGCTGTATGTGGGTGTATGTCAGCAGTGTGTGGATGGGTGTCAGTTGCTGTGTGGATGTGTGTTAGTTGTTTGTGGATGTGGGGTGCTTACATGTCTTTGCAAGCAGAAAGCAGATTGTCCCACCAACATCTGGATAGTGCCCACATCTCCTACATGCCAACAACTTCCGATTCTTCCGCTCTCCCAAACATGCTTCCAACCAGCAACAAGAAACCCATTGAATCAGATTAGCATTTATTTGATTAAATAATGACAATGGAAATGCTGCCACAGTGACCAAGCCCAATAACCAACGATACACCACTCATGTTGTTCCCTTCTCCTCTTCCCACAACACGCAACAGCCCGTCTCAATCAACCATCCAATATGATTGCATCGTGGGTTCAAACCCTGGTCGCGTCAAACCAATGACTTAAAAATTCATACTTGTCGCTTCCTAGCCTGGTGCTGGGCATTATTAGGATAGGACAAGGACTGGTTGGCTCAGTGTCAGGATAATGTGACTGAGTGGGATATCAGGTCATGGTGCTGGTGGCTTGGTCTTCCAGTGGGGCAGCACTATAAATTTGCCATGAGTGCGCACTGTCACAAGTCAGTACCCATCCTGATATGACCTTAGATGTTGCTAGGATGTAAAACAACAACAAACAAACAAAGAAAAAAGCATTATTTATACTGCATGACCTGGGCCCAATAGCCGATGCTTATTTGTTGTGTGCTTGAGGGTCGTTAAACAAACAAACAGACAAACAAAGTATTTCTCCTGCACCCCAACTAGCAAAATGAAATTGTTAATACCCCATAATGAAAAAATAATACTATGGCTACTGATACAAGCCATATATCTATAATGAAGCATGACATGGAATGGTACAGTTCTTGACATCTGCAGAACACACACTTTGTTGTTGAAGATTTATACTGCCTATCATGGATAAGCCTGAATAGGCTTGTTTTCACCATTAGACAGTTTGTCGATAGAAAGCCCGAGCCTACACTTTTACCGACCCAAGGGATTTTTAACCTCCCACACCACATAGACATGGTATGAGAGCAACCGGCCTTTGATGACGCTGTAAGTTATACACAGCGGTGGAAATCCAAATTGGCAGAGATGGGGGCACGGGGAATCGAACCGCCGACCCTCAGATTAGGAGTCCGACCTAGAAAAAAGTCAGACACTCTAACCACTCCGCCACAGAGAACACCACACTAATTTAAATAAGTAGCAAACCCACCATAGCACATTATCTACTAACACATGAACATACATATGCATACCATTTCTTCCCAAGAGGTTCACTGAGCTAGTTTATAACCATAACACAAGGAAACCACACCAAGCACTATATAAATAATACTTTTCATCAAATCTCGACTGAAAAATTTAATTTAAAGTTGCCTAGTCTGATGGTTTTGAGTTTCTGTCATTTTCTGAGTTACATATATTAAAGTGATTGGTATATCCTCCTTTGCATTAGCTTAGAGTAACTTTTATTTTAAATTTCTAACTTTTAAGATATTTGAAGCACAACCATCCACAAATAATTTTGGCAAGCACGCCAAAACTCTGACACCATAGGCTTCTGCAGTAATAGGTTCTATTAAATTGGTTCTGTATGCCCTTCTATATGGCGACAAGTGCTTAATAAGTGCACCGGTATCTAAGTTGGATATGTAGAATCAAATCTGGATAATTGTTTTGGTTTTGAAAATTTGATCTTTTCATCGGACTATGCATTTTAATCTGCATCGATTTCTACTAACAGAAAAACATCATATTCACCACGTGTATTCACAGAACGCTACTCTAACCTTGACACTGAAAGTATAAAATGTACATCCTGTTATCTCTCAATTATGTTGGGTCACAGGACTATTTTCTCTTTTCTTTGAGGCAAACCACTGTTTATTTTACATTATGGTATATATTTGAATGTATATAGCATAATATAGCAGATGACCAATTGCCTTGGTACTGAAAGATATGCCTTTATTCACAGAATAAAAATGATCATTTATAAAAAGGCAACTAATAAAAATAATAAACTGAGTGCGTCGTCTTGCACCTCCTACCCGTCTTTGCTGGTGTTAGGCTGAGTGCGCCTTTTTACACTGCCTGCCCGTCTTTGCTGGTGTTAGGCTGTGTGCGCCTTTTTACACCGCCTGCCCATCTTTGCTGGTGTTAGGCTGAGTGCGCCTTTTTACACTGCCTGCCCGTCTTTGCTGGTGTTAGGCTGTGTGCGCCTTTTTACACCGCCTGCCCATCTTTGATGGTGTTAGGCTGAGTGCGCCTTTTTACACCGCCTGCCTGTCTTTGCTGGTGTTAGACTGAGTGCACATTTTTACACCGCCTTCCCGTCTTTGGCGGTGGTACATTGAGTGCCTGAAGCTGAGTGCGCCGTCTTACCCCGCCTGTCCATCTTTGCCGGTGTTTGGCTGAGTGCACAGTCTTACACCACCTGCCCGTCTTTGCGGCCCGTAATGCCGGTAATGGCGGCTAGGCCGACCGCCCGGCCCTGTGGGCCCCGAATGACCCGCCACTCTACCCGCCAAGTGCCCGCGTCCGGGCGCGGGGTATGCGTGGCACGCTGCGCGGCGCCACCACCCATCCTCTTCCCCCCAGAACTCCCCCCCCCCCTCCCAGGCATGTCCCCTCACCCTTACCCAACACATCCACCCCACATGTAGGGACTCATGCACCGCTATGCATCGCCACACACCAACCACCCACACCCTCCAATCCCTCTACACTCACACACACTCTCACATGCACTCACACACTCACACACTCACACGCTCACACACTCACACACTATCACAACTCACACACTCACACTTTCACACACTCACACTCTCACACAACTCACACACTCACAGAACTCACACACTCAGACATACTAACTCACTCACTCAATCACACACTCACAGAACTCACACACTCACACATACTCACTCACTCACTCACTCACCCACTCAATCACACACTCACACATACCCACACACACTCACACACTCACACATACTCACAATCACACACACTAAGCCTTGAACAGAAAACAGCAGTTGGAGTCTTCAGACGCTAGTTCACTTTGTTCCGGCAAAAGTGAGCCTGCTACCTGCAGAATGGGCGGGGCGGCAGGCGGCGGGGCGGGGCGGGGGCGGGCGTGGGCGGGGCGGGGCGGGGACGTGGGGCGGTGTGGGGCGGGGCGGGGGGCGGGGCGGAGCGGGGGGGTGGGTTGGGGGGCTTAGGGGTGTAGGGCGGGACGGTGGGTTGCGTTGCGGGGCGGGGTGGGGGGGCGGGGCGGGAGGACGATGCGGGGCGGGGTGGGCGGGGGTGGGGGCGGGGGCGGGGCGGGGCGGGGCGGGGCGGGGCGGGGAGGGGCCGGGGCGGGGCGGGGGTTGAGTGGGGTGGGGAGGGCGGGTTGGGAGCTTAGTGGTGCGGGGCGGGAGGGGGGGATACGATGCGGGGCGGGGCGGGGCGGGGGGTGGATGGTTGTGGGGTGGGGTGGGGGCGGGGCGGGGCGGGGTGAGGGTGGGGTGGTGGGGGTAGGGCGGGGCGGGGTGGGCGGGGCGGGGCGGGGGGGGGCGGCGGGGCGGGGCGGGCAGGGCAGGGCGGGGCGGGGCGGGGCGGGGCGGGGCGAGGCGGGGCGGGGCGGGGCGGGGCGGGGCGGGGCGGGGCGGGGCGGGGCGGGGCGGGGCGCTGAGTGGCCTGTTAATTGATCGCCGGCTGACAAAGCCGGCCTCATCTGCAGTCCGTGCTTTAAAACACGGCAATAACTCGGTGCCGCCAACACCTGGCCTCTCCCCGAGGCCTCACTCCTACCGCTTACCGCACCCATCCGCACCCCCGCCCCGCCGCCCCGCCCCGCCCCGCCCCGCCCCGCCCCCCGCCCCCGCCCGCCCCGCCCGCCCCGCCCCGCCCCGCCCGCCCCGCCCCCCCCGCCCCCGCCCCGCCCCGCCCCGCCCCGCCCGCCCGCCCCGCCCCGCCCCGCCCGCCCCCGCCCCGCCCCCGCCCCGCCCCCCGCCCCGCCCCCGCCCCGCCCCGCCCGCCCCGCCGCCCGCCCCCACCCCCGCCCGCCCGCCCCCGCCCCGCCGCCCGCCCCGCCCCCCCCGCCCGCCCGCCCGCCCGCCCGCCCGCCGCCGACCCATCCGCACCCAGCCGTCCATAGCCGCCCAACAGCCGCCCACATCCGCCCCAGCCGTCCCCCAGCCGCCCCCAGCCGCCCCCAGTCGCCTCCAGCCGCTCCGGTCCGCTCCAAGCCGCTCCAGCAGCCCCCAGCCCCAAGTCCCCTGCCAGGGGGAGCTAGGAGCAGCCAGGGCTTCCAGGGATAGACAGGGGTATGCAGAGCGCCCCCTGCTCACATGGCAAGGTCACAGGGCCAGGTCACAGGGCCAGGTCACAGGGCCCGGGCCGCTGCCGGAAACTCCTCCAGCGAGTGATTTCCTCAACAATGGTCCGCTTCCGGTCAACAGAGCAACTTGTAACTCACATGATGCATTGTAAGTCACACCGCAGCTTGTAACTCACGTGATGCATTGTAACTCACACCACATCTTGTAACTCACACCACAAATTGTAACCCACACCACACCCATTAACTCACACACCTCCCTACAATAGACGGGATCACACTTCCGACTGCGCATGCTCTGAAAATGGCATTGGCAGCAAAGCAAATGCGAATGGCCATTGAGTTTGTCGATACGCGTAGGGAAAAACTTCGATTTGATTAAAAATTAATAGAAATACATAACAATTTGGCATAAACATGTATGCACACATGCACTATAATGATCTGATGAATATAGCTAAGACACAACTAGCCATAGTTAAACATTTTGAGCTAAGAAACACAATTCCACACAAAACAATCAGTGATATCCACATCACCATTATTAATTAATTCTTGTTCTAACTATTAAAATGCCAAATGTGTCAATATACACTTGTTTCAGAGAAATATATAACCAATATCTGATTAACCCTACTAATTTTCTAGTTCTACATATGTCATTAACCATAGGATATAAATAAAAACATGAATAAAATAAATAAAACTGACTCTGGCTATGGCTCTAACACTAGTCTGAGTGCCCAGAGTTGTCTAAATCTAAATGCCCATGGCATAAGATGTGAATATTACATTGATGTAAATGCAATGCAGGATAAAAGATTAATATCTTAATTTATTATATATATATTTTTAGTTGGTATTCTATGTTTAAAACAAGAGCTGAGATGAGCTGAAACTAGCACATTTCATAGCGGCACCCAGTGTATTAGCATGTGCCATGTGCTTCTCGCCGGTTTGTTTTGCTTTGACGCATCCCACAATGCACCGCGCCGCTGGAACGGTGATGTAGTCTATACACCACACCCTATAACAACTAACATACCCCACACACCCTATATCATACCTCACACCTAGCCATCCACTCACTGCACCCTAACTCTCAACCCACCCCTGACCCCCGTGGTGTTGTTTGACGGCGAGTAGTATACGAGAAGTGGTGTGTGGAGCTGGTACCTGCCGCGCGCCCCTACTCCTCTTTCCCCCTACCTCCCGCCCCCCTCCCCGTCCTCCCACCTCCCACCCCTCCCCCGTCCCGCCGCGCGCCGGCTACAAAGAGCCACGTGGTGGAGGACCAGTGTCATACCACAACACCACTCCGCCTTCCCGGGACACTTGCAGCCTGCCTACCGCCACCTGTAGGTCCTCCGCGCCGGGCCGCCCCTTCACTGCCGCCCGCCGTGTGCCCCCTTGTCCCCCACCCCCCACCGCCGCCTCCCGGTGTGTGTGGCCCGGTGTGTGCAGCCCCGTGTGTGGCCCGTGTGTGCCCGGTGTGTGTGGCCCGGTGTGTGCAGCCCCGTGTGCGGCCCGCGTGCCCCCGGTGTGTGCCCCGATGTGCCCCGGTGTGCGCGTGCTGGCACCATGGCCAGCTGTCGGGGTTATACGCTGCTCCTCGTCTGTGCCAGTCTCCTCAGTCAACTGTCAGGTAAGTCGGTGCTTCTTACCCAAGCGCAACCCCTCTCTACCCGCCACCTCCTCTCTACCCGCACCCTCCTCTCTACCCGCCTCCTCTCTACCCGCCCCCTCTTTAC